>CM053587.1:295829854-295868933 GCA_028646515.1 Pseudochirops corinnae | reverse complement strand
CCTGGCGCCACAGGCTCCATGTGACCACATTCAGCCTATTAAGGAACAGAGTATACTTTCAAATATCCAAGGGTCCTCAGAGTCATGTAGCCACTTTAGCAAAGGGCCTAGGGGCAGGGAAGATCTTCAGATTCCCATAACACTCCCCACCAGCTATTTTATAGAACAGGAAACCACAGCCCAGAAAAGCTAAATGACTTGAACCTAGTTCTTATGACTTCCATATCAGTACTCTTTCCACTATTCTGTAGGCAACCAGGTTGTACAGTAGTAGATAGAACACTGGACCAAGAGTCAGGAAGACCTGAATTCAAATCTAGCCTTAGATGTTTACTTGCTTTGTGACCCTGGGCAAGTCACTTGACCTCTGTGTCCATTTCCTTACCTGTAAAATGGAGATTATAATGACACCTACTTGCTATTATTATTGTGATGATCAAATGAGATGATATTTATAATGCACTTTGCAGACCTTAAGGTCTGGCTCTCCTGATGATAATGCCATGCTGCCTGTTGGAGTTACATTGGGGGGGAAGGGGATGACTCTGTCCTAGGTACTGAAAAGAAAAGAGTTTCTAGAAAACTGTGTCCATGAACACACACTAGGTGACAGATAGCAGAAGGACATATGTGTAGCTGTGTAGACTTTCCAAACTAAGGTATTATCTGAAAGCTTTTTGATTGGTTAAATTGGATTAGAATAATGTTGGGGGAGGCAACGTAGCAGTAGTGAAAAAAAATCATTGGAGACCTGAGTTCTAGCTCCTGGTTCTGTCAGTCATTCACTGGCCAAGTCATCTCATCTCTCCAGATCTCAGTATCAGTGTGTAAAAGAAGGAACTTAGATGCAATCATCTCTAAGGCAGGAGGAGTCCATGAGCTTGGTTTTTAAAAATATATATATATATAAGTACTTTATTTTATGCATTTGAAAACATTCTTTTCTGAGAAGGGATCTTGAGGCTTCACCAGATTAACTTCTGGTAGGGTCCAGGACACAAGCAAGGTGAAGAATCTTTGCTCTAAAGTTTCTGATCCCTTTTAAATTCTGAGTTTCTGAAAAGCTAGCCAGCTGGTATATCTCTGGAGAGAGATGCATTAACGTCCAGGACAAGGCAGCATGTCAGGGCTAAATGAAGTGAGAGTAGCAGCCGAGAACCCAACCCAGGGCTTTTGAGGGGAGACAGGCTCCCTCACTCACCGAACACAGAATGGGCTCCATTTGACTGTTTTCCATTTGCTGGTACCTGTCCCGTTTCTCAATGTCTTTAGCAGCTCCTGCTGTCTCCATTGCTTCCTACACCCAGAAACTCCAGAGAGACAGCAGCTCTGTCTCTTGCTTGCTCCTGCCCAGTGATGTGTAAGGTGCCCTGAGGGACAGGACACTGGAAAGTGACTGAATGGGTCTGTGGATAGTTAATGTGACACGTTTCCCTCTAGCCCTGGATGAGAGCTGACAGATTGGCAGCCTGGGTCAGCGCCAGATACCTCAGAGCTTTGAGCTTCTTTCTGACCTGGACAAATGGTAGCCTCCTTCCTCCTACAACCAGACAATGCTTTAGGGTGGGGCTTCAAAACCTGTTTCTGCTGCTAAATACCTTTGTGGTTTTAGGTAAATCACTTCATTTATCTACTCCTCTATCACCTCCTGTGATTTGCCCAGCCTGACCATAAGCAACGGAGTTACAGCTTCAGCAGAGGCATAGGTGTGTGTCAGCAGGCAGATACAGGGGAGGGGATGGAAGCAAATGGGGCTAAGGAATGGGAGATAAAGCTGGGGTTGAGCCAGTGTTGTGCTTCCAAATCCTCAGCACAGGGTTTTATCATCTAGGAGTTGCTATATCAAGGTAAATGTGAAATTATAGAGACCTTTGTGGTTCTAAGAAAAGTGACAGAGACAGAAATACTCAACAAAATGAGAATTTATGAAAAAGAAAAGTAATAGAGATATTTCCCTCCTCCATCCCAACCCACTTTGGTTTAAATATCATTCAGCTCGTCTAAGTTTTAGAAGAGATTTGCAGCTCCACACTTTTAGATTTGAAGCAGTGGAGAGATAAGTATGTGTTGATATCGGAAGCTGAATGGGATTGAGAGTTTTGTGCTAATATCAGAGACCTGTGCTTGGATATTTCATTCTTTCCTCACCATATTCATAGTCTGTTTAAAGCCCAATCAGGAGAATTAAGTCAAGGATGCTGAAGGGAGTTATATGCTAGTGTGTATCACAGACTGAGCACAATTCCCTCTATCTTGGGTTATTCTCATTCACTGACACTAGTATAGGCACATTTTCCTGTTATAACTACATCATATGCAGGTATAGTCTTGACAAGGCTGGAAATTTTTCAACATTGGGAGGCTAAGCAGACAGTAGCCTTTAATACTTTCAAGAGTCTTCCCTCACCATCTTTTCTCTCTTCCTGGATTCCAAGCCATTAGCCCTCACCCTTGGCCTCCCCACCCTATTGATTCATCCAGGAACCCTAGTTTCTAAAGAGCAAAGATTGTATCAATGAGCCAGTCGCCATGGCAACAGTTATGAATGAGCCAAGGAAGGTAACCGTGGAGATGGTGTGAATGAGAAATGGCCTGTTGCCATGGAGATGTGGTGAATGGAAAGGCACCCACTGGCACGATATGTCATCGAGATGGAATAGCGTCGGCATGTCTATTTTCAACTCTTGAGTTATAAAAATATATTGTAATAAACCTCACGATCTCCCTCCTCCCTTCCCCACTGCCTCCCACCCTATTCCTCACCCCTCATCCTACAACTCTGCACTTATGCGCAGCTTGTAAAGTAGGCCTCAGAAGCAACAACCCCCCTGTCACTGGCTTTCTCTCCCTCCCTCCCTCCCTGAGAACCCTTACCAACTCTTGGCACCTTGATGGAACACTCTTATATCAGACTGAGTACATCCTAGAATAGCTGTGGCCTGGCATGCCTAATGTCAGGATCTCCTTTTGGAGGTTTCCTGGCAATGGGGTTAGCCTGTTCCTCATCACAGGACATTTTTATCTGTGGATCTCAATGCATTGGGAAGAGCTCTTCACAATTTGTGACCTCAAATGCAGTCTGTTCAAAAGGAACACGTAAAAGTCATAAGTGAAGCCTTTGATTTCTAGGGACTTGTGTTGTTCTGAACTCACTAACCATCTACCTTTGCCCCGCCATGCTTTTCCACAGAGCTGTGATTTCTATCCTTTGGGGAACCCAAACACACCATTTTATGACATTAACCCAGAACTATATCCCCCCCCCACTTAAAAATATTATTTTGAGAATTTTTGATGAAGAAATATCTTCCTGTGCATTATCACAGAGCAAGTGTTGATAACAGTTAGACAGCAAATTAGTGTTTGGGGCACACTGAAGGTTAGCTAGCTTTTGAAATTACCTGGAGAATTCAATGGCATACGAAGGAATTTCTTGGGGCAGCTACAGGTTCCCTAAAACAATAATAGTAGCTAAAATTTATAAAGGACTTACTGTGTGCTAAGCACTGTGTAATTACCAATACCAATTGATATCCTGTATTTCTTGAGGGCACTCATTATGCTCATATAATCAAAGATTTAACCCAGGACCCAGGACCCAGGACCCAGGACCCAGGACCCAGGACCCTCCTAGGCTTTGGTTTCACACAAACTGGTTCCAAACGAGGAAGCTATCCCAATAGAATTATATTCTCTTTGCCTTATTATACTCCCACTCTAAATGTGTGTCTAGATTTATCCTAGTATGGTTAACAAGGGAACCTAGCACTCAGGGTAACAAATGCGTATTTCATAGAAGACAGCCTTTATTTCACACAGAAAATGCAAAAGACACAAAGAATTCACAGAAGGCCAGAAACAGATAATCAATCACAACTCTTCATAAGCTTCCTCTTGGGAAGAAGTGGCACACAAGGCTTCTATTGGGGCGACATTCAGTCAGTCAGGAAATAAACATTTATTAAGTGCCTACTATGTGTAGCTCCTGGCTAAGTGCTGAGGATACAAAGAAGGGCGAAAGACAGAAGTCTTTAAGGAGCTCATAATCTAATGGAGAAAGATGGCGCATAGAAAGAAATTGGAAGCTAGAGTGAAAGAGGTTACCCAGCCCTGGGAGCATTCCTGAGTGGGAAATGATGAGGTGGCTGCCCTGGGGCCCCTCTCTAAATAGAGGATCTGGAAGGAGCTCTCTGATGTCTCACCCTCGATCATCTCTCTGATCAGAGAGAGGGAGGGGACCACAGGGATAGGGAGTGCTGAGGAGGTTGTGATGAGTTTCTGGAGACAATAATGAAGTCCAGATATAGCCTGATGGGAAATGATGAGGTGGCTGCCCCATGCCCCCTACAACATTCTGGCATTCTGATAAAACCCTAACTCACTCAAAAGCCTCTACTAAGGGAATACTCTTAGGGTGTTGGCTTCACTTTTGCTCCTTCAATAGGTAGAAACAATTGAGCTTAGCACATGGGTAGAAAGAAGAAATGTTTAAAATAGGAAGCTACCAGATGGCCCCCAGTATCTGCCCTGTCCCTGCTCTGGCTCCTGCTCCTAGCATCACTCTTTCCAACAGTGGCTACTTAGTGTCCTGAAGCACCTGCCCTTAGGGTACCCACTGTCTTTTCAGGGGCCCGGGTTTGTCCACCCTCATTCACAGGGCTTTTGTGTTCCAAGGTCTGAGGTCTCTCCACAACTGGATTTTTCTCAAAAAGCAAATTTGAGTCCAATTTTTGTGCTTGCCCTGGTGTTGCTCATTATAGCCTTTCTTCATCCCGCATTTGGAAGCCTGATTTGTAGCTCCAGGCTGGACTAAGGTTGGATTGAGGCTGTCACTAGTACTGTGGGAGCCCGACCATCATCCTGTCTTTCTCTTCCCTATTACAACTTATATAAATGGGCTTCCTGGAGGGAGACAGGGAGGGAGGCAGGCAGGGAGGTGAATGTATGGGGGTGGGGAAGGGGAAGGGAGGTGCTTGGCAGGCAGGAAGCAGGACGCAGTACTGGATTTAACATAAAGAATAGAAGGCAGCACCATGATGGGCATAAGAGAGCAAGGCAGATTGTCAGCCTGGTACAAAGCAAAGGTACAAAAGGGCTGATGAGAAGAATGAGCCTAG
The DNA here is from genome assembly GCA_028646515.1 of Pseudochirops corinnae. Classification (NCBI taxonomy): domain Eukaryota; kingdom Metazoa; phylum Chordata; class Mammalia; order Diprotodontia; family Pseudocheiridae; genus Pseudochirops; species Pseudochirops corinnae. The sequence goes on along the minus strand of CM053587.1, from coordinate 295,863,816 downwards.
AAACAGACTTTTCTCCTATATTGGGCCTTGCAGCTCAAGGCTGGCTGTCTCTCAGTAATGACTGAGCAATCCCTGGGTATTAGTTACTTTGTGCCTGGAAAGAACTTTGGAGCTAAAAACACATGGGAAGCTTTAAGTATTTTCTGTGCATGTCTGCAAAGTATGTCAGGATCTTTTCAGATTGTAAGGAAAGGTGCTGGAAAGAAATAAGCAGGTCCCGGCTCCCCAGAAGAGGCTTGGCGGTCCACAAAGACACGTTCCAGTTTCCTACCTGTCGTAAGTCTGCCCTCCTTTTCTGGGCCTGCCATTTCCCTTCCTTTTGCAGGGTGGTTTAGGCTACTTCTCACTTACAGCTTTCTCGGGAGAAGGTTTGTTCACATTAGGGTTCCTATAAATACACACCTGACAATATTATTTAAAGGCATCAAATGGCCTAGGGAGCTGCATTGCTAGTCTTGTTATTAAAAATAGCACGAGCCAGTGGGAGGCATCTGTCAGCTTTTCTGTATTTGTCTTCAACGTACCTGTCCCCAGGTGGCGTAGCTGATGGAGCTTGCTCATGAGAATGATCTGCCCACTGGCCATCTGCCTGCCTCCCCTCCAGACCCTTGGGTGGATCTGTGACACCCGCTCTCTGGGGAGCTGTAATACCCTATCATTGGTCTGATTTCATGAGACTAACCCTAGCCCCTTATAACTTATATTTAGATATTTTAAAAAAACATATTGGCACACTTTTAGAGATGTCTGGAGACCTCATGGGATGTGTTATCACAGTACTTGTTTGGGGAATATTTAGGAATGATTTATGCTAAGTCAGTGTTTAGACTTGCTGTGGTCCATCATTGGCTTGTTGCTTGTCCCTTAGTGTAGTCAGTGGTCTTACTTTAAAACAATATTATCAGTGAGGAAGCTGGATTCCTGGGTTCCCCTGAGTCCCTCTCTCCCTTAGAGAGTTCAGAGGATCTGGGTTCAAATCCCAACTCTGCTATTACTTTGTGACTTTAGGCAAGTCACCTAGTCTCTCTGGGACTAAGTTTCTTCTCCTGTAAAATGAAGGCATTTTATTAGACTATCTAAAAGGTCCTTTTCCAGTTCTGAATCCTATGATTTTAGTTTCACAGTATAACCTTGGAGAAGGCAGTAGATCTCTGTTCCCCCATTCTGTCCAGTAGAGAAAAGAATACCTTATCCTCAGCTTATCTCCTAGGGCGTAGGATGGGGACAAAGAAAGGTAAATGCTACAGATCTGAATGATCGATGGGTCTGCATCCGCCCTGATGCTGGGAGGCTCCTGTGGCTTCTCCTTCTCTTCCTATTTGCATCCCTGTGAATGAAGGACGTTACTGGAGTGGAGGACAGTAGCAATCCCAGGTGTCTAAACAAGAGCACTCTCTGTCTAGATTTCTGAATCTGGGCCTCTGTAGCTGACTCTGCATTGGGAGAGCAAGTGAAAGGGAGGCTGCAATGTGGTGTGTATGACTGAGCAGCACGCACTGGTGGGATGCTGGGAAGGAAGGATGTAAAAGGCAGAGAGAGTTGGAATGGGATGGGACTTGGAGGAGGAGAGGAGAGAAAGAAGAGTAGTTTAGTTTCCAAAATGACGGGCTTGGGTTCTCTCTGGACCACAGAGTGGTCACCCTGGGCAAAATAACAAGATTTCCGTAATGCTCAAATATTTAATCAATCAACAAGCATTTAAATGTCTATGTTCCTAGCACTGAGCCAAGTACTCAGGATACAAAAAAAAGAAAAAGAAAAAGAAAAAAACAATCCCTGCCCTCAAGGAGTTTATATTCCAATGGGGGAGGCATCCTATGTACATACAAGTATAATACAGTACATATTAGATAACACTGAGTAAATGGAAGGGGACCTGGAGATGCTACCTGGAAGAGGTATTAAAGGGACCTAGGAATAACAGTCCAATGAGGCAGGGAGGGCGATCCCTGTTTTACAGATGGCCCCTATTATCCCTATGCTGCTGCTGAGGAAATGGGATCCCAGAGAAATCAAAGCTGGCATGTAGTCTTACTTAGCGTGAGTAGAACAGGTAAGACAGAAGGCCTTCGTGGAGGGAATGAGATGGGAGCTAGGTCTGGAAGGGCTGGGTAGGATGAGGATGGGCTGTAGAGAAGGGTGAGGTCTAACCAAATGTTTGTAAAACCGTTAGCCAATTAAAGAGAAGAATCAGAAATGAGAAAGTGGAGCTCTCACAGTGAATGCAAGAAAAGGAAAGAAAATTATCAGAGGCTATTATGTAAAATTATGTGCCATCAAAGCTGAGATTGTAAAAGAAATGAATGAATATTTACAGATATATATGTACAACTATATGCCATCAAAACTGAGATTGTAAAAGAAACAAATGAATATTTACAGAAATATTAAGTGCCCAGATTAACTAAACAGGGGCAGTGAGTTAGTGGTATCAGGTGCGGGGTCTGGAGTGAGGATAAAACTTGGCTTCAGACACTTACTAGCAGTGTGGCCTTTGGTAAACCATTTAACCTTTGCTTGCCTCAGTTTCCTCATCTGTAAAACAGGGATAACAACAACCAGGGTTGTCATGAGGATTAAATGAGATGATAATTGTAAAGCTCTTGGCATAGTGTCTGGCACATAGTAAGAGCTGTGTAAATGTTAGCTATTATTATTAGGAAATATATAACTTAATGAACCAATTTCAAGAGGAGGAATGAGAGTCTATTGATGAGCTTCCCCATAAAAATGCATGAAGACTAGAGAACTGAAATGGAGACTGAAGGACAGAAAAGTCCGGAAGTCCCTGCATGAGCAGCCAAGACCAGCTGGAGCTCCCTGAATCTTCATTTTCATTTTTTCCTTTCTGGGAGCGGGGCAAGTGTTGGGAGTGACTGCCCCAATCTGCCACCTCGTACTGGAATGTGTCGCCAGAGACTCCATCTTCTGGGGGTCTTCCAGCATCAGCAGTAAAGACTTACTAAGTTTTATAAAGCATCTCAGGATGTAACCTTCACTGACTTGTGGTTGATTTCACAGGGCACCAGTTCCTTCTGTTTGAACAGATCTAGGGAATCTTACGTTTGACCCTGGGGCTTTTTCAGTTATACTGAAAAAAACTCACTGCTATACTTTCCTGATCCTTGAACTCCAGCTGTAGCCTCTAAGCCTCTTGGACTTTCTTGTTCCCTAAACAGAATTCTTTAACTGAATAAAAAGATGTGCCACATCCTAATTGCCTTTATTTCCAGGTACCCCTTCCTAGCATTCATTTCTCTCTCTTCTACTCTGTCTCCATACACTCCAGAGCACAAGATGTGTTTTCTAGGCTTTATCCATAAGAAAAAAGAGAATATTCAAATTCAGAAATAATAGAAGGTGAGACCATTAGAAGTATGTGTAAAAATAATCTACTTAGTTCCAGACTACCTGATTCCAAACTTTTTAAACTGTCCTAGATTAAAGTACCCTCAGTCTTTCCAAGGCCTGGGTATCCAGATTCCCTCTGGGCTGGTAGAAAAATGGCACTCCTCTGGCAATGGAATAAGAATGGCATCTTTTCGAAATTCATTCGGGTGCTGTATTTAGCCCTCTGTGGGCAAAACTCAGAGCATTAGATTAAAGTTGCAAAGGCCATTTTTTCATCTTAATATTAATTAAAACAAAACAACAACAACAACAAAACTATTTTGGATTTGTCCAAGAGTGAAGGTGCTTCCTTGGGAATTTAGTGGGCTCCCCATCACTATATCTGAAGGCTCGGTAATAGAATGAAGTAGAAGAAATACCTGTTCAGGTAGGGATTGTGTTAGATAGTATTCAAGGTGCCTTTTTTCAACTCTTGAGATTCTGTGAATCTAGGACTCTGTTCTCCATATTGCTGTGGGCACGAGCTTCTTCTCCCTTGAGTCCAGGATGTTACTATGAGTAACCCTGATTCACTGTGTTCTATGCCATAGAACAACAAATGCTACGGAATGGACATTGACAGACCTTAATTACCTGCCTCCCTTCTCCTCCCACTTACAAAGAGGCAGCAAGTAGTGACTGCAGCTTCCCCCACCCCACCATAGGATCTGGCCTAGGCTTAAAAGTCTTGCATTCAGAGCTTCCAGTGGGAAGCAGCTCATTCATACTGTGTTGAGATCCTTCTAATTCAGTGCAGGGGATGGATGGTCCAGTAAATGAAACAGGAATTCCTGGCTTCTCTCTAATCTCTAGTAATTCCCCAGGATTATAGCATGCCTTTGCTGTTTCCAGGTTCAGTGTGGCTGTTTGGCAGTCATCATTTATGTGACTCATAGCCCAAACCCAATCTACATCCTCTATTGCTAGACCACACCAGAGACATGTAAGTCTAATAGCAAAAAGCATTTCATTAAAAAATTACAAGCAAGAGAATCAAATTGTAAAACATTCTCTGTACCCATACACAAAGAAACAACCTCCAGCAGGATGATTTTCTCATTTTCTCTTCATCTCTCTGATTCTCCAGTTTAGGGCTAGAGGAGAAGACAAAGTCACTTCCAAAATCACAGTGGTAAAAGGTTAGGACGTAATATTACCTGCCACTTAGAGTTTCTTTCCTGGGGGTCCTAACGAAACTTGGGAATTTTCATGGTCTGGCCACAACTGCACTCTGCACGGTCATCTTCTGTCCCCCCCTATACCTACCACAGCTCTTGCCTTTCCCAGATCTACTCATGTATCTCTCCCCTCCTATGGCCACTCATTCATATATCTTATTAATGTTTCTCATTCATGGCAATATACACACATACTCACGCACACACACACACACACACACACACACACACTCCTTATAGAACATTTCTGACCAGTGTAAGTCGTCTCCTAGTGAAGTCACCTGATGCTATACCCTCATGTAGAAGGCACCTAGGTAGCTCAATGGATACAGAGCTGGGCCTAAAGTCAGAAAGACTCGAGTTCAAATCTGACCTAAAATATTTACTAGCTGTGTGGCCCTCACCAAGTCACTTAACCCTGTTTACCTCAGTTTCCTCATCTGTTAAATGAGCTGGAGAAGGAAGTGGCAAACCACCCCAGTATCTCTGCCAAGAAAACCCCATGGACCAGTGGTTCTCAACCTTCCTAATGCCTCAACCCTTTAATACTCCTATGTGGGCGTATCTGCATGTGGGTGGACCCGCCTGGAGATGGATAGAGGAGTGGTGTCTCGGTTCCTAAGACCATGGGAAATATATGTTTTCCGATGGTCTTAGGCGACCCCTGTGACCCTTGTGAAAGGGTTGTTTGACCCCAAAGGGGTCGCGACCCACAGGTTGAGAACTGCTGCCGTGGATAGTTTTGGCATACTAAGGTCTGTGGGATCAGGAAGAGTCAGACATAACGGAATAGCAACATATACATAACAACCTTCTGGGAGATGTAATGCAGAGAATTTCTTCAATGAAAAATTTTCGTGGTCTCTCAGATTTGGGGTCTCTCAGCCCCAAGTATTATGGAAAATGAAATTCTATGGACCTCACACTATTCCCATTAGAACTTCACTGTTATCCACAAGAGCCTTCCCTAGCAGCATCATTTGGGAAATTCTGGGTCACTTATTTTCTTCCCCAGATCTGTCCCCTTTGTTCCAGCAGAGCTCCTGTAGGATATGGTTCAGTTGAGATAAAGTGGCCTGGGAGTCAGGAGATTAGTTTGATTCTAGAACCTGACAATTATTATCTGCCAACCTGGACAAGTCACTTTCCCTCCCTCACCCTCTTGAAGTTTCTTCAGCTGTAAAATGGGGATTTTCCTGTTTGCCTAACCTATCTCTCAGGGCTGTTGGGAGGAAAATACTACCTGAAGGGATTATGCAAATTGTTGTTTCTTATTATTTCTGCATTCCTCTTCTGGAGAAGGCCAGAGCTGGCAGCTCTCCCTGAGCTCCCACAAAAGCTTGCGGGAATTGGGCAGGGCTAGAAAGGAAAGGGCAGAATTTTGCAGCTGTTTCAGGTGTGGTGAGCAGCACAGTTATTGTGTGCAATGATGGAGCAGGGAAAAAAAAAAGGCAATTTTCTAGATTTAGCTCTATATAAGAAGGAGAACATTGGAATGAATACTTGGCTTATTGGTTCTTGGACAATTACATAAGTAAGATTTGTGGAATTGGGGGGAGCAATTTCTAGTAATATTAAAAGAGTAAAGCCATTTCTATTCGTTCCTCCTGTTCTCCCAGGCCCTTCCTCCCTCCCCCTCCCATAGTTGGAGTGTGACTTTTGCTGACTCATCGGTAAGAACGAAGAAAGGAGGGAGGAAATGGGAGCTGCTCATTGACCATTTTCTCTGTCTAGTGACTCAGCTGTGATTCACATTTTAATTATCTTAGCTGAGAAACTTTATCAGTCAAAATGCATATATCCTGGCTGAACATCTAGCACGTGCAGCCCCAGGCTAGTTCCCTAAAGGTAAAAATATCCCTTTAATAAAGCCCCTCAAAAAGCCCCAGGATGCCTTGAATAAAATGATGGTGTCTGCTCTTGTCTTTTCACTGAGAAATCCCAAAGGGTCTCCTATTTGTACAGAGCCCCCTACCCCGACCTCCCTCTCTGAACTGACACTCTTAGGTGAGTGAATCTGGTAGGGAGATGGGTTTGGGAGAGAGTTGAGGGGACAGAAGAGGTGGTGCAGGGGAAGGGTGAAAGGATTTCTACTTGAAACCCAGGAGTGGTTACTAGAAAGAGGCTATAGAAGATGGAGGCCTTTGAGTGAGATGGAGTAATATATGTAGTGGATGAAGTGTTGGCCCTGAAGTCAGGAGGACCCACGTTTACATCCCAGTTCTGCCACTTCCACACTGCCTTTGTGATCTTGGATAAATCATCTGATCCCTCTGATCCTCAGTTTCCTTATCTGTAAAATTAGGGATTTGGAATAGATGGCCCCTCGCTGCTCTGAACTATGATCCTATGGTCATGGAATATCTAGGGCACCCTCCACTCACATGTGGAGCCCTAGAAGAGCTACCCAGAGTTGTGATGTTAAATGGGCCCATATTCACTTAAAGCATTAGTAATGAGCACTAACCAATGCGTTCATTTTTGGGAGACATAAATCGTTCAAAGTTAGCATAGAAAGAAGATGTAGGATAGAAGTTCCCTCCATAAATCTAAGGCACAGACACACACACACACAAACATACATGTATATAGGTTATGTATCTCTATATACATGCCATAAATACATGTACATATGTTGTGTGTGCGTATACATATATTTTGTTGTTCAGTCATTTCCAACTCTTTGGGATCTCATTTGGAATTTTCTTGGCAATGATACTGGATTGGTTTGTCATTTCCTTCTCCAGCTCATTTTACAGAAGAGGAAACTGAGGCAAACAGGGTTAAGTGATTTGCCCAAGGTCACACAGCTAGTCTGAAGCCAGATTGGAATTTAGGAAGATATCTTCCTGACTCCAGGCCCAGCCCTGTATCCATTGCACCACCAAGCTGTGTGTGTGTGTGTGTGTGTGTGTGTGTGTGTGTGTGGCCATCAGCCTTATTCTAATAAAGTATAGTGACTACTCAGGCCTTTTCCAGGAGAAGGCCTAACATCTGTTGAGTCTTATCTACCACACCCAGATGACAAAAACCAGGCAGAGTGCCCCCAAGCTAAGATTAGGCCTTTCCTTTTCAGCCCCCTCCTGGGCTGGAGATTGAAACCTTCTATTATAGATAACTACCTAATTTCTGTTTAGTCCTTCTTATGTAACAACCCCCATGATCCTCTCCGGCTTAACTGCCAATGAATTTGATCCCGGACAAAAGATAACCAAAGGAGGCGAGATCAGTGTTTTCCACCCACCTAGGCTGAATTCGTAACTTTATTGTTTATTTGTCAGTGGCAAAGCCCCAATTGCATTGGTGCTGTGTTTTGGTCACCAAAAAGCCTCAGTCTCCCTTCAGTCATCTATGATATGAAGGATGCATTGGGTGTGGGAGTAAATCCAAGGTTATGCTGTGCCTGGTTTGTATCTGACTGTTAAATTTTCAGTGTGAACTCTTACACCCTGGAAATTGGCAAACTACAAATCAGGGTTTGATTTATTGCTTTGTTGACTGTCTAGATGTAAGAAAGTTGATGAAGAGAAAGGTGTGTCTTGCCGTTTTCAGAAAGCAGGTTGTTAACTATCTACCAGCACACCCCTGAGTAAATCTCGAAAAAAGTGACAGGAATGGATGGACATCCTAGGGAGGGAGATGGCATTTTGCTGTAGTGCAGAAGGGGGAACCAGATGGTTTGTATTTGGATAAGCTTGGCTAAAGTTGAAATTGGATAGGTAGTAATAATAATCCTTCCATTGGCCTACTGCTTTACAGTTTACAAAGCACTCTCACATTCGTTATCTCGTTTGATCCAAAGAACCACCCTGTGAAGCCAGCAGGGCAGATACTGTGCCCTCCATTCCCGATAGAGCACCAGGGAGCCCCTCACAGGACTCAGGACAATAGCTATCCAGATTTGAAGCACTCTGGGGTTAGCACCCACTTAAACCCATCCTTTGTGAGCTCATGGTTTTGTATCTGCATTCGCATCTGCCAGTCAAAGGACACATTTGCTTAAAGCACAAGACATTTCCACTCTACAGCAAATAAGATGATGAGAAAAGATTGCCTCATGTACACATGGGACATACTCCCCCCCTGGGTTACCAGACTTAGCCAATTTAATGGGGATGGATGATCTTATGAAAAATTCATATGCTCAGGGACACACATGCAGGGAACCTGGGTGGCTGGGGATCATGCACGAAAGGGCACATGCCTGGATCCCGAGTGGCCACATGCCAGGAGCCAATATGGCCAGAGTACATGTGGGAAGTGCACAGTGTGTGTGACTGGGGTAATTTGTACTTCTAACACTGCAGAGCTGCAGATGTCATCTGGTGATGTTGCATTTTCTTTGCTGGGTATCATGTTATTTCTGCTGGTGAACGGTCACTAAGCTGTTCTTTTTCCTACCTTCTGCTGGGATTCAGCTCTTCGGGGACATCTTTTGGATCAAATGAAGTAGTACCTTTAAAGTGCTTTGCAAACCTTAAAGCGCTACATATAAATGCAAACTAGAGTTCTCTGCTTCCATCTACTAAGATGCACTGTGGCCAGAAAGCCTCCCTAACCCCCCGACCCCACAATCCCCAAGAGAGCCTTAAACTCTCTTAGTTGATAGCTGAAGCTATGATCTGCCACAGCTCACTGAGCTATGGCAACCAGCACAAGTCGGCATAATGTCCCAGGCTAAGATATAATCTCTTCTTTTAGCAGCCTTTGCCTGGTGCTGATCCAAAGTCCATGGACCCAGACAACCATCTGATTCAGGTTTAGGACATTTCTTGCAACTTCTGTTAGATGCTGTGTTCCCAAAACATAACTCTGAGACCTCTGTCCTGGCAAAGGCATGACAGCTGTGGTGACAAAGCCTGATGCAGGAAAGTGAGCCTCGTTCCCAAGATCCTCCTTGATTGGGATTGCACTTGAAGTTAAGTTGGCAGAGTTCCGTTCTTGCCTTTTTAATGCACATCTTCCAAGGGCACTGTTTGCATTGTAGCCCAAATCTTCATGGTTTCCCTACATACAGATGAGGACACTTCACGACTCATCCAGGCTTTCGTGACTATTGAATGGCACAAGGAGGCCTCCTCTCTTCCTTCTATTATCCCACAGTGCCTTACAAAGCCATCTAGTCTTAGTGCCTTTTCGTGGGGCAGCTCATTGATAATTTCTCCTTTGGAAATTGGCTTGTTTAGTTTACCTTTTCATAATGATGGCTAACATTTATACAGTGCTTACTATATGCTAAGTATTGTTTATAAATATTTTTCATTTGATCCTTTCAACAACCCTGGGAGAGGAAGGTGCTGTTATTAGACCCATTTTGCAGTTGAGGAAACTGAGGCAAACAGAGTTTAAGTGACTTTCCAAGGTCGCCCAGCTAGGAAGTGTCTGAGGCTGGATTTGACTCTAGGTTTTTTGACTCTAGGTCTAGCAGCACTCTATCCACTAGGCCACCCACTGCCTCGAACCTTCAAGGTTCAAGAGGACCCTCCTTTTGAAAGGCCTTTAAATATTCCCTTTTCCTTTTGCCCAAAACTTCCCATATCAGAGGGAAGGAAACAGTAATTCACTTATTCAGAAGGAATAGATTAGCAAAAATTTGTCATGTTGCATGACATTGCGTATCAAGAATATGTACTAGACACACCAGAGGAAGGAACCTTGATGGAGAGCATTTTGGTGAGGATATACCAAGGATCCAGTAGATGGAGAAATAGAACTTTGTGGTGATACTGTATGATAGACTGACTGGTCAAAAGGAGAAAGCAGAGGCTGAGGTCTAGAAGGAGATCACAAAGCTGAGGGGGAAGCATAGGGTAGTAGTGATGGAGAAATCTCAGCTCTATAAGCATCTGCTAAAGGTCTTTTCCTACGTAGCCCATGTAAACTCTGAGGCATCCTTATCCTAGCACCCACTCCCATCGATAAGATGGGTCCCCAGAGATTGGCTACATTCGCCCATCGGTGTTCTAAAAGATCAAGGGCGATTCTCTGGTGCCAACAGTTTGAGCCCCCACCAGTGTGTTTCTCCACTAAGAAACATTAAGTCATCCAGCCTTAAATAGCTTTTAGAAAAGGGGTATTTACGAAGGTGGTACAGTAAGAAAAGTTGGTACAAAACATTCCCACAAAAAGTCTGGTGGACACTCTCCGACAGGTACATAGAATCTGGGGAAAGTAGGCTCAAGTTTAGGTAGTAAAAGTGGCAAAGGGACATTTCACAGGTCCTAGTTGCTGGAAGTCTTTTTTTCTCATTCATGTAGTACCCAAGAACTTCCTTATGAGCATCGTAAATCTAGGTCTGAGGTCCAAGCGTCCTTGACTCCTGATACAGACACTGCCATCAACTAATTTGGGACTACCTATAGGGGGAGTGAGGAATCCAGCATCCTCTGGACCCTTTGAAACTTGAAAGGCTCTCTCTGCCCGAAGATACAAAATGGAAGGAAATCTGGCCAAAGCTAAAGCTAAGACCTCTCCTTCCCTCTCCTCTAGGGGTGCCCCAGAAAAACCACAGTCTGTCTGAATAAGATTCTTGTGCAATATCACTCTGTAAATTGACTTTAAAGGCCTGTACTATTACAGTAACCTTCTAGTTGGTCTCCTTGCCTCAAGTTTCTCTCTTCATCCTACATTTAGCTGCCAAAGTGATCTTTTCAAAGCTTAGGTCCAATCACATCACCTCCTTCCTTTCCCCCATTAATTAAATTCCAGTGGCTCCCTATTACTTCCAGGATCATAGAAAACCCTGTTTTGCTTTTAAAGGCCTTCTTTCCTTAAGTCCTCCCTACCTTTCCATTTCTCTCATACTTAACTCCACAAACATACAGTCTGCATTGCAGTCACATGGCCTCCTTGCTGTTCCTTGAACAAGACATTGCATATCCAGATTCCAGGCTTTTTCACCAGCTGTCCCCCTTGCCTGGAATGTTCTCTTCTCTTGCTTCCATCAAGCCTCAATTAAAGTTCAGGCTTCTTCAAGGTCACTTTTAATGCTAGTACCTTCCCTTTGGGATGTCCAACTTCCGTCCATGTATCTTGCTTATGTATAGTTGCATGTTTTCTTCCACATTAGACCATGAACTCCTTGAAGGCAGGAACTATTTTTGTCTATCTTTGCATCTGTAGCACTTACCACAGTTCTGACACATAGTAAGGGCTTAATAAATACTTATTGACTGAGTGATTGATTTTTGACATTTGACCTAATACCTATGAATAATTAATTGATTGGAAATTAAGTATCAAGACTAAAATGGAATGGGATAGTTTCAACACCACCCTCATACCTGGACTACTGTAATAACCTCCAAAATGGTCTTCATTATCTACTGTCCCCCTCACCAATCTGTCTTCCACATAGCTACCAAAATAATTTTCTGACCAAGTTCCTCCTGTGATCAGAGGTTTCCTAATGCCTATGGGATTGTCAGGATATTGGCCCCATTGTGATGAGGTCCTTTTTGTGGCTTGAGTGTTTCCTTCCTTAAGCCTAGAGAAAGACGGCATGTTATTGTCTTAATTATCCAGAAAGGGAATGTAGTAGATTAATTGCTCATCATCCCAGACTTGTCAATTACTCTTTTTGTTCATGGGAGAAGTAGTCCTTCTTAAGATATTGCCGTCTCCCCAGAGGGCACTCAGCTCTCAAATATCCAAACTGACCTCTCCACTGTTCTCCCCACCTTCTACAAGCTGATTTGATTAACCCCTCATTATTCAGGTCCAAAATTAATCTGTGGGATGAAATGGAGTATTTCTCAAAATATTAGAATAGGAAATCTATTGTCTATACTTAGCTCTGAGCCCCTACCCTATCATGCCTTCTATTCTCTCAGTTCACTGATCATAGCAATAACATAGAAATTTAGCATGCTCAGATCGAATGGTTCATTGTATGTCCTAAATAGAATAAAGTGAAAAGGAACTAGATCAAACATTCTGGGATGGAGACGTTTGCCTCCTTTTCCCCTTCTAGTTCTTTGTTTTCCACAGGGGATAATCTCGATCACACACACACACACACACACACACACACACACACACAAACACACACACACACATACACACACACACAGCTTTTGGAAAAGGTAAAGAGAATGGGGTGTTTGCTCCCTATCTCCGGATTCTGGACTAAAATGGGGAAAGTGGAGAACACAGTGAAAGGCTTCCATTCCACAGCTGAGGTTCAATGGCTAAAAGTGAAATTAATTCCTCCAGCTCGCTAGTTAAACAGAGTTCATAATAATTAGCAATCTTCATAAGTCTCCCAGCAACAGTGATTTCCCACTTTGCTATCTCTGCTCCAGGGTCAAAATCTCTTCTCATGGTACTGTGGTTTTGGTAGATATTGGTAATGGTGTCTCTCCATGTGGTCTATGGTTACCAGCCACTCACTTTCTTTTCTGGAAGTCTCAGAAGATCAAAAGGCTGGAGGAAGGAAAACAGGAATCAAGCAGAGGAGACTGCACTGTATAAATTATGTCCCCTTTATTCTTTCACATGACTTCTGCCCATTGTAAAATGAGAACTCACTAAGACCCCAGATAAGAAAGGAGGGGTAATCACTATCCTATGGCAGGATCATCATAAACCACTTTACCAATCTCTCTGTCTCCATGAATTATCTCCTTAGGCCCAGTGAAAACCATTAAATGAGATCAAAGAACAAGGCAGATTTCTTCTCCCCAGCTGCAGGATTAAGAACCAGCTCCATAGCCCTCAGTCTACAATTTGGCTCTCAGTCAACTTTCCAGCCTTATTTCAGACTCTTCCCCTACACGAACCTGGGTCAAGCTGTGCTATTAGCCTTTCCATGAACTCAATATTCTATCTCCAACCTTGGGGGCTTCCTCCCCATCCCCACACCCATACCTGGAGAGCAATCCGTTCTCATCTGCATCTCTCAGAATACTTGTCTGCCTCAGCATTGACATTAGGTGGCATCTTCTCTGCCAAATTTCCACTGGTTTCTCTAGTCATTAGTTCATAGAGTACTGTACCTGGAGTCAGGAAGACCTTACTCCTCAAACTTGCATTAGCTGTGTGACCCTGGACAAGTCACTTAACCTCTACCTCCCTCAATTTCCTCATCTGTTAAATTGGGATAATAACAGTATCTTGCCCTTTGAGTTATGGCAAGAATCAAATGAGATAATATTTATAAAGTGCTTTGAAAACCTTGAAGCTCTCTATAAATGCTGGCTGTCATTGCTGTTGTTCTCTTTCTGTCTTCCTTATACTCTTATTGGCATCCATGATGTCTCTCCCAAGTAAATTATAGGAAGCTCCTCGAAGGCTAGGGCTGCTTCATATTTGTTGTCATATCTCTAGTAGAGAACATAGTAAGTACTTAGTAAATGTTGACTGAATTACTATCCATTTTAATTGAAGTAGAGATAATGGGAACCTTGGAATGAAGTCTCCATATCATCTTAGAATTTGTCATAGACAAGAAATGGACATCTGAGCAGGGACTGGTTGTACCCAGAGTTTTCAGAGAGAGTATTTCAAATTGTTCAAAAAAAAAAAAAGGATAGGATCATGTGACCAAAGATTCTATAGTAGATGCCAGCTCAAAAGGAAGAAGGTGCTCTCAGGAATGAAATTCTTTTTTTTTTTTGGTCTTTTTGGAGGGGGAAGCAGTGCAGTTGGCGTTAAGTGACTTGCCCAAGGTCACACAGCTAATAAGTTTTAAGTATCTGAGGTTGGATTTGAACTCAGGTCCTCCTGACTCCAGGACTGGTACTCTATTCACTACACCACCCAGCTGCCCCAAGGGGAATGAAATCCTTTTTTTTTTTTTTAATAATTTGATTTGTTTATTTACTTTTAGTTTACAAGATTCAGTTTCATAATCTCTTCAGTTTCAGATTTTCTCCCCTCCCTCTCCTCCCACCCATAGTGGCATGCAATCAAGTACTGGATCTGCAAATATTTTCAAATTGGACATTAGCCTGGTTGTATAGAAGGGTTGTAACCAATGGAGTGAACAATGGGAAAAAAGAAAGAGAACAAAACATGAAAAAAAACGGGGGAATGAAATTCTTACAACATAAATGCAGATATTTCCATTGACAAAGAAAAGGGGGAGCTGTCTAGATGAAGACTGATGTGGATAAGAAAAAATAACAGAGGACGAATTTTTTTTAAAAGGTGGTGTAATTCTATACAAAAAGTGTCCATGGTCCAAAAGCCTAGAACAAGGGTTCTTTTTTTTTTTCCCACTTTTTTGATTTTAATTTATTTTTTTTTCAATGACTTGTTTATTTACTTTTAGAGAACAAGAATTCTTAATCTTTATTGTGTTGTGTACTCCTTTTGTGAGGCTGGTGAAATGGATGGACCATGTCTTTAAAAGCATAAAATAAAATTCATAGATTTACAAAGGAAACCAGCTTTATTGAGATGTATTTATTGAAAGAATGAAAAGAAAAGCAGAGTTTTCTGATCCCAAGTTTAGAGCCCCCGCCCTGGAATAAGCTAGTGCCTGCACTGAATCCTCTGCACAACGAAAAGGACTTTAGTAGAGGTCGGCAGAAGATCGAATCAGGGAAAGTGATCGCTGCTTGGAGACAGATGCGGCAGTTACAGTAGAGGATGGAGCCAGAATGTTTTACTACTGTTTTGTTTTTTAGTGATCCTTATACTGGGAAGTATAGAATAAAAGTGATTTAGAAGGAATAGAAAGTGAGAAGTGAGGGGACAGCAAAACAAAATGAGATGGAAAACCATAGCTATCCTCTAGGAATTCAAGGCAGGTCATCTTCTTAAAGTGCCGGTCTGGCCAAGTCAGCCTGCTACTCAGTAAACTCCAGGGGTTCCCTATTACTGCCAGGAACAAATATAAAATTCTCCATTTGGCATTCAGAGCTCTTCACAATTTCCTACCTTACAGCTCACTCACCCCATACGCTCTCTGATCCAGTGGCACTGGCCCCCAGGCTGTTTCTTGAACAAAACACCCTGTCTCCCGACTCCAGAGCTTTTCATTGGCTGTCCCCCATGCCTGGAATGCTCTCCCTGTTCTTATCCCCTCCTGGCTTCCCCTAAGTCCCAGATAAAATCCCACCTTTGACAGGAAGCTTTTCTCCATCCCTCTGAATTCTAGTGCCTTCCTTCAGTAGATTACATCTCATTCGTTCTGTTTTTAGCTTGTTTATACATAGTTGTTTGCATACTGTCTTCCCCTTTTGACTGTGAGCTCCTTGAGGGCAGGGACTATCTTTTGCCTTTGTGGATACAGTGCTTAATTAACACAATCCTCAGCTCACAGTAGGTGCCTAATAAGTGTTCATTGATTGACTTCCCAAAAAGTTCTAAGAACCAACGAGTGTAATTGCTGAGCTACTATCAGGAACCCTTTAAAAATCACAGAAAATGGGAGACGTATGATAAAATTAAGACAAAGAAATGTCCTCATTTTCCAAAAGGTGAAGGTGAATCCTTCAGCCTGTAGGCTGGCAAATCTGACCTACTTCCCGACAAAATTCATTCTAGAATGAGTTATTATAGGGGTGACACGTGGACACTTAGAAAAGGAAGTGGTGGGCATCCTTATAGCCATCAGAGGATCAATAAAAATGAGTCACGCCAAACTTACCTCATTTCCTCTTCTGACAGGATTTCTAGACTGATGGATCTGAGAAATGTTGTAGTCACAATTCAGAAAGGTATTGACCACGTTGTCATGATTTCCTTGTGTAGGAGACAGAGAGAGCTGTGCTTGATGATACTACAGTTAGGTATAGTGAGAACTGATTTAACTTCTAGACCCAATAAGTAACGGACTGTTGTCTACACAGAAGAGGTAGTCTCTGATAGGATACCACAGGAATCTGTTTTTGGTCCTCATTGGTTCAACATTTCTCTCAATGATTTGGGCCAAGCCCTAGATGGCATGCTTATCGAGTTTGCAGACAACACAAAGCTAAGAGAGATGGGTAATTATACCAGATGACAAAATGGGGATCTAAAAATATCTTGCTGGGCCACAAATGGGTAAAGAATCTAAAAAGATGGAATGTAATGCCCTTGGGTTAAAAAAAACTGACTGCCCAAGTAAAGGATGAGAAAGGAGTAGCTAGAGAGGAATTCATATGAAAAATACTGGGAGGTGTTAGTGACTACAAACTCAGTCAGTGTGATGTGGTAGCCAAAAAGGTCGTGCAATGTGAGGCTATGTCATTGAGACTTTAATTTCCAGGGGAACAGAGGCACATAGCCTGTTGTACTCTACCCCGGTCCAGTGGCTGCATGGTCAGTTCCAGGTGCCGTATTTCAGAGGAGAGATGAACAAGCTAAAGGGTAGCTCGGGGAGAATGAGATGAAGGAACTGTAAGGAGATGAGCCTGGGAAGAAGAGACCAAGGGCAACGTACTATCAGTCATCAGATATTTAAAAGATTGTCTTGTAGAAGAGGCTCTGAAGCCTATTCTGCCTGCCTGGAAGCAGAGGCAGCTGACATGGGACAATGGGAAAGACTTGGTTCTTGAGTCAGAGGTTGCTGTTGTTGTTTCAGTCCTGTCTAACTCTTGATGACCTCCTTTGGAGTTTTCTTGGCGAGGATACTGGAGTGGTTTGCCATGTCCTTCTCCAGCTCATTTTACAGATGAGGAAACTGAGGTAAACAGGGTTAAGTGACTTGCCCAGGGCCACACAGCTAGTGTCTGAGGTCAGATTTGAATTCAGGTTGCCCTGAATCCTGGCCCAGCATTGTATCCACTAGGCCACCTAACTGCCCAAATGTGCCATTTACCTGCCCAGAGTCAGAGTCAGAGGACATGGGTTCAAATCTCACCTCTGATGATTGCTACCTTTGTGACTTTGAGCAAGTCACTGGGCCTCAGAGGGGAAGAGTTGGACCAGATGACCCCAGAGGTCTTTTCCATCTGGATCTATGATCCAGGATCACTTGATATGATTTCTATATGATTTTTAAAAAAATTTCTAACAGTCACAGATATCCAAAAATGGAATGAACTGTGTTGAGGATTAGTGAGTTTCCTATCATTGGAGGTCTTTACATAGAGGTTGGGTGACTATATGTTGGGGTCACTATGGATGATTGTCTTAGATTGCTTCATGGGAAGATGACCTCTAAGAACCCTCTGGATTCTCAAATTCCATGATTTTGTGACTCACTTATCTTCATCCCTTTCTCGACACATATAAGTACATATGCACCCATACTCACCTCTGACTGTGGAGAGATCCTTGTTCTCATCTCAGCCCTATTTCCCCTTCCTCTTTTCTTTTTTTTCTTTCAGCATTTTGGCAACAGTTGGCACTGAATTTGACCTACGGACCCTGAGGGCAGTACGTGTTCTGAGGCCCCTGAAGCTGGTGTCTGGAATCCCAAGTGCGTGAGTTATACAACCTCATTCCCATACTCTAGGTGTGTACCTTCCCCATGGTTTCCTTTGTTTCCTAATGCCACGAAGAGAAGTCAACACCTGCTTCCTCTCTGCCATATCCTGTATTTAAGATGATAGATAGATCCTGGATTTTTCTCTCTGGGAGAGTCCAGGGAGCCTCAAGAAGTGGGGAACAGGGTCTTTAGTTAGGACCTTAAGAGAGACTGGTCATAGGGTTAGATGCCTTCTCTGAAGCAGGCCAGACACAGTCCCGGGCGTCCCAACTCACTAAGGTACATTTCCAAAACCAGCAAGCCACATTCTCAGATCAGGATTGTGTAGAAGTTTTATTGCAAAAAAAGTGAGATCATTTTCCAAAGTCCTATCAGCCCTGACCTATTTATGTCCTCCCTCCTCACTTAACGTTAAGCAAATTGCTGTAGGCTTTCATTTCCTCGTTCAAAATGGGGCCAGACCGGCATTGTTTGCTTCTTCTCTGGGGTTTCTTTTAGTCCAGGTCAAGCAATAGGACATTCTAAGTTGCCCAGCAGTGGGACCTCCCAGAGGAATTTTCTAATAATTAGCATTGTCCAAAAGTGGAATGAGCTTTCTGGGTAGACGGCAAGTTCCCATCACTGCAGGTCTTCAAGCCAAGGTTAAATAAACACCAGTCGGGGATGTTGAAGAACGGATTCCTATTCAGGTATTGGTTGGACTAGATGGTCTCTGAGGGCCCTTTCACCTCTGAAATTTTCTGATTCTGTGTGAGTCTAAGATAGTGATTCTTCACCTTGCTCAACGAGCCCTTTAAAAAGAAATAGGCTCTACTGAAAAGCAGTTTTTTTTTTGAGGAAAGGAGGACTGAGGCCTTTATTAGCACTTGCCCTGATATTTTCCACTATTGAATATGGCTACAGTTCCTTGAATTCTGCCAAGCAATTTTTCTCCCTTAGGGGGGTTTCTACCTTTCTAGAAGAGAAGTGCAGCAGATGGCAGATTATATGCCTTCTACTCATATAGCCAAATTATGTTCTGTGTATTCAGAGCTTGGAAATCTAAAGGATTTATGGCCACAGTTACTTAACTCCTTTGAAAATCATAAAGTGTTAGAACTGGAAAGATCTTAGACACCATCTAGTTCAAACTCTTTATCTCACCACAGAGGAATTCCCTCTTACACTGGTTCTTCCTGTGCTGCATCAGGCTACTTCTTATCTCTGAATTCACCACCATCTTTCTCTTGTTTCATCTGCCTGAAATGGGACATCATAGCTAATGGCAATTCCTGCCCCAACTTTCATTGAAGTTGGAAGTCAAGAAATTTCTTCTCTTTCTTTTCCTTTCCCAAGGAAATCTCTCTGTCTCTCTCTGTCTCTGTCTCTTTGTCTCTGTCTCTGTCTCTGTCTGTCTCTCTGTTTCCTCCTCCTCTTCCTCCTTCTTTTCTGTTTCATCCTCCTTCTCCTTTTCTTCCTCCTCCTCCTTCTTCTCCTCTTCCTCTTTCTATCTCTCTCTCCTTTTCTTTCTCTGTTTCCTCTTCCTTCTTTTCTCTCTCTGTTTCCTCCTCCTCCTCCTCCTTTTTTTCTCTGTCTCTGTTTCTGTCTCTCTCTGTCTCTCTCTCTCTGTCGCTTTCTCATAGAACAATGAACAATGAGGCCCAACCTTTTTGAGTATAAGGACCTCATTCTTAATGTCAAAAAATTTTACAGACTTCCACATCATAGCTGTATTATTTTTATCTGTTGCTAAGAAAATAGATGACAAAAAGCTACTAAGAATTCAGTATTTTGTTAGTCATAGAAACATTAACATATATTTGGAAAAAAATCATGGTCCATCTATATGCAAGGTGTGTTATTTATTCAATTGACTAGAAGGAGTATTCCTTCCCTCCCCCAGTCCCCAGGTGGTCCATAGCCCATGAGTTGGGAATCACTCCTGTAGAGGTTAGCCTTTCCTTGAGCTCTGAAAGTCAGTGAAGAGGTACCTGCTCTTTTGGAATTCTTTGTCTCACTGACTGTGGGGTTTGTCTCTGTTTTTCCCCAGGTTTACAAGTTGTTCTGAAGTCTATCATGAAGGCAATGATACCTTTGCTACAGATCGGCCTCCTCCTGTTTTTTGCAATCCTTATTTTTGCAATCATAGGGTTAGAATTTTATATGGGAAAATTTCATACCACCTGCTTTGAGGAGGTGACAGGTAAGGTCCAAGCCGCTTGAGTTTGCTTCTCAAGCTTTCTTTCCATTTCCCTTCTTTGGTTGTTAATTACAGGAGCCTCTTGGATACAGGCATGGAATCTCATTTATGTTCCTGGCACCTGTGCAATGAAGGAGAGCTTCTCCTTGGAAGAGTCAGGAAATGGGTTAAGACTTGGTTGACCTTGAGCCTTCATCTGAGGCCTTGGGGTATTTCTATATTTTGAAACAAGAGAACAGGGAGGGCAGGACCAGCTAAGTCTCCATTGCACTTAGATGAAAGGAGCCAACTCTGAGCAGAAATCTCACTTCATCATTATGACCCTATTTACAGGGAGCACCAGAAAGGACAGTGGAGGAATTTATTCTTGTTCCTCCTGTTCATCTTTCATAGCCACATTTCCTAAGGGTGCCTGACTCCCACCCAACTCCTGTCATTATCCTAAGGGACCAATATGGTGGGAGGAAAGTCATGTCTCACAAAAAGAGAACTTATACCTAAGGGGGAAGAGGTTTCCTCACCTTGCTCTTGGAGCCACCATTGTTAGCTTGTATAGAATTGAAGGTTTCCAGGAATAATTATTACGTTCCTTCTTACTGCCAAATGTGCCTGCAGTCAGGGTTGAGGTGACATCTTTAGTGACCCTATCCACACTATCTCCACCAGACAGTGATGGGGCAAAACCAAAAAAAAGTGGGGTAGGATTGTTTGAGAGTCTCTCCCCCCCCCCCCCTTCTCCTACTCCTTCTGTCTCCTTTTCTCCTGGGCTTGTGGAGTGTGCTCAATATGGAACGTCCTAATTATTTCTCTCCCGGATGGAGAAGGTGTTAATTGAGGCAGAGCTATTTCTGCTTCTGGCCACGTCACCCTGGTGGAACTGGAGAGAGAGAAAGAAAGAGAGAGAGAGAGAAAGAGAGAGAGGGGCAGGCCATGGCCCATTGGAAATACCACCTACAATCAGAGTAGCCAGGGCCCCTTTTTCACAATTGGTAGAGGAGAATGGGAAGTGGGTTTGTTTGCATGGAGATGAGACAGACATAATATAATGGAATGGGACATAGTTTCTTCTTAGGAATCTGATGGCTAAAATCAGCATTATAGGATTTAGATCTAGAAGGAACATCAAAATCCTCTAGTTTGACCTCTTCATTTTACAGATGAAGAAACTAAGGCCCAGGAAGGGGAAGTAATTTCCTTAAGGTCATGTAGGGAAGAGATAGCAAAATCAGAATTTGAACTCAGGTCTTCTGACTCTAACTCTGCTGTGCTGCCACAATTATACAGATTGTGTGCACACACACTGTAGGATTAATGGATTTTAGGGCATGACCCTAAATCAAGTCTCACATACCCTTTGGATCTTTGCTTTTCTAAAAAACACAATTCAGAGGGCTTCTTAGGCTCAGTGGATGAAGTAAAAGACCAATTCAGTTTGCCTTGTTGTTGTTCACTCATGTCTGACTCTTCTTGACCCCATGGACCACACTGTCGATGGAGTTTTCTTGGCAAAGATACTGAAACGGTTTGCCATTTCCTTCACCAGTGGATTAAGGCAAACAGAGGTTAAGCATCCCACAGCTAGTGAGTATCTTCCTAACTCCTGGCCTAGAGCTCTAGCCACTGAGCCACCTACCTGCCTCCTTGACTCCCATCAACAAATATTTATTAAGCAGTTACCTCTACCTATAATCTATAAGGCCCTGTGTGAGGCCTTGAGTGGGATACAAAAGTGAGTAAGACATAATCCCTGCCCTCAGGAACATAGCGCACAATGGTGGTCCAGAAGATATATGTACCAATACAGTACAAAGTAGGATGTGAAGGTTCAGGAGAGAGATGTATAGTTCTGAGGACAGGGGGTGAAGAAAGGCTCACTGGGGAGGTAGCATTCAAAATGAGCCTTGAATAATGGGTAGGATTTCAGCTAGTAAAGATGTTCGGGGGAAGAAGAGAGGGAGGAACGCATTATAAGCATCAGAAAGTATATGAGCAAAGTCACAGAGTCTAGAGAACACATGGTTTAAACAAACAAACAAAAAAAGGCCTGTTTTGACGGCATTGTAGGCCTTATGGAGAGAAGGACAGTGAGATAAGTTTGGGTGGAACCAGATTGCAGGGGGTAGAGGGAGGGCCTAGAATACCAAACAATGGAGATAGCAGAAGGCAAAAGGCTCACTTCTATTTTGGATAATCAGATGCTGTTTTAAACAAACTTCCCAAGATTCATTTTTCCAGGCATTAAGCAAATATTTGTTGAGCCCATATTCTGTTTCCAACACTGTACCAGGCCCTGAATGAGAAATGAAAATAATGCAAGACATGGTCTTTACTCTCTAGTCTAGTTGGAGAATCAAGAAATCCACATGTAAAACAGGGCTGCCCAATTACAATTGAATGCCAAGATGAGTTCTGTAAACAGTAGATGCTTCCAGAGCTCCAAGAATGGGAGTTTTGATGATGAAAAGAAGGTGAAAAGGAAGAAGTAGGATTTGAGATTGATGGATGGGAAGCTTTTAGCAGATAGGGAAAAGAACAAGGGCTTCCATGGCAATGGTGTTTCCAGAAGTGTGGCCAGAAATTAACATTTAACAATTCAGTTTGTATCCTCTATGGCCTCACCATGACAACATGAATCATCACTTTTTCCTAAAATGAAATGTCAGCATATCTGCTTTAATAGAAGAACAATGCCCAGGAACCCAACCCCGAGGGTCCTTAGGTAATTCTTTTTTGGATCTGACCCACCAGGTGGCCAGAGAAATGGAAATGACACTCCCAAGGGTCCTGGGAGTGATCTCTTGGAAGAGCTTTCTTTGTGTTCTATGTTTGTGTCCTCCCCTCCCCCCCACACACATTGAGAAGGACTTTCCCCCCAAACTAGATGGAACTGTCCAACTCGAACTCAAATCCTTCTGACTGGTGATTTTGTTTACTTTCGTACTATTGATATGAAAAACTCCTCTTTCAGTCAGCAACAATTAAAGCCTTGTTGTTTTCACTTATAAATGATCAATATAAATTTACCACCATTAAAACTGGCTTTTGTCACAATTTTATTTTATTTTATTTCTGCTAGGGTTGGGGAAAGGGTGAGAGCACATTTAGTCACTTAACTTGCCAATAAAATAATACATTCTTGCTCTTGTCACTGTGAGCATTAAAGTAGCTGGGTCTAAAAAGAAAATAACACTGCACGTCCTCAGGTTTCCATTTCTTTGTGGCTTGATAGGTCAATCAGATGTACAAAGTCTGGCATCTCCACAGCGATACTTGTTTGATCTCTGACTTGGGTCTTCATGGTTCTTGCTTTCCATTGGCTCCCCTTTGAAGACTAGGCTTCTCTTCTCTATCCCCTGACTCCCATAAGCTTCTCGATGCTATGGTCACCATCTCTTCCCCTTCTCTCTTGTAGATGATATTCAGGGCGAGTCTCCAGCTCCATGTGGAACCGAGGAACCCGCCCGTACCTGCCCCAATGGGACCAAATGCAAGCCCTACTGGGAAGGACCCAATAATGGGATTACTCAATTCGACAACATCTTGTTTGCAGTGCTGACTGTCTTCCAGTGTATCACCATGGAAGGGTGGACTGACCTTCTCTACAATGTGGGTGCTACCAGGGGCTGGGGAGGGAAAGGGGGGAAGGTAAAGGCAAGAACAAGACATTGGCCTCTGGGGCAACACTGTCCCAGAGATTCTTCTGGGACTAATATAGAGGGAGAAAGAGAGGTTGGGGTGGGGTGAGAGTTGGAAGTCCTGGTGCAGCCATGCATATGGCCAGATGGTGGGTACGTAATGGAAGGAACACTGGATTTGGAGTCAGAATCCCAGGTTTGAATCCTGGTTTTGCATCCGCACTTGGTGGCTAAATCAGTTTCTAACTTTCCAGACGACCAAGGAGGAATCAGGTTCAGGGGTCAAGGAAACAGGCTTTGGGTACGTTATCAAAAGCACAGGAGTGGTTTCTGTGACTTCTTCCCTATGTGGTTCAGGCAAATTACTTCCCCCTCCTCCCTTTGGATCTCAGTTTTCTCATCTCTAAAATGAGGCAGTAGGATTAGATGATTTCCAAGGTCCCTTCCCATGCTAAAATCTGATCTTCCTGAACTGTTAGATGCAAAGTATAGTATGTTCTTTGAATGCTGGTTTCAGAGAAGCCTCAAAGAAGAAATGAGTAGCCCTTGGTAATTGTCAGATGTATTCAATTCTCTAAGTGCCCTGGGCTAAAAAAATTGCTCTACCTTCTCTTTCTGCTGGCTCCACTGTTCTAGGATTTGTTCTGGGGCTCTATTTTATGGTTGTTTGGAGATGAACATGGGAGAGCTACAGTGATTTACTACTTACTCCATCATTTTGTCTCGTAATTGTCATATGAGAGACAGGGAATCAGGAGACTGCAGAGATGCTGTGAATATAATTGGCCATCACTGGTGAAGACTTTGTTCTAGCATTGAAGATGTCTCCTCATACTATGTTTAAAAGACCTTACTGACTTTTTGAGGACATGTCCTTGATGAAGTGTGAAGTCCTTGCCTTGCCCTGGGTTGCCCCCATTGTCTGATATATTGAAGATGATTCATTGGTTCACTAACAGCTCATGCCCATGAGATTTAGCCTTCAAAAAGAGAGGCTGAAGCAGAAGGTTGAGAGAAGTAGAGAAAATGAGAACTGGGAGGTCAGACAGAGAGAAACAAGTCAGATACATGTGGATTCCATTCTCTTAAGGGAAACCATAACCAGCCCCTCCAGGGGTCCACAGAGCCCAAAGGATGCTAGTAGAAAGTGACAGCCACAAGGAGTTCTTGGACCAAACTGGGAGCTATGTGATTCAGGCCAGTAACAGGAGAATAACAGTAGTAGTCATGATTGAGTTTCTGCATCCAGCAGAGGAATAAGTGAAAAGTGTTTGGAGTCAGAAGGTCTGGGTTCAAATCCTGGCTCTTTACCAACTACCAGCATGATCTTAAGCAAGTTACTCTCTCTGAGACTTTATTTCCTCATCTGTAAAATGAAGGGTTTGAACTAGTGACTCTTCAACCACTTTATGAACTAATTCCTAGACCAAGTAGAACAGTTCCTGGACTGAGCAGAGGTATTCCTAGAACAAGCCTCCAGAACCCAATGGAGTTGTTCTTGAATCTAACAGGAGCCACAACCAGGGAGCAACCAGGAACAGACATAATATAGAGAAGAAAACCAAGATGTTGGCCTTCAGTGGTACTGTGAGGTACACAATACCACGTAGGTGTAGAGGTGGGGTCTCAACTTTCTAGTGACCCTAAGAGCATGGGGAGACTTCAACTCCAGACCAGTGCTCTGAGTCTGGAGGAAGTTCTAGGTCTGTGAGAAGAATGGAGAAAAAGAATTACCTTGACTTTGGGCTCCAGTGTGGATTCTTTGCAAGTTGGATCAATTTAAACAGAATCAGCCAGTCAGTCAACAGGCATTATCAAGAACCCGCTATGTGTCAGGCAGAGCTTGCGTGGCAGCTGAAGGATCTTAAACGTCTTTGTAGAGACATAGACAGGAGGTGAAATAGTATCTTCCCAGAGGAAACCCTGCCTGAGGGCCAAAGCCAAAAAGAGACTGTAGGAGTAAACCCCTTAAGTTGAAGGCAAAGTCTATTTAACCTGGAGGTCACAGGTTAGATGAAGATGAGAAATTCTAGGCAGGAATTTCAGAGGGACCAAAAAAGTGTGTGATAAAGGAAAGGGAAGTGTAAGTGGCTTAGGGGTCAGGTGTCCAAAGTGTTGGCAGAAAAAGCTTTGAAAGCTCAGAGAAGAGGCATTTGGGATTTGCCAGGCAGGAAGTGGATGGGAAGGGGAGGAGAGTTCGAGAGCATCTCCTTATGCTGAATGAATGAGAGTTACCAGAAGTCTCCCCAGGAAGTTCAAATTCAGAGTTGCTAAGACCATAAACAGTTAATGACACCTAGGCTTTTCCAGTGTTTTTAAGATGAGATATCTTTTTTATTTCCCCAATTCCATTCAGCCTTCTGTCTGAGCTGCCAGTTTCTCCACACCTCAGGTCTCAGGAAGCAAGCCTTCCATCTCAGTTTTCATTCTTAAGTTAGAACCCAGAGCAATGATGCAATGTGAGGAGAGGGATGGAGTGAGGATGTAAAGGAATTGAGTGTTCTTGTCAGACCGATTGCTGCTCAAAACTAGATTTTCAGAAGGGTTCTGAGAGAATTCCAGAACTTAGAATCTCCACCCTCTATTGCTGGAGAGAAGGACTGAGGGTGTCTATAAGGCTTGAGTTGGGATAAAGTAAGATTGGTTTGGAGGTAACCACATTCAGTGCCTTGTACTATTACAAGTCTTAGTCTGACTTTGGTATAGAACAATAATAGAAAAAGTTGTTGCTCCTTGAACTTCTCTTCGTGAGAGGCAGGGAGTGAACCACTTTTTCTTCCTCTGCCCCACTGTGGAGTAAATGTGCCACTTACCACATCAGTCTCCAGGCTTGTAGCCCAGCCATTTTCAGGATTTACAGCTAGGCTACCACCTCTAGAGTGTTGTATTTGGTTCTGGATACCCCATTTGAGGGAGAGCATTGGTAGGCCACAAAGCATCCAAAGAAGGACAACCAAGATGGTGAAGGGCCTCAAGTTCAACTGCATGGATTTAGCCAGGAGGACAGAAAAATCAGTGGGGGTGGGGTGGGAATGAAAGGTTATCTGTGAAAGAGATATTAGCTTTTTTCTCTCTTGCTGCTGAGGAAAGAGCCAGGACTAAATGGGTGGAAGTCCTGAAGGCAGATTTAGATTTGAAATCAGAACCAACTTCTTAACAATTGCAGCTATCCCACAGTTATATGGGCTGCCTTAGAGATGGGGGGGAGGTCCCCCTCCATGGAGGGCACTGGAGAATTTTCATCAAAGGCAAGGTGAATGCATGTCAGATTTCTTTGTCAGGGGTAGACTGGACACTGAAATATTTCCAAATCTGAAACTTAGATTCTGTGAAAAGGTATAAGACATTGTTGACTTCTCCCTCCCAAGGAGGCACAGTGGCTTTCTGTTAGAGAAGCCAAAAGCTGTGTTGTGATTGTGCCATTGCCTAATGCCTCTGGGAATGAACCAAAGCCACTTCTGGGCTGGATAAAGACCCCCCCCTCCCCCCCCATTGGAGTGTAGTGTCCATGGTTTCTGAAACCAGCTTTCTGGTTAGCGGTGAGACTGATCTCCAGAGCCCTTGCCCCACCATTTCTGTTCCAGCTGTGGCTCTTTACGGGCAAAAGGAGTAATGCCACATAGCCTTTGGTCCATATTGAGAGGGAGCCTACTACTTTCTGAGATAGCTCTTGCTACTTTGTGATAGCTCTGATCATTGGGAAGGTTTTCCTTGTGTCAAATTTAAATTATCCTCTTTGCAACTTCAACCCACCTTTCCTTCAAAAACTTGGGGACAACCACTGTGTTCCCCAAATCTTTCCTTCTCCAGCCTAGACAGTCCCACTTTTCCTACCTAATGCTCATGTGCCAGGAAGTTGACTCCGTTCACCATCCAGATTACCCTCCTTTCAGTGTTTTCTGGCTTATCTATATCCTTCCAAAGATGTGGTGGCCAGAAATGAACATGATGTTCCTGAGGTGGCTGATCAGGACAATGACACTAGAACTTCCTGATTCCTAGAAGCTATGCCTCTCTTAATGCAGCCCAAGAATGCACTGACTTTTTTTTACTCTTGTGTCACACTTAGTTCACATTGAATTTAAAGTTCATCATAAAACCCTCAGATCCTTTTATAAAATGATGCTTTGCCGTGGCTTCCTCATGTACTTGTGAAGCTGATTTTTTTTGCATGCAACATCCTAATATACATACACATACATATACATATATATGTGCATATATACACTTCATACTATTATATTTCATTTTACGTTCAACTCTATCAGAATTCATTTGGTGCCTGGCTCTGATATCAAGGGTTTTATCTATCCCTTTCAGCTTCGTATCTTCTGCAAATTTGATAAGAATGCCATCTGTGCCTTTATCCAAATCATTCATAGATAGACTTAATAGTGCAGGGGCAACCACAGATCCCCTGGGCCCTCCCCTGGAGACTGTATTTCAGGTTGACATTGAACTATTAATGATTCTTGGGATAAGTACTAGCAGGAGACCATCTGTCTTGTTGAGTTTCTTTTCTTTTTGTTTTTCTTTTTTCCTTTGTCTTTTTCTTTTTAGATGATTGCCTTTATCCAGAGGGCCAGATCATTTCTTTTGTTAAATGCATCAAAGTCCCAACTTGGGCTTGGAAGGTATTTGGTTTTCACCAAATATGGAATGACTTTCATGCTTTCCATGAGCTAACATGGGACAGATTCTATGGAAAATATTTTTAAAGCTCAGTAAGCAATGGATGCATAACTGAGTGTGGAGGAGAAATTTTTTAGACATTGGTCAGTCATATACAGTTATTAAGCTCCTACTCTGTGTTGGGCATTGTGCTAAGATCTGAGGATACAAAGAAAGACAAATGACAGTCCCTGCCTTCAAGGAGCTTACAATCTAATCTTAGAGTCAATGACCATTTGCCCATTAGGTAAACTGCAGGAGGGATAACCCTACTATATTACAGAAGCTGGGTAGGATAGGTATGCAGAATAAAGGATGTTTTAAGAAGTCACTTCAGTCAGTCAATAAACATTTATCAAGTATATGCCCGATTAAGCACTGAAGATACAAAGGCATAAGTACCAGATACGGAGGCATAACTAAATAGTAGTTAATTTGAAAAAGATCTAGAGGTTTCAGTGGACTACAGGTTTAACAGGCATCAACAAAGGGATAAGGCATCATCAAAGGGTAATTACTGGGGTTTAAGATGCAGCTCCGGGTCTCTCTCCCCTCCCCAGAACTCTCTTCTCTATCGACATTCTTATATGAGCTTCTCCATTTCCCATCTCTTTGCTTTCACACACCGTGTCCCTTGGGTTCAAATATCTCCATGTAAATGACTCCCAAATCTATATATTGAACTCAAGTTTCTCTCCTAAACTTCAGCCCGCCATCACCAACATTCCAATTGATATTTTCTCCTGGATTCTGACTCAGCATCTCAAAGCTGGACACATCTAAAACAGAACTAAATCTCTTTTCCTATAAACCAGGTCCTCCTCTAGATTTTCTAATGAAACTATTACCATGCTCTTGTTTCCCCAGATTCACCATCTCAACATCATTCTTGACTCTTTCCTTTCCCTCCTTCCCCTACATCCAATCGTTTCAAAAAGCTTGCCACTCCTATCACCACACTTCCTGAATCTTCCCCCTTCTCCCTGTTCATTGGGCCATCAATTTTTTACCTACACTTAATTATTGAATGGGTAAAGCCTCAGACAAACTGAGACCCAGGAAAGGCCTTAGCTTAAAAAGTAAATCTCCCACTGCATGGGGGCCATCTCCAGTCGTCCCGATCCATGTCTCGCCACTGGACCCAAATGGCTCCAGAGGAGAGAGTGGGGCTGGTGACTTTGCATAGCCCTCCCTCTCTTAAATCCAATTCACTTGCAAGTCAGGACATCACCTTCCTGATGTCATTGGTCCCCTTTGAGAATGAAGAGCAAACAACAAGAAACAACAACCATCTTAATAGACCTCCTCTTTGCTTCTCGCCTGGACCGTGATAATAACAGCCTCTTATTTTTCAAATCTCTCCACTCTCCGATCCATCCCCTGCACAGCTGCCAAAATAATTTTCCTGAGGCACAGGACTGACCATCATTCCGCTGATGGATCCCTCTTCACCCTAAGATAAAATCCAAATTCCTCAGCATAATACCCTACACATCATACCATAACACCATAATATCCTCTACGATCTGTATTTCTCCAACTGTCCCAGTCATACTTCAAACTCTTCCCTTTATACACTTCTACAGCCTACTCACTTCTTCCTGTAGTTCACATTCCACTCTCCTCAAAACTGCTTCATAATGTCCTTACCGTCGTAACACAGCTCAAGTACCAACCTCTCCATGTCAGAATCACTGGATAGTATCCATTGGGTATTATCTGACCACCACCACCCTTCCAGTTATGTTCACTCCTTCTATAAATAACTTCATATTTACTTTTCTGTATTTCCCAGGGGAAAAAAAAAATCTCCTCAAAGTTAGGAAAGGGGAATAATAGGAAAGGAATAAACATTAATTAAGCACCTACTGTGTGCCCAGCTCTGTGCTAAGTATTATATAGATATTATCTGCTGTTCCTCACAACAACCCTGAGGGGTAAATGCTATTGTGATCCCTATTTCACATTTAAGGAAACTGAGGCAAATAGTGGTTAAGTGACTTGTCCAGGGTCACACAGCTAGTGAGTGTCTGAAGCTGGATTTGAAATCAGATCGTCCTGCCTCCAGGCCCCATACTCCACCTCACTCTCTAAGATTAGATCTTTGCATCAGCCAACACAGTGTTGTACAGTTATAACCTCTTCAAAAATAATTGTTGATTTGAATGAAATGAAGTCTATTAGTTCAACCATTTTAAAACACCTAACTTGTGCAAGGGACCACCAGGAACAAAATAGTAAATCTGTTCAACAATTTTCAGGCACCTATTATGTGCAAGAGAAATTGAGATGTGCCTTCATGGGTCCTACAGTCGAGTGAAGAGCTCTGATGCATGCATCAATGACAGTAGTACTAAATAGTATATGACAAGTTTGTGATGGAGGCAAAAGTAACATGGCATGTGGACTGTAGGGAGGAAAGAGCATTGCCCAGGGCAAGAATCAGGGAAGAGATCCTAGGGGAGGTGGCATCTGAGTTTGGATCTAAGGGTAGGTAGGAATTCAGTAGGATGCCAGTTACTCTGGATTCTGTTGCTAGAGTGTCCTTGGGATTCCAAGTGGTACAAGGCCAGGAAAGAAAACTTTGGGTGGGTGGGGAAGAGATAATAATTCTACACTTCCAGGAAGGAATGGTTTACGCATATGCTACTTTGAACTCCAGCTGAGGTAAGAGACAGAATCCTCTTCACTGAGTGGGAGCCCTATGGGAGATGGCTGCCAACAAGGGGACAACACAGAAACCTTCCTGTGGGGCTGGGAAGGCCGAGGCTGTGGTCATGAGGATCCCTATGTAAAACAGGACACTTGGGCTGCTCCTCTAAACAGTCTCCCTGCCAGATGCCCATTAGACTTATGAAGATCCCTAAGGACTAGAGGGAAAAGGTACTCAACAGCAGTGGACAGAAAGCATGCTCCCAGTTAAGATTTAGAGAATCCAGGAGCCCAGAGAATAGAGGAAGACACTGGTGGTTTTGCAAGAGAAGGCTCTCATGGTGACAGTGTCTAGACAGGACTCATTCAGCACGAGCTGGCTCTGCTTGGAGATTGTGGACCAAGGAACTCTTCACTCTATTGTGTTTCTTATTCCCGTCCTTGCAGTTGGCATAAGGCTTCACATTCTCTAATCATGTACCTTCAGAGCAAGAACATTTTTATACTAAAGTCTTACCCCAGCTAACTACTGGGGACCTTGGGTGCTCTGTTTGAAAAGGGAAAATCACTGTCTGTGTCCCAGATCCCAGGGGCGGAAGCAGGAACAAGGTGGGCCTTCAGTTCGAAGGAGAATTTCACTGCCTGTCTTTGGCTTGTTTTACCTGTTTGTAGAGACCTTTCAAATGGCCTGAGAGAGCTGGGTGTTTTGCATGTGTTAGCTGATGGTGAGTGCCCAGGGTGATTGCAGCCACATGGGCACATCCCCCTACCAAGCTCTGAGAAGTTCTCAGGGAAACTAGGCTTCTAGGAATGACTTCCAGAGCCTGAGCAAGGACAGGGTGGGAAGAATGGAAATGAGGAAACCCTCGATGGGATGGAAGTGGGAGTGGAAGGGAGGAAAGAAATTGGATGGAGAGATTCAGGGCTGAGGCATAACAGGTCTGGCACCGGGTAAAACCTCCCTCTTGGTGGCTGCTAGAGAGATTTATCTGCTAGAGCACAGAATAGTTTCTAGACAGACAGGTGTCTCCATTTTCCAGGAACCCCCTCACCACATGTGCCCAAAGCAAGCAACTTGGCAGTGTCTAGAAAAACCAGAGATTGACTCAGCTCCCCTCAGGGGACCCTCTCCCTACTTGTTCCTTGCAAGCAGGGGTGAGGCAGATTGACAGTGGGTGTGTGGGTGAAGCTGGAACTGCCTCTTTCTAGGCTGTCCCCACTCAGAAGGTAAATATAGAGTGCTAAGCTCATCAGCCAGAATCACTTAACAAACCAGGAAAGGACCTTCCAGATTTATGGATATTTAATGAAATCATCCCTTGAGTTTTGGTTGCTACTGGGAGTGCCCCTTCTTTCCCCATTCCTCCCATCATCAAATACAGAGATTTCCATGTTTAATTAATACCTATCTTTGCAAAAGGTTCTATGCTGATGCTCTCTTGATATGTGGGAGGTCAAAGAAACAGAGCAGCTCTTCTCTCAAAGCTTGCCATTGTTAACAGGATGCAGATGGAAGAGGGGTACTTAACCTTTTTTGGTTCACGGACTCCTTTGACAGTCTGGAGAAGCTTAATACTACTGTGGTTTGCTGCCCACGTTCATAATGGAAGGAAATGCTCAATTTCAGTTAGAGCTTAGCAAAAGTTAAAAGGTAAAAAAAATTCCCGCCCAAGTTTATGGATTCTGTAAAATCTAGGTCTGGAGATCTAGAGGTAGAAGGACACAGACACCAGGGACAGAGTGCTGGACTTGGGATTGGGAGACACACTATAAAAATCAAGCAACAAATTCAGCAAAGGCAGAAGGGGACGAGGAAATAAGGGGAAAGAGCAATCAGAAGGTGGCAGGATGAAAACTGGAAGGTGAGAGATGGGCAAAACCCCTCTCACAGATTTCTACTGCGTGTTCATAGATAGGTGTGCAGTCTGTGTATAGGGGTTATGTTTTAAGCCCAGCACCAGCAGTGGTCACTGGAGAGTAACTATCAGAGGTTTAAGAAGTGAGCAGATTGATGTTTAGCCAACTGACAGCAACATCTGCCTAGTGGCATGATAACGTTTTCCAGCTAACATATGCATGTCAACTTTTTACCCACATCATTGTGTTTTGGTGATGTTTGTTTGGACTCATATCAAGACATTAGTCAGTTTGATTAGCAATATTATGTATAATGTAATGCAGTGTGTGTAAGTATTATATGTAATAATAACAACAATGATAACAAGTGACCAATGAAGCTTTCAAGGCTACAAAGTGGCTGATAATTGTTATCTCATTTAACCCTCGCAGTAATCCTGGAAGGTAGACTCTATCATAACCCCCATTTTACAGATAGGAAAACTAAGACCCAGGTCAAATGACTTGCCTGTGGTTACACAACTGCTAAGTGTCAGAAGTGTTGAGTCCTCCTAATCCCAAATCTAGCACTCTATCCACTATGCCCTTCATCCTGAATGACCAGGAAATGGAGTCTTTTAGTTAGCCAGATATTTTGGTGACTTTTGTTGGCAGGGAGGAACCTAGGGGGCAGAGAAGAAACCACGCCTGGATTACTGATCTTCAAGGAATTAGAACACACTAAAACATACAGATCTGAAGCTAGTAGCATTATGGGAATGGTACTGGGCTTAGAGTTATTGTAATGATTACTGTTATTATTCTAATTTTGGTAAATCCTTGACATCATCATCGAGGATATTCTTTTCATTGATACAGATAACACCACCACCATACCTTTTCTTTTTTTTTTAAATTTTAAATTTTATTTTAGTTTACATCATTCATTTCCACGAAATTTCGAGTTACAAATTTTCTCCCCATCTTTCCCCTACCCACCACCCCAAAACAGCCATCCCAGTGTATACCCCCTCCCCCAATCTATTCTCTCCTATGTC
>CM053587.1:295780186-295829354 GCA_028646515.1 Pseudochirops corinnae | reverse complement strand
CTTCCCTAAGCCAAATTCAGTGAGAGTAAGGCTGACTCTTTCCCTTTTGCCTTCCTGTTCTCCTCCTCTATTGTAACAATTATCTCTTGCCTCTTCCATGAAATGATCAACCCCATTCTGACTCTCCCTGTCTCCTCTCAATCTAATCCTCTCTTACCTCAGAACATACCTTTTCATTCTGTATAATTGATTTTGTTTTTGTTTTTTGGAGAGGGGAAGGCAAGGCAGTTGGGCTTATGTGACTTGCCCAAGGTCACATAGCTAGTAAGTAATAAGTGTCTGAGGTCAGATTTGAACTCAGGTCCTCCTGACTCCAGGGCGAGTGCTTTACTCACTGTACCACCTCACTGCCCCCATTCTGTATAATTCTTGGTCATATTTTTTCATGGCCTCCATTACTTAGATGGTCTCTACAACATGCTAACTACATCTACATGTGTGTATGTATATACAATGTATACATACATTTCCATGTGTATATGTGTTTGAAGGCTACCAATGTACTACCTGGATTGTCCATCTGTTGTCTCTCTTACTATATGACTGTCTCATCTTACTACATTATCTATTCATAAATGTCTTCCATAATATCTTGTATCTTTCCAATAGTAATGTGATAAAGCCTACTTGTACCATATTTCCACCATCCTTTGGGTTATTGGTAGATTTAATTCTTGTGATATTTTGTGATGTGCAGCCACATAGCATCTCTAGGATAATATCAGGTGCTAAAGAGATGGGCTTTGGTAGGAGTGAGCAGACAGGAACTAGCCTAATTTCTTCTTCCTATTAATTCTGGGCCCAACTCATTGTTTAGTGGTAATGTTTGTCAACAATATACATACCAGTGGATTGATTTTCGTAATCTAAGCAATATATATTTTTCATCCACTTAGTTTTTCCAGGGTAGATAGTTGGACCAATCTTTCTCATATTGCTATAGATTCCACTGAGAAAGCTTTATAGCATTCTAGGGTTTTTTGCAGTCAGTACAAAACCATCTGCAAATAAGGGTATTTGGAGAATTTCACCATCAAGAGGCAATTCTTTTCACTCAAGCTGTATAGGACTTAATTTTTGGCAATTCAGAAGACACTTCAGCATTGCCTCAGCATCTTTTTCTCATACCAAATATTGTAAAGTACTGTGGGAAAAGTTTTAATTTACTTTTCTTAGATTTGGGGTACATATGAGTTTATATAATTGTCATGAGCCACACCAGCACCACAGCAACAAGGGTATTGTGGGCATAGCAGTGCTCACAACACTTGGGTTCTTTTTCCAGCTTTATCACTAGCTTCCTCTGATCAAGTTAGATTCCTTTAATTTTCAATTTCTCTGTCTATAAAATAGGGAGAATCCATTCTACTGGTTGCTTCATAAGGAGAGTATAAGAACAAGTGAAATTGTTATTATAAAGACTCATCAAATCTCTGAAAGAAAGACCCTAAGGATTCTAAAGAATAATCATAATGTCATGGCCCCACTGAATTCCACAATCATTCTCTATTCAGACAACAGGCTTTCCCATGCCAAACTCCTACCTCGGTGGGCAATAAACATGATAGCACCTTTCCTGGCTCCCAGGGGACCATCTGCATAGAACTCTCTCAGTGAAAACATATGCCATACACCCAATCATTACCTGGATTATAAAAGGAAGAGAAAACTTTGAGGGGAAATTTGTGCAACTGTGTTTGCTAATGAACTGTTACGTATCTGTGGTGGGCACAGTTCTCTCTGTTTGGGAACTTCCTTTTATATTTTCCCTTCATGCAAACTCCTACCCCTGTGGAAAACTGATTTCTCTATCAAAACCTGTCCTCCTTCACCTTCTCCTGGTTGTGCGGGATTAATAGGTGCATTGAATAATTAGACCAGGTTCAAAAGAGAAAGAGCACCTTTTGCAGAGAATCATAGAATATCAGTGCTGGAAGCTGCTTTAATCATCAACTCCTTGTACAGATGAGAAACTGAGGCCAATCCGAGAATAAAACCAAATCATGTTGGCTGGGAAAGGAAAAGGTGGATGAGTGAACTGCATATGGTCATCTTCTTCAATGGCCTCAGGACCTCTTGCTGGCTTCAGCTGATTGGGAATCCTTGAAACATATAGATGGCTGTGTGGTCAGGAACCTGTCCTCTTCCTTGCTTTCCCAACAATCTGATAAGAGAAACTCTAAGGGAGAGAGAATATGAGTGGTCTCCTCTATGGTGGTGCTGCCTGTGTTCCTGGCTCATGGGGGACTTAGCCACTTCTCAGATTTGTCCCTGGCAGTTCCTGTCTCTGCCCTACTTCTCCTGTTTCCACTTCAGCCTCCTCAGCTCTCATTACAGCAGCCCAAAGATTTCCGCCTTCTATCTAGCCCATGTGGGTGCTTTGCTCCCTTGGACTAAATTTAGCACTGAGAAATAGGAACAAGAAATCTTTAGCAGTTCATGCAGACAGATGAGGAGAAGTACAAAGGCTGCTCTGGTTCCCTTCCGGCCCTGTTTCGTTCTCTCTCTGCCAGCACCAGCCTCACTCAGTACAACTTTCCCCTTATACATATCAGGCAATGAAGCCTTAGTCCTTTCAGAGAAAAAGGCTTGAAGCAGGGCCCAGTGCATTAGCTTCTTCCTTGGGGCCAGTCCAGCTTGTTTGGGACAGTATTCCCTCTGGTAACATGAGGGGGAAGCGTACACCCACTGGAGATGGTGACTCTCTTGGTCCTGAGTCCTGCTTCACATCCTGTGGGGCCTCTAAGGCTTCCTGTCCCAATCTGTGCTGTTCAGATGAGATGGAGCCCAAAACTTGGAGGCAGAGGCTGTGGCTGTTTGAACTATGTGGTATCTGTCTTTTATGTTTTTAAACTACTTATAAACTTAATAACTGTCAACAGACTATTAATCACACAAATACATATTTACCATTTTACAGCCCTATAATATTCCATTACGTTAATATCCTGCCATCTGTGCGGCCTGTCTCCTAGTTTGCCACCTTCAGTGGCTACTCTGATGGGCGATCTGGGAAAGAGGGTCTCAGGGCTTTCTCTGAGGAAGTTTAACATTTGAGTGGCTCTGCCCAGATTCTGAGCCCAAGGGCAAACAGACATTACTGAGGCATTCAAGCCTGCCTCTGACTTCCCTGACACATCAATGCAAGAAGAATATATGTCACCATCGTAACAGACCAGAACTATAGGAGGCAAGTCCACTTGCCAGCATTTCCTGTGAATTGCTTCTCGATCCTGTAATGAGCCCTTGCACAGACCTGGCTCCCATCTTCCATCTCATCCCCTTGTATTTTGGTGCTTGGGAGAAGCCCAGAGTCCCAACCTAGCCTAACCTCTTATTTATACTTGCACACACATACACACACACACACACACACACACACACACACACACTTCTTTCCACCAGAAGATATTGACACACATGGGGTCGTCTTCTTCTGTGAAGGAAGGGCTATGTCGCTTGGCTCCTGACTCCTTTCACTGACTTGTTCAAAGGTTCTGAGTCCATGTCTGGATAAACCCCAACAGGAATTATTATGGTGGTAGGGTTGGGGAGGGGGTTCTGTCAGAGGCTTCTCAGTCCTTTTCTGTTCATAGGTCTGAGCAAGAGAAGGAGAAAAAGCCATCACTACCCATTGCATGAGAAAAATCCCTCTCCTTTAAATCAGTTAAGGGTACAAAATCTCCACCCAGGGCCTGACTTTTTCCAATTAATTTGTGTGAGACAAAGATATGATACTTCAGATTAACTGGCTTTTGTCTTCTACCACTTTTCCCTGAATTGCACATATATTCAAAATACCCTCCACATTTCTCTGGATTATGTCTGTGTGCCCCTCTTCCCTCTTTCTCCTCTCTCCTCTCTTTTCCCCTCCCCTCCTTCTCTTCTTCCCTTCTCTCCTCTCCTCTTCTCTCTTCCTCTTCCCATACCCTCTCGCTCCCCCCCTCTCTATTTCATTCACTTATACACACCCTTCCTTCCTGATATCACCCTTCATAATGTATGTTCTTTGACTTGGAGAATAAAACTCCACAGAAATCACAGACTTCCTGACTTGAAAGGAAGCTCAGCTATAAACTCTTCATTCTGCCTTCGTCTTTGGTTTCTCATGCTGTTCTTACTTTAGGTTGTAGTTAAGGATGATAGGCCTGAAAGAGTGAATTCACAGGGTTCTGGCTCCCCAGGATTGTGTGGTCCCATGTAGGGGTGCAGAACAAGGTGAATGCATGTGAGGGCTTAGCGGGGAGGGAATTGATTTCTCAGTTGATCCAGGACATCACCATTTGAATTTAGGGCATATCATTTATTTCACCACTCTTTGCTCTGTCCTAACTACTCCTGGCTGTCCTGTATTCCCAGCTCAATCATGTGCCCCAGTATTCTAAGAGAAGCTTTTCCCTGTGGGACTGTCTGAAGGGCTCTTAGTTGTCTGCTAGGGTTTTTCCTATGAGTTGGACCTGTCTTTTGTTACTCCCATTTATGGGCTGAAGAAGCCTTAGTGCTCTGGGAGGTGAAGAGATGTGACTCCCTGCAGAACTGGGGCCCTCCACCCCCACCCCCCCACCAACTGCCCTGAAGTCTCACTGACTGTTTCTGCTTTTTCCCTTTCCCCCTACTACAGAGCAATGATGCCTCAGGGAACACCTGGAACTGGTTGTACTTCATTCCCCTCATCATCATTGGCTCGTTTTTTATGCTGAACCTTGTGCTGGGTGTGCTGTCTGGGTAAGTCCACTCTGTCCCCGCCGCTTCATTTCTCCACTGCAAATTCCGAGGCCCTACCCATGTTGTCAGAAGAGGAATAAACTGGGGGAGAGAACAACCTCTCTTCCTTCCTTCAGTTCCCCAGGCTCAAGGGCAGTGGTATCCCTGACCTATTCCCCCAGATGTAAGCAGGCCCTGTGCTGACCTATTCTCTATAGGTAGGGCTGCTGCTCCCACCTCCACACCCACACAGCCAGATAGAGCAAGGATGCCCTCCAACCCACGGTAAGCCAGACAGTGGATCCCAGGACTTCATACTTTGCAGGGAGTTTGCCAAGGAAAGAGAGCGGGTTGAGAATCGGCGAGCTTTTCTGAAGCTGAGACGGCAGCAACAGATAGAGAGGGAGCTCAATGGCTACATGGAATGGATCTCCAAAGCAGGTGAGGCCTTTACCCTCCCAGCACATGGGACATACTGTGGATGGAGGGTGACCAGGCAGACTAGGTCTGAGAATCTCTAAGATAACACCAGGACTCAGAAAAGAGGGCTAGGCAGACGTCCTTGCCTGGAGGAGGAATCGGGGCATGTTGGCCAGGAGAGAAGAGACGAAACTGTCTCGGAGAAACCTATTAGATTGTTACTGTTGGTATTTCTTTATCTGATCATAATTGTCCATCCCTCTGTCTTTCCTTTTGCCTTACAACCCTCTAAGCCCATCTTCATCCTTGCCGTGACCTTCATCTCCTTACTCCTCAGTTCTTTCCCTGGCCATCACCCCTGTGCTGGCTGTTCTCTCCTCTCTTCCCCATCTTGACTCCTTAGTGAACTAGTTCAATTTTACACTATCCTTTTCTGTCTCTTGTCTCCTAATCCCATCCTAAATCTTCCCCCGCCAAACCCTAGCCATGGATTTCTCCCATAATTTGCTGCCTCCACTCCTGTTCACATCTGCCGAATGAAATTGGTTGAAATCACAAAATGATATTGACTGAATCCACTACATCTTAATGTTATATAATCTCAGCTGGGCCCTTGCTGTTTCAAGGCAATTCTTTTATGTTTTCCAAATCGATTCATTGTCCCATTCACTATGGCAGATTTTCCAGCCTTTTCATCTCTCTTCAAACTTCCCGTGGTCCTCCCTCCCCCAACCCTCTCAGCTGAGAACTTTACCTCATATGTCACTGAAAAAAAAAATGAGACCATTTGCCTACCAGTGGTTCTCAACCTTCCTAATGCTGCGACCCTTTAATACTTGTATGTGGGCAGACCTGCCTGGAGATGGATAGATGAGCCGTGTCTTGTTTCCTAAGACCACCAGAAATGTGTTTTCTGATGGTCTTAGGCAACCCCTGTGACCCCTGTGAAAGGGTCGTTCGACCCCCAAAGGGGTCATGACCCACACGTTAAGAACAGCTGGCCTAGACCTTCCTCCTCTCCCATTTCCATCTAGCAATACTCAAGTGTCTTCCCTGGCTATCTCATCCTTCACTCCCTCTTACAGGAAGAGGTGACCCTTCTCCTAGACAAGGCTAACCCTTCTATATGCACAAATGATTCCATTCCATCTCATCTTCTCCAGTAGTCTGCCCCCTCTATCATCTCCACTCTGACTAACCTTCAGTCTTTTTCTGTCTACTGGCTATTTCCATGCCACCTACAGACACACCCATGTTTTTCTTATCATTAAAAAAAAAACCCAAAGCAACCCTCATTTGATCCATCCATTCCTACTAACTGTTGCCCTATCTCTCTCCTCTCTTTCATGGCCAAACTCTTTGAGAAAGTCATCTACAATGGATGCTGCTATTGCTTTTCCTCTTGCTCTCTTAACTCTCTGCAGTCTGACTTCTGACTTCATCATTCAGCTAAAATATGCTCTCCCAAATGTTACCAATGATCTTTTAATCTGCCAAATCTAATGACGTTGCCTCGGTCTTCATCCTTCTTGGCCTCTCTGCAGCCTTTGACACTATAGATACTCTCTTTTTTCTAGGTCTTCACAACACTGCTCCTCTCCTGGTTCTCCTCCCACTTATAAACCACTCCTCAGTCTTATTTGTTAGATCTTTGTTTAGGCTGCTCCCATTATGGGTATCACCAAAAGATTCTGTCATGGGCCCTCTTCTTCCTCTATAATCCTCTATAACAGTGGTTCTCAGCCTGTGGGTTGTGACCCCTTTGAGGGCCGAACGGGTCACCTAAGACCATTGGAAAACACGTATTTCCAGTGGTCTTAGGAACCGAGAAACTGCTCCTCTATCTGTCTCCAGGCGGGTCTGCCCACATGCAGATACGCCCACATGTGAGTATTAAAGGGTCATGGCATTAGGAAGGTCGAGAACCACTGCTCTATAATATTTGGCTTTATGATCTCATCAGATCCAATGGATTCAGTTATCATCTCTTTACTAATGATATTGAGATCTACTTATCCAGCACTAACTTCTCTGCTCACCCCCACTTTCAGATCTCAACTGCCTGGTGAATATCTCAGACTAGATGCCTCGTAGACATCTTACACTCAATGTGTCCAAAACCAACCTTGTTATCTTTCCCTCTAAACCTTCCCCCCCTTTCAAACCTCCCTATTACTGCCACAGGCACCATCATCCTCCCAGCCATCCAGGTCACAATGTAGGTGCCATCTGTGACTCTGTACTCTCTTTCAGTCTCCATATCAATTCTTCAAATGAGATAATAATCATAAAATGCTTAGGACAGTGCATGGCACAAAGTGCTATGTAAATACTAGCTGTCGTCACTTTTGTTATCATCACCTGTTGCTAAGTCCTCTTCATTCTTCCTTCTAAACATCTCTTGCCTGGGCCCCCTTCACTCCTTCAGCTTAGTACAAGCCATCATCCCCTGACATCTGGACTATCACAGTAGCCCGCCGGTGGGTCTGCTTGCCTCAGGTCTTTCTCCCCTCCATCCCATCATTTACCCAGCTGTCAAAATGATCTCCCTAAAGTGCAGAGCTGATCATTTCACACACACACACACACACACACACACACACACACACACATTCGAAAAACTCCAATGACTCCCTATCAAACCAAATATAAAAGATCAGATATAAAACCCTCTGTTTGGCTTTTGGAACCCTTCATAACCTGGCCCTTCCCTGCCTTTCCAGTCTTCTTGCCGCCACCCTCCCATCCAATGACACTGGCTTCCTTACTGTAGCTCACCCAAGACGTTGCATCTCCTGACTCTGGGCATTTTCCCTGGCTATCTCCCATACCTGGAATGCCCCCCCCTTCTCATCACCACTCCCTGGTGTCTGTGACTTCCTTCCAGTTCTAGCTAAAGTCTGCCTTCTGTAAGAGGCCCTTCCTGATCCCCCTTAATGCTCTTGCCTCCCTTCTGCGATTATCTCCAGTTGATCCTGGAGGTAGCGTATTTGTACAAAGCTGTGTTTATATGTTGCTTCCTCTTTAGTCTCCGAGCTCTGGGAGGGACTGTGTTTTGTCTTTGTTTTGTTTTTTGATCTTCTGTCCATCCCTAGTGCTTAGCATGGTGCCTGGCACTTAGCAAATGCCTGTTAACTTGATTTGACTATAGGAATCAGCTGGTTATGCTTCGGCTACTCAGGCTCTTATTCCCATTGTAAAAGAACTCTGGAGACTGAAAAAAAAGTCCTTTGTGTCATTCTTTCAAAAGCCAAAGGGGAACTCTGTGGAAGTCCCTCAGTTCTTATTCCAGGGCAGCAGCATTTATTCCCTGGAGACTTTTCTTCCCCAAGAGAACCCACTCTAACTTGGTCTGAAACCTTCCCAGGCCATCTGGGATGTGATTCCAGGCCTAGCGTGGGTCCTGGCCCTGCGAGGGGGAAATTCCATCTGTTTGGCTGCAGGAGGTTAATTTGCTCTTCTTTTCCCTCAGAAGAAGTGATACTAGCAGAAGATGAAACAGACGGCGAGCAGAGACACCCCTTTGATGGTAACTCCTCTGAGTTTGACATGATATGTGATAGAAGACATGCTAAGGAAGAGCTGGGTGGTGGGAGCTTCCAAGGTGGGCCACTCCTGGCCAAGGGCCGTTTTAGGAGATGCTCGAGGAGCAATGCCTAGAACAACCTAATAATCACAAGAGTTAGCTTGTGGGGATGGAGAACGATGGGAACCTCCCTTCTGAGGCTGATTTGTGATAGACAAATGGGGCAGCATTGTAAATCTAGAATTCTGGCTCTGATGCTACATGACCCATTCACTTTAAGTTCTACTGTGGGAAACTCCACCCAATCAAGTTTCTTATTTGAGAATTTCTTATTCAGAATTGACAACAAACCTACCTTTAATTGGAGATTTTGTTAGCTAAGAGGTAAAGTCAAGAACAAGGGTTGCGTATCAGTCACTCTTGGCAAATGAAAATTAAAGCAACCCATGTGGGAGTCTAAATGACTCTCTCCAAAGATTGTTTGTCATTCTGTTAAACTGCCCCAAGTTTGAATTGCACAACTGGGCCCCAGAAGGAATTGGGAAGAAGCATCCAGAAGGCAAATTTCAGCTCCATATAAGGAAAAACTTCCTCACAATTGAAACTTATAAAAATGGAATGGGCTGCCTTGGAGGTAGTGAGTTCCCCATTACCAATGGTCTTTGAGCAAAGGAGACCACCTGTCAGGGATTTTATAGGGAAGTTATATTCAGGCAGGGATTAATTTAGCTTGTCCCTGGGGTTCCTTTCAACTGAGAGTACCTGTAATTCAGTAATTCACTCCTGGGACTGGGCCCAAATGCTTAGGTGGATATCCCCAACTCTCTCTTTGGCTCCTCAGCCAAAGTTCTAGAGCAGTGGTTCTCAACCTTCCTAATGCCACGACCCTTTAATACTTGTATGTTGGTGTATCTGCATGTGGGCTGACCTGCCTGGAGACAGATAGAGGAGCTGTGTCTCGGTTCCTAAGACCATCAGAAATATATGTTTTCTGATGGTCTTAGGCGACCCCTGTGAAAGGGTTGTTCGACCCCCAAAGGGGTTGCGACCCACAGGTTGAGAACCACTGTTCTAGAGGGACCAGGGCAGAAGCCATTTCCCTAACAGAACTCCCTGTTCACCCAACCTCAAATTTCATGAAGAGCAGTTTCTAAGAACATCCAGAGAGTACCAAGGCTGGAACAACAAGGGTAATGTCTTTTTCTCTTGCCATGTTCCTATTGTTGGAGCTCTGCGGAGAGCCACCATAAAGAAAAGCAAGACAGATCTGCTCAACCCTGAAGAAGCAGAGGATCAGTTGGCTGACATGGCCTCAGTGGGTGAGTTTTTATCTCTCACAGGAGGCGTGGTTAGAGAATGGAGGTTTGGGAGAATCCAATGCTTTTTCTCATAGTAACTTCTCTTTCCACCAACCTCTCAGAAACAAGTGGTTTTTTGGGTTTTCATTTTTTGGGTCCCCGATATTAAAAAAGATCTTAGGCTGTATTTGAAGAGATAACAGGGTTTGGAGCAAGGGAGGTGATATACCTTCTGAACTGTACCTTGGAGACAGACTATTGACAAATTACAGTCTTTCCAGAGGAAGGAAGCCAGTCTAGAGAAGGGAAACCAGACCATACTATAATATTCTAGGTGAACTGAGGATGATGTACTTGGACAGGACGAGATTTAGCAGGGTCACAATAACCATCTTCAAGTATTAGAAGGGCTGTCATGTGGAAAAATTATTAAATGTATTTTTCTTGGCCCCAGAAGTCAGAACTAGAAATTGCAAAGATGTAGATTTCATTTCTACATAAGGAAAAATTTTCTAATAGTTTAAAATGTTTTTTACTTTAAGAGTTTTTAAAAAATGGAATACGTTGCCTTGGGAGGTAGGTGGCTCTTCCTCACTAAAGGATGACTGACTTTAGCAAAGTATATAGAAGAAATTCCCATTCGGGTTTAGGTTAAACTTGGGGACTTCTGGGGTCCCTTCCAAATCTGAGGTTCTGTGATTCTGTGAAACCTGGGATGGGGAAGAAGGAAGAGGAGGAGTACTCAGAGAGACAGAGAGAGAGTAAGGAGAGATGGGATTGGAAGTTCTTCAGCAAAATATAGCAGAGAGATTAGGACTAATGATACCTCCACAGGCAGTTT
This sequence comes from Pseudochirops corinnae, assembly GCA_028646515.1. NCBI lineage: Eukaryota > Metazoa > Chordata > Mammalia > Diprotodontia > Pseudocheiridae > Pseudochirops > Pseudochirops corinnae. The sequence continues at coordinate 295,818,565 of CM053587.1, read as the reverse complement.
CCTCAGTCAGTAATATAGTGACATGAATAGGTTTAGTCAACAAATGTTGGCCAGGTACATATTCTGAATCAGGTGCTGTGGACAATACAAAGGTGCATGACTCGGGGAGGTGCCAACAGTAAATCTAGTCAGGGCAATGAGATATACAAATAAAGGCAGCAGCCAGCACCTGGTGACCCCCATCTGTAATGCCTGGTGACCTCCATCTACAACTCCTGTTGACTCCCATCTACAACTCCTGTTGACTCCCATCTAGAACTACTAGTGACCCCCATCTATAGCTCGCAGTGATCCCCATCTATAGCTCCCAGTGATCCCCATCTATAGCTCTCGGTGATCCCCATCTCTAGCTCCTGTGATCCCCATCTATAGCTCCCGTGATCCCCATCTATAGCTCCTGGTGACCCCTTGAAAGCTCACAAATGAACTTCCTTTACCCAATCAGCTTATCGATATGATCTCCATAAAGCTCTGTCCTCTCCACTCCGAGTTTCATTCCAGCTCAGTATTTTCTTTCCAACCCTCAAGGGTTCCTCTGGAATAGTCAGAGCTAAAGGGAAGGGGAGAGACATTACAGACTTAGTAACACTGACCATGAGGGAACAAGGGAGCGTGGAGATGATTGAGATTTTGAACTTGGATGATTGAGGGGGAATAGTGGTGCTCCTACCAAGAGGAGAAACACTATGGGGCAGAGGAAAGGTCATTGGATGAGGGGTCAGAAGACCAGGGTTCCTGCACAGCCTCTTCTATTGACTCATTGTACGAACCCAGGCCAGTTACCTAAATTCTCTGAGCCTCACCTTCCGCGTATGTAAAATGGGCATGATTCTTGCCCTGCTTTTCTCAAAGGGTTGTGACAATAAATCATACACACACACACACACACACACACACACACACAGGTATGTGTATGTATATGTATGTGATGTATGCATGTGTGTATATATGTACACATGTGTGTACATATGTATTTGTGTGTATTATACACATATTATACATAGATGAGCACTGTGAAGCACCGTATAAATGTAAATAATTATTATGCTGCCTTACACATAGTAGGCACCTAATGAATTTTTCTTGAATGAATGAATTAATGTTAAGAAAAATAAGAGGGGTGGCTAGATAGCAGAGTGAATAGAGCACAGGCCCTGGAGTCAGGAGGACCTGAATTCAAAAATCCGGCCTCAGACATTTAACACGTACTAGTTGTGTGACCTCGGGCAAGTCACTTAACCCCAATTGCCATACCTTTCCCCCTCCAAAAAGCAAAAAATAAAATAAAATAAATTTGACTCATTCTCTTAAAAAAAAGAAAAATAGGAAAGCCTAGACCAAGAAGAGTTTCCTTGGAGGCAGAGGGGACATAAATTTGGTTTGGGACAAATTGGATGTCAGAGGGCAAGTGAAAATAAAGATCTGGAGCTCAAAAGGCAGTTCAAAGCTAAAAAAAGACTGGGGAGCCCAAGGCAGGAATCCCCCTCTTCCTTTCACCCCCCTCAGTGAGGTCAGATGAGGTCCCCTGCTCTCAGTTCTCTAGCCTCCAGCCCTGAATTCTGGTTCTCTTTAAAGAGCTCCCAATTTGCAGTCTCCTGATGGACCTCACCTCGTCAAGCCCCGCTTGGGTTCTTTCTCAGTCTTGGCTGGCTTGGTTTACGTACGTAGCATTAGAAGTTGGTGTCCCCATGTCGGTCCCAGAGCTGAAATCAGAGTCTCTGAAATCCTTGCATCTGAATCTTTATTTATTTATTTCCTTTCTGTTAGTGGTCCTTTGCCCTTAGACACTCGGCAAAAGACTCAAGCACCATTGCGAGAGCCCAGATCTTGAATTCATAGCTTTAGAAGAATACATAGGCATGTTGATCATAGCAGCTTGCTCCCAGAGCATTCGCAGTGTCCTGCCTGGTAGGCAGATGGTATTGTTTCCAAAGTCAGAGGTCTGTCAAACTAAGGTCCCGTCTTCTTAGACTATCTATATCTATGTCCGGATATTCCACCTATGCTCCTGAAACCCTACCCAGAATCCTGCATTCAGGATTACCTTTTGCCCTCACTCACTGTGTGTCCTTAGCCGTGGACTGGAGCTGGGGTGATGCCTCTCTCACCACCCTGCTCCCCGACCCCCCCAAACCCCAAACCAGGCAGCTATCCAAGCAACATCTTCTATGCCACAGAAACCCCTGTAGTTTGTGTGGGGATGCAGAGAGTCAGACTCAGTCCCCACGGAAGCAGGCAAGCAAATAGCCTCAGGAGACAGATAAATGCAAGGTATCGATTGATTATGAAATAAAATTTTTTGTTTTTTATGCTGTTAATTTCAGGGAAACCTTCCTATAAGCTACAAAGTGGAGCAGGAGGGTGGGGGCATTAATATTCCCTGAGGCTGGTGGGTTTGCTGGGAGGCTAATTGCCTCTCTGGCCCCTGGCCTCGCCCTGGGCTGAATTCTGGATTGGTTTCCTCAGAGGAAGGGCCTGCTGAGACTAGCCTGACGTTTTCCTTTCTCCCCCTTGGCAGGTTCTCCCTTCGCCCGAGCCAGTATTAAAAGTGCCAAGCTGGAGAACTCGACTTTTTTTCATAAAAAGGAGAGGAGAATGCGCTTCTATATCCGCCGCATGGTCAAAACTCAGGCCTTCTACTGGACAGTTCTCAGTCTGGTAGCCCTCAACACGCTGTGTGTTGCTATAGTTCACTACAACCAGCCAGATTGGCTATCCGACTTCCTCTGTGAGTGTGTCTTCTTGTTTCTTCTCCTCTTTCTCCTAAAATTCCTTTTTTTTCCACCTGTGCATTCCTTTTCTTCATCTTTTCTTAAAAGTCCCTCCTTCCTTCCTTGGATTCTTCATGAGTTGTTGTTACAATCAGGCATCTGGATTGTGCAGTGGATAGAGTTTCTGCCTCAGTTTCCTCATCCGTAAGATGAAGATCATAATAGCACTGACCCCCAGAGTTGTTGTGAGGATCAAATGATATTTTTGGGGGGGGTGGGGGGCAGGAGGAAGGCAATTGAGGTTAAGTGACTTGCCCAAGAGTCACACAGTTACTAAGTGTCTGAGGGCAGATTTGAACTCAGATCATCCTGTCTCCAGGGCCAGTGCTCTATCCACTGTGTCACCTAGCTGCCCCTAAATGAGATATGATTTTTAAAGTGCTTTGTAAACCTCATTGAGCTATATAAACATTATCTATTCTTGCTATACCACCATTCATTCTTTTATATATACATGTGTGTGTTGTGTGTGGTGTGTGTGTGTGTGTGTGTGTGTGTGTGTGTACACTTGGCACATAGTGGCCCTTCCTTAGTGCTTGCTTCTTGATTATGTCTGTCCTCTAGTTTTTTCTGCAGTTACTGTTGTCACTCTTACTACTGCGTCTCCTCCCCCTCTGACTGTGATGGTGATCCTCACTGAAGCCCAGCACAGCTGGATTTCCTTCTTCACTCTGTCTCTGCTGCCCTATTTTTGTGTTTCAGCCTGGGAAGATCTCTAACCACTTTCCCCCCATAACATAGTGGAATAAGACCTAGACTTTTATTCAAAATCAGAAGGTCCTGGGGTCAAGTCCCAGATTTCTTGCTCTGTTACCTTGGGCAAGTCACAGACCCTTAGTAGATTTCAGTTTCCTCAACTATAAGAACAATAGTTATAGCACTTGATGTATAATATCTGTAAAAAGGAAGGGGTTGAACTAGATGCCTCTAAGGTTGAGTTCTCTAGTTCTAGGTGTCATCCAGTATTCTAAAGTGAGAGGCTGGGTGATGATACAGAAGAGAAACAGAGTAGGGGGAGAGAGATGACCTGTATTTTTAGTATTTCTTCAGCCCATCTGTTGTATATCTCTGTCTTTCTCTTCCTCCTTTGAAGCCCTTATTCAATTTTTAATTTCCCTTTTCTTTCCCTTTTGACTTTCAATCATTGGGCTTAGTCTGGGAAACTCCTCCCTGCAGAGTCCCTGGTCTGTGCCCTGCAGAGTCCTGAGTTAGGCCGGGAGTGCTTGGAGGCTGCTGTAGCCGAAGGCTGTATCAGCAGTCCAGGAATGTTGCCCTTCTCAGTGAATGAAGATAGAGAGCCTATGGGTCTCTCAGTGCCTAGACTAGCAGACAGAGGAACCCAGGCATGCTCAAGAAAAGAAAGGAGGTTAAAGGTGGGGGAACCTCTGACCAAGATTAAAATAAAGAGCTTCAGGCAATTCATAAACACTTGAAATCCAAACTAGTGAGTGTAAGAGCTGTGGGGGAAAAAAGAAAGTTAATCCCACCACCTCCACCTCCACCAGGAGAAGAAATTAGTTGAAGGCCCTGAACTAGGGAAAGAAGACTCTTGACTTTGGTTTTAAGGAATCTCCTTGAACTTTTGTCCTGAAACTGTTCTTCCCCCTCTGCTTCCCTTCCAAGCCTGACTAAAATGAGGGTGGACTGGTAGGTTCTAGGTTCGTAAGACCTGCCTTTCAGACGTGGGCTATCTCAGTCTGAGAAGGGAGTAGAGTTTACCCAGTGGACAGCCTAAGCACAAGGAGTAGCAAGATTTAATGGAATGGGTGTCTCTTAGCTAAACCACAACCCCTGCCCATCCCCTGTAATTTCACTGTTTCCAATTGGCTTGGTACAGGAAGCTTGGAAAGAAGAAGGCCCTGACCCAGTTCCAACTTAAGTAATTATATTCTGCCTCCCTGAAGGCTCCTCAGGAATGAGGATTCTTTACATCCTCCCTCTAACTTCAGAGTTTGGAGAATGGTCCTCTGTTATTCCCCCCAGGCAGTGGTTTTGTTTATCCTGGTTTGGAGAGGTCAGGAGATGGACCTGGGGTAGAAGAGAAAGACCCCTGGGCAGGGACTGCCATCAACTTGATTCATGGCTCTGGGCAAGTCATTCACCTTCCTTTCCTAGTCCATGACGTGAAGGGATTAGAGTCCCATCATACTTTACTTCCTCCCCTCCCACCAGCTTTTCTATGACCTCCTAAACAGATACCTCATTGGAGCTACACCCATGTGATTTTTCTTCCCAATCAGCTTCCCCTCTCCTTTCCAGTTCTATCACTTATAAATCATGATTCAATCAATTTAACCTTCTTTTCCCCCTCGGACCACCTGCATGTGTCCAACTAGGACCTCAATTCCATCCCTATAATCTTCTGGACCAAAATACCCCTTCTCAGCCACCAGTTTTCTATGTGTGCAGTTTCCCCCCATTGGATTGTAAGCTCTTTGAGGGTAGGGACTGTCTGCTTTTGTAGCTGTACCCCCAGACTTAACACAGGACTGGTCATATATAAAGCGCTTCATAAATGGTTTTTTCATTCATTTGTTCATTCTGACTTCCCATCTATCACTGTTTTAAAATTTTCATTTGGATTTTTACATGGTTTTTAATCAACAAGTATTTATTAAGCCTCTAATTTGTGCTAGGCACATAGGGAATAGAAGTACAAAGATAAAACAACTCCCACTTGCAAACACTTGCATTCTAAGAGGGAGATAACAAGTAACGCTGTCATACATTGTAATTATACACAGTAAAGGTAGAACCAATAATCCAAAAGATCAGGTTATCCCAAAGTCCCCTGCATTGGATTTTGACTTGTTGTGATGAATTCCTGTAACTCCATTATATAGAGATTTTCAACATCGGGAGAAGAAATGGAGAAGCTGGAATATTTTTTTTCCCCACAAGAAGACCAGCTAACTCTCTCTTCATTCAGCTTCAGTTTGGGTCATGATATCTCTGTTCCCAATACCAGTGTTATTTTTTTTTAAATGTCACTGTAATACCATTGGTTCCCACACTTTTCTCATTGGACCGGGAAAGAACCAGAGCCTTCAGGGTAAAAGCACAAACTATAGAAAGTCCTAAAGACCTGGCTTAGAGTACCAGCTAGAGCTTTTCATGAGACTTGCTTGGTTTTGCTCCCCCTGAGACTCTTCTGGATGAATGGGGACATTAGAAATTATCCTTCCCCTTTCCCAGGGGGAAAACTGAGGCCCAGGAGAACATGGCATTTACACAACGAGTCACCAAGCAGGCCAGAAGCCTATGAAGCACCAAGTTCAAAACTGGGACTGAGGGTAAAAGCATCAAGTGTCTGGGATCCTTCCAGAGGAAGAGCTACGTGGAGACCCCTAAGGCTAATGCTTTTTTCTGTTTCCCTTCTCTCTCACTTCCAGACTATGCAGAATTCATTTTCTTAGGACTCTTTATGTCCGAAATGTTTATAAAAATGTACGGGCTTGGGACGAGGCCTTACTTCCACTCCTCCTTCAACTGCTTTGACTGTGGGGTAAGTTCTACAGAGATCTACCTGTTCAGCTTTACTTGGAATCATCTGGGGCTGTAGGGGTAGGAGATGGAGGCTGGGAGAACATTCTGGTAGCAATTTCTCTACCTCCCCAGAGGGTAGCAAGAAACCAACCCTCCAAGGTTCAGGGTATAATTTCTAAGTTGGCAATAGGGAAGTAAAGCAGAAATGAAGAGAGACCTTGCTATTGCCACAGAAGATGAAGGTCTTTTAGTGCCACTGTAGTCAAGGACCTCAGTGGGAAATTTCTAAGGGGCATTTTTACCATAGGAAGATGGCGGCAGTGGTAATAAAGGAACCACTGTCACTGGGTATCCAACCAACTGCTATCTGCTCCAGGTCATCATTGGGAGCATTTTTGAGGTGATCTGGGCTGTGGTGAAACCTGGAACATCCTTTGGGATCAGTGTGCTACGAGCTCTCAGGTTACTGCGTATTTTCAAAGTCACAAAGTAAGTCCTCTCTGTTTCCTGACATCCTAAGTGGGAAATGCGAGGAAAGGAGGGTGGGTCCAAACACTTGCCAGGAACCAGTGGAGTGGCAGGGCATGGAGACTAGGAGTAGAAAAGGGATCTGGATGGCCACGGAAGTTTTCAGATCTGTTGGGGCAGGGAGGTGTTGGCATTGGAGCCGTTCTCCCATTGCCTGCCTCCCTGATTGGCCTGGCCAGGAGTAACCATCAGTAACTATGTCTTCTGTCGGTAGATACTGGGCTTCTCTCAGGAACCTGGTCGTGTCCCTCCTGAACTCCATGAAATCCATCATCAGCTTGTTATTCCTCCTCTTTCTTTTCATTGTTGTGTTTGCCCTCTTGGGAATGCAGCTCTTCGGAGGCCAGTAAGTGCTCAGCATCCTGACGGCATCCTGCAGCACCTGCTCAAATCTGCCCTTTTCCAAAGCCCCCTAAGTGTCTTTGTTCCTTCATGTCCCATTGGAGCAGAACTGCCACCCTTCCATTATCCCACCTCCCTTACCCATTTGGGCCATTTTGTGTCACTGCTACCAGTGACTTGTCCCTGTGTGACAAATTGGTGGGAACAGCCTTGGGGAGCTTTGGGGCATGGAAACAATGTTAGTTTCTGTCTTGTACAGGTTCAATTTTGATGATGGAACACCTCCTACCAATTTTGACACTTTTCCAGCAGCAATAATGACAGTATTTCAGGTATTGCTTCTGCCCTGCCCCCTCAGCCTACCTTGATTAAGTCTAGAAGCCTGTTTATTACTGTAATTGTGGAGTTGGTTTTTTAGTCACATAGTGAGGATTGTTAAGATATTGGAAGGCACTTCAGAGAAGTGACCAGAGATTAAACCCCTCTTCCTCTCCCTCTGCTTTCCCTTATCCTCCCCTCCCTTCATTTCCTCTCCTCTTCTGGACCTCAACTTCAGCATCTCCCTCTCCTTTTCTCTCCTCTCCTCCTTCCTCTCCCTTTTCCCCATCCTCACTTTCACCGTTTCCCCACTCTTTCCTTCATCTTCCCATCCCCCACCTTCATTCTTTCTCTCCTTCCTTCCCCTTCCCCTTTCCTTTCCTACTTCGTTGTTCTCTCCCCTCCCTGTCACTGGCCTGAGTCAAAATCATAATTCTTACCTTCTTAAGCTTTGAGGGCCTGGGGCAGAGCCAGGGTGGGCCACACATGGTACCCAGAGCCAAAGCAGCTTCCAGCCAAAGCCTTACACTCTGAGGGGTGGCACTGTCTGGTGGAAAGGCAGGGATTTGGAGGCAGAGGATTTAAGTTCAAATGCCAGTTCTGCCACTGATTGCCTATGAGACCTTGGACAAGTCATTTAACTCTTTGGGCCTCGATTTCTTCATCGGTAAAATGAGAGGATTGGATACCACTGACCTCTGAGATTCCATCCAGTTCTACATTTATGCACTGTGAGGATGGAGGAAGGGAGCACGAGTAAAGCTTACTTTACCTCCTTCCTCAAGCATAGCTTCAGCATGGAGAAAAGCCAGAGGGGGCTTGGGGAGGGAGGCCCTGCTTCAGTTTCTAGGAATGCGTTACGCTTTTCAAAGGGACTTCACGAGGTTCTGTCTTCTTCTCAAAAAAAAAAAAAGCCATGTGAGCTGGATGTAGGCATATGGTATAGGAGGGAGACGGCATAGGCAGACCTGGAGTCAGGAAAGACCTGGGTTTGAATCCTGCCTCTGATGGGATTCTTCGGGCAAGTCTTTTGCCTATCGGGGAGCCTCAGTTTCCTCATCTGTCAGATGAGAATAATAATGCCTGTAGTGCCTACTTTACAGGGCTATTAGAACCAACAGGCAGGTAGCTAGCTAGGTAGATAGGTATATAGACACGCACATATACATATATGTATGTGTCTCTATATGTATGTGTGTGTCTATATATGTATGTATGTGTCTATATGTGTGTATGTGTGCCTATATATGTATATGTGTGTATATATATATATCCCATAATATAGTAGAATTTTTAAAAAGATGATTGCACATGAAACTACAAATCTATTTTAAATATATAATAGAGTTATATAACTTTCTTTTTTCTCTTGCCCCATCCACACCCTAGAGATGGCTACCATTAGACACAAATATGTATGTATATACCCATATGTATATAGACATGCATACACATATATGTGCAAGATATATGTATACACACATGTGTGTATATAACATATATACATATATATTTAAAATCATCCTACACATACTTCTGTTTACCAGTTCTAGCTTTAAGAATTTGGATTCAGAATTGAGGGTAACACAATAGTGAGCTAAGCCCACCTGTAGGCAGCACTCTTGGCACATTTTTCTCCTAGCAAAAATCTGAGCCAGGATTCTGAACAGCATTCCCCACAAGACAACTGAGGCCAGAGTTCCCCTTTAGGATAGGAATTTGCTGAGTGTCTGAGTCTACAGAGAAGACCCCTCTGGCTGTGGAACTGAGAAGGGCATTGATTTCATCTTTTTGGATTTTTTTCCAGATCTTGACTGGAGAAGACTGGAATGAGGTGATGTATGATGGGATCAAATCTCAAGGAGGTGTCAAAGGGGGCATGGTGTTCTCCATCTATTTCATTGTGCTGACCCTCTTTGGGAACTGTATCCTTTGGGGGACCTGATGATATGGGGGAAGAGGAAGAGAATGGGAAGTCTGCGGCAGGGAGGGTCTATGTACACAGGTTGTAGTGGGGCATGGAGGATGTGAATGGATGTATACATAACTAGCCAAGAGGATACAGAATATGGCACAGGGGACTTGGAGTCAGCAGGACCTGAGTTCCAATCCTGCCAGAGACACTTCTTAACTGTAACTTTGGGCAAGTCACTTAAACACTGTCTCCCTCTGTTTCCTCATCTGAAGAAGATGGCCATAACAGTAGCACCTACTTTGTTGTGAAGATCAAATGAGACAGCCTTAAAGTACTATATAAATGTAAGTTACTATCATTATTATTAATCATCAATGAATAGATTGCTGAACTTGGAATCAGGAAGATCTGAATTCAAATTCTGCCTCAGACACTTTGAAGTTGTGTGACCTTAGGCAAGTCACTTTAGCTTCTCTTGGACTCAGTTTTCTCATCTGTAAAATAAAGGGCTTGGACTCAGCGGCCTCCAATGTTCCTTCCAGATCGGAATCTACGATTTCATGGCACTATTGTCCTTTGACTGTCTCTGGCTCTTTCCTTGACTCCTGGCTCCCCAGATACCCTACTGAATGTGTTCTTGGCTATCGCGGTGGATAACCTGGCCAACGCCCAGGAGCTCACTAAGGTGGAGGCGGTGGGAGAATGTTTCTCTGGCAAAGTTACCACCTGCTCATGCCTGATCAGGACAGCCTAGTGGAAGGGGAGCCTGTGGGGATCAGGGAGGGAACCTGGAGGAGAACCAAAGCTTTGTAGTGCCCAGGATCAGAACGCATGTTCTAGATTGCAAGGAAGGAAGGAGGGGAAGAAGAGAGGAGGAAAGGAATGAAGGCATGACAGAAGGAAACACACATTCATTACACACCTACTGTGTGCCGGGCACTGTGTGAAAGCTGGGAAGTTCCCAGCTAAGAAGCCATAAAGACCCTGACCTCCATAGACTAGAGGGTGAGAGGGAGGCAAGGCCCTCAGCGGATGTGAAATAGCCTTGAGTTCCCTCCCCTGGAGCCCACGAGGCTGGTTTGTCTGTCCCTTACCTGTATTCTCATCAGACAAGTTCTGGGACTAGTCTGATGATGCTGGGCCTTCATCATGAACTGAGGAATTAGGAAGACCCAAGTCCAAATAGATACCTACTAGCTGTGTGACCTTAAGCTAGTCACTTGAGTTCTGTTTGCCTCAGTTTCCTAACCTGCAAATGGGGATAATGACAGACCCCTGCCTTCTCCCAGGGTCATCGTAAAGACCAAATGAGGTGATATTTGTAAAGCACTTAGCATAGTGTCTAGCACATAGTAGGTGCTATATACATGGAAATAGTGTTGGAGATTGGAGTCTCGAGTGTGATTTCTCAGTCTGCCTGGAATTTGTAGATAAAGAGGCAGGACAATGAAGATTTGGAGTCAGGAGACCAAGGATGGTTTGAATCCTGGTTCTGTTCTTTACCCCCTGTGTGACCCTGAGCAAGTCACTTACCTTCTCTGCTTCTGCACCCTCATCTTCAAAATGAAGAGGTTGGTAAAGTCCCTTCCAAGCTCTAAAAGGAGACATTTTCTTTCTTCTGTAGATCTTGCATACTGGTCTAGCATCACTCTCTCTCCCTATGTCCTGTTAGACACCCTCTTCCAAAACCTGTGAGTTGATAACGTACCCAGAGGACATAGTTTTGTTTTAGTATCTGTTAAAGGCAAATGTGTTTGAGGAGATGGTGGTGCAGTGGATAGAGTACTGGGCTTGGAATTAGGAATTCTCATCTTCATGAGTTCAAATCCAGCCTCAGACACTTACCAGCCATGTGGCCCTGGGCAGGTCACTTAACCCTGCCTGCCTCAGTTTCTTCATCTATAAAATGATCTGAAGAAGGAAATGGCAGATCCCTGCGGTATCTTTGCCTAGAAAACCCCAAATGAGGTCACAGAAAGTTGGACATGACTGAAAAATGACTGAACACATGAAAAAAAAAAGAAGCTTACTCTAGATACAAAATCAATGACTCCTCAATTGCCCACCCCAAATGGTCTTTCAGGCAGTTATTGCTTCCTGTTCTGGCCTTGGGCTACTGAATTGTTTAAGCTATTTTGCAGTAATTGTGAACTGTGCCATCTTTGCCCTAAAAGCCAGCCCTTCCTTCCTGATTTTTCGCGCTATTGGACTGTCTGGGAGCCCTATTCATTTGACAAGCACCTTGACCTACTATGTGCAAAGTGCTAACAGAACTATAGAGTCAAAAAGGCTACAGTCCCTGTTCTCAAGAGGCTTGCAATAGAGTTTGACTCAGAGATACCCCAGAGAGGGAGTGAAGGAGAAATATCCCCCACAAAAAAGCTTTGCATCCCTTAATGTACCCCTTACATGGCTCTTGGAAATCTTAAAGACACCCCTGGAACCAGCCAGATAATGAATCTACCCCTAATGTAGCAAAGGATGGAGAGTGATTTTTAAGTCTAGCATTAGTCTGGAGTAAAAAGGATTCTTGCAAGATTTGATCACATTTAGCTATAGAGACCTGCTTGACTGTGGGTTAGAGGCAGGCTGTCTACACTGTATACTTGAGGCTCTGTTTGCTGAGAGGTGATTCAGTGTGGGAAGAGCCTTCACCATGAGCTCACAAAAAGATCCAGGAATACACGCCTGGGGATAAGCAGTCAGACAGGCTTGGCCTTCCAACTCTTCTCCTGCCTCACTTCTTCTAAATCCATTCTTTGTCCTTGCTGCCATCTCCTAATCCCCCAGTAATTCCTGTTCTCCTTTCATCACCCCTGCTCTGCCTCACTTTCATTACTTCATAGTGTAAATTACATAATTAACCAATTCAATTATGCACAACCCTCCACCTTTCAATCCCTCCAATCCTGGGCTGCCCCCACCATCTGCCTTCCCTGCTCCTACTTCTGTGCTGCCAAAAGCTGCTGGAAAGAATCTTGCACCTGTGCTAACTGCATCCACTACTAATTCATGCTTTTCTCATCTCAAATAGGCACTTTCAGTTGCACAACTGTCTTGCTTTTCTTAGATTCTTTATCATGCTTGCCACAATGGCTATTCAAGACACACACACACACACACACACACACACACACACACACATACACACACACCCCTCACAGCACGTGACCTTCTCTCCTCCAGGCTGCTGTCCATGGTGAACTTCCTCACCTCCCATTCCTCAGTTCATTCTCTTACCCATTCTCTTTTCCTTTGTTTCAGTCAGAGAGAGACACAGACAGAGAGACTGACAGAGAAAGACAGAGAGACACACAGAGAGAGGAGAGAGAGAGAGAAAGACAGAGACAGAGAGACAAAGGCAGAAACAGAGGGAGACCCAGAGGGAGAGGGAGAAGAAGAGGGAGATGGAGAGAGAGACAGAGAGAGGACAGAGACAGAGAGACAGAGATAGAGACAGAGAGAATGGATAAGCTCCCAGAGAAGATGGGATGGATGAGATCATGAATAGAGGGGCTGGCTTTGTCAAAGAGAAGGAATCTTTCCCCCTCCCTCTCCCTCTCCCTCCCTCCCTATCTCTTCCCTACCTCTCATCTCTCCCTTTCTACTACTAAAAACTTCTTACTGCCTACAGATATGCTCAAATGTCCCCATCTTTAAAAAAAAAAATCTACTTTCTCCTTCCATCCCATCAGGCTAATATTCAGTGTCTCCTTTTCACTGCCAAATTCCCAGTCATCCATACCTATTGTTTTCATATCCTCACCAGCTTCTCATTTCTCTATCCCCTTGCAATCTGGCTTCCAAGCCCACTACTGCACTAAAACTGCTCTGTCAAAATGACCCCAAATCTCTGAACTGCTCAGTCCAATGGCCTTTTCTAATTTCTTATCCCTGCTCCAATACTCTGCAACTTTTAACACCATCATCATTGTCCCAACCCCTTTTACTGGTTACTCTGCCCTGTCTTGCCTTCTTTGACATAGGTTCTACGGCATCTTCTTCTTAATATTTTTTGCTTCACCCATCAGTTTCTGGTCACCTGGGCATGAGTGTTCCCCAAAACTCTGTCCTAGGTCCTCTCCCTTTTTTCTCTACATTTTCTCCCTTGATCATCTGCACTTTTTCTGTGGGTTCAGTTATTACCTTGGCACAGGTGATGCTCAGATCTCTTTGTGTGTCCCTGATGTCTCCAGAGCTCCAGACCCACATTCCCCACCATGTAGACCTTCAGTGTAGCCTTTTAATAAATATTTGTTGATTGAGCTCAACTCAACATGTCTAAGATGAAATTCATTGTCTTTGGCCCTAACTCCGCCCCCTTCCAAACATCCTTGTTTCTGTTTAGGGCACTACCTAAGGACTCTTCCCCTTTCTCTCACCCAGCACATCCATTCAGTCATCAACAAGCATTTAATAAGTGCTTACTAAATGCCAGGCACAGGGCAAAACCTTCAAAGACCTTACACACTTCATGTGTGAAGGAGCCTTCATGTAATAACTAGGTATAGACAAGATACAGACAGGAGAGAAGGAGTGTAATCTTAGAGGGAAATGCTGTGCGTCTGGGAGTACCAAAAAAATGCCTCCTACAGAGCCTGGGATTTGAGCTGAGAACTGGAAGAGGCCAGTGATGTCAAGAGGCAGGGGTAAGGAGGCAGAGTGTTCCAGGTATGGGTGATGACAGCCAGCATAGAAGCACAGAGAGAGGAGATGGAGAGTCCTATACAAGGAACAGCCCGATAGTTGGCATCACCATCATGCTGAGCATGTAGAAGTCAGTAAATATGAGAAATCCGGAAAGGCAGAAGGGAACCAGGTTGTAAAGAATCTTAAAGGCCAAGCGGAGGAGTTTATATTTGATCTTGAAAAATAATAGGAAACGATTGATGTTTATCGAACAAGAGGGGTAACATAATCAGACCTACACTTTAGGAAAATCTCTTTGGCGGCTGAATGTAGGAGGGATTGGAGTGAGGAGAGACTTGAGGCAGGGTGCCCAATTTGAAGGCTATTGCAGTAGTACAGGAGGGAGATGATGAGGACTGGAGCTAGGGTCCTGGGTGTATGAATGAAAAGAGTCTTATACAAGAGATGTGGTAAGGATAAAAAATGATGAGATCTAACACCTGATTGGATATGTGGAGTGAGGGAGAATGAGGAATTGAAGAGGTAACTGAGGTTCCAAACCTGGGAGACTAGGAGGAGGAGGATGCTGTCAACAGTAATAAGACACTTCAGAACGTTTGGAGGGAATGATAATAATTTCTAGGGGCAGTAAGGTGTCACAGTGGATAGAGCTTTGGCCCTAGAGTCAATGAATCTTAGTTCAAATCTGGTTTCAGATGCTTACTAACTGTGTGACTCTAGACAAGTTACTTAACCCTGATTGTGAAAGAGAGAGAGAGACAGAGACAGAGACAGAGACAGAGAGAGAAAGAGAAAAAGAAGTGAAGGAAGGAAAGAGAGAAAGAAGAAGGAAAAAGAAAGAAAGAAAGAAAGAAAGAAAGAAAGAAAGAAAGAAAGAAAGAAAGAAAGAAAGAAAAGAAAGAAGAAAGGAAGGAAGGAAGACAGGAAGAAAGAAAGAAAGAGAAAGAAGAAAGGAAGTTCTGGACATAATGGGTTTGAAATGCCATAGGACATCAAATTCTAGGGCAGCTAGGTGGCACAGTGGATAGAGTGCTGGGCCTGAAGTCAGGAAGACTCATCTTCATGAGTTCAAATCTAGCCTCAAGCACTTACTATTTGTGTGACCCTGGGCAAGTTACTCAACTAGTCTCCTTATCTGTAAAATGAACTGGAGAAGGAAATGGCAACTCACTCCAGTATCTTTGCCAAGAAAACCCCAAATGGGGTCACAGAGAGTCAGACACAACTGGAAAATGACTCAACAACAAAAACAAAGACATGCAATTCTAAATTTACATTAAGCAATTAAAGATGCTGGATTGGGGATCAAAGGAGACACTAGGCCTAGATATATAGGTCTGGGAATCTTCTACTCAGAGATGATAATTTAGCC
Organism: Pseudochirops corinnae; assembly: GCA_028646515.1. Taxonomy (NCBI): domain Eukaryota; kingdom Metazoa; phylum Chordata; class Mammalia; order Diprotodontia; family Pseudocheiridae; genus Pseudochirops; species Pseudochirops corinnae. Next base: position 295,803,183 of record CM053587.1, on the reverse strand, counting down.
CATGGGACTTGATGAGATCACCAAGGGAGACAGAAGAAGACACAGGGCAAAGCCTTGGGGGATGGCTACTGTGAGACAAGGTGACAAATATCAGTTGCCAAATCTCTTCAGTTCTACCATCACAACATCTCTCCTAATCTAAGACTACCACTCTATTTCAAACCTCAGTGACCTCATACCTGGATTATTTTAATAGCCTCCTAATTGGTCTTCTCCTCCTCAGTCCCCCCTCCACACAGCTGCCAAAATAGTCTTCCAGTCTGACCATGCCACTCTCCTCTTCAAAAACCCTTGAGGATTCCCTGTTGCCTCTAGAGCAGTGATTCTCAACCTTCCTAATGCTGTGACCCTTTAATACAGTTCCTCATGTTGTGGTGATCCTCAACCATAAAATTATTTTCATTGCTACTTCATAACTGTAATTTTGCTACTGTTATGAATCTATCTGATTTGCAGGATGTATTTTCATTGTTACAAATGGAACATAACCCACAGCTTGAAAACCACTGCTCTAGAATAAAATAAAAATTCCTCGGCCTGGCATCTTACGCCATCCCCAGTCTAGCACCAATGTGCCTTTCCAGCCTTATTCCATTTTTAACTTCTGCCCCTCGCCCCCATCAGAGTCTATATTCCAGTCTACCTAGACTATTAGCTGCTCCTCTGAGTTTCTTAGGCCATCTCCTGATTCCATCTTCTGCCTACCCCGATCCCTGGAACACAATCCCTCCTCATTGCCTTTGATTCCTTATTTTCTTCCTTCAGGCACAAGGTTCTCTGTGTTGTGTATCCTTCCCTGATACCCCAGGTTGTTAGTGCTCTCAGTTCTTCAAATTACCTCATATTTACTTCTGGTGTGCCCTAAAATAGAATGTAAGCTTCCTGAGGACAGGGACTGTGCCCTAAAATAGAATGTAAGCTTCCTGAGGTCAGGAACTGTGCCCTAAAATAGAACATAAGCTTCCTGAGGACAGGGACTGTGCCCTAAAATAGAATGTAAGCTTCCTGAGGACAAGGACTGTTTCATTCTTGTCTTTATCCCTAGCATACAGCACAGTGTCTGATGCACAGTAGGCACTTAATAGATGTTTGTGGAACTGAATTTAAATTTGAATGCAGTTGCATCTCTGCAAAGTCAATTAGAATTGGAAAATTCCATTGAGAGAGGCCATTGCCACTCCTGGAGAGAATGCAGATTGTTCAGTCAGGTTAGGAAGTCTGGTTCCAAGGGGGTCAGCTCCCTTGGGGATGTTTAGCTTAGAAAAGAAAAGACCTGTGGGGGGAAGGAGGGAGATATGGTAACTGTCTTCAAATATTGGAAGGATTGTCAAGTGATTAGATTTGTTCTGGCTGATCCCAAAGGGCAGAACTAGGAATGATGGGTAGAAGTCCCAGAGAGGCAGATTTAGGCTTAAGGTAAGAAAAAAGTCTTCCACTAATGGTGCTATCCAGAAATGGGATGGGCTGTCTGGAGTGGCAGGACAGGGAAAGGGGAGCATTGTGGATCCTTCCATCCCATGCACCACCACCCTCCACTGGACATCTTCAATTGCAAGCTTGCAAAACATTTGTCAGGGTTGTTCCAGAGAGGCGTACCCACTCGGGGATGGCTCAGAGTAGTAGCCTCCTTTCTTCCAATCAGATGAACCATAATGTAGACCAGTCCAGAAGAAAAGAAACCTTCCACCTCCCAGGAGCCAGGGCACCCAGCTTTGGAAAGGCCTGGGACAGGGGTCCTGGAGCTGAGGGTCTTTCCTTTCGACCTCATGTCCTTGATCTTCAGGGGCTTCTGCTAGGGAGCTCAAACAGTACAGAATGGCAGTGCCTTGATTCAGAAAGGTCCCATGCAGAGGGAAAGGGGAGCCCCATTAGCCAAAGATCGGCTGACTCTTCTCCATCTCCTTGTCATAGCTGACAAGGAATGTCCTGGTCTGGCTGTTTCCTAGGTGGTAACTTTGCTTCCTTATCACAAAGAGCTGTGTCTGGCTAAGGAAGGTGCATTGGAGCAGCATGGTGACTCTACTGGTGGGGTTTGTTCTGTCCATTTCTTTCTTTCTTTTTGTTTTCTGTTTTACAAATAAGGGGCTGCATGGAGGCTGAAGATGGATTAAAAGTCCAAAACGTCTTTTTATGTATGTATTTTTTTAATGTCTTTTTTACGCCCCCTTTTCCAACTTCCTTCTCTCTGAGTCTGTCCAGCTGGTGACTCCCCCAGGGAAGGCCAGCAGCAGTGAAACTTTACCTGGCTTGCCCTTCCCTCTTGATCTCCCCCTCCCCCAGAGAGAACTCCATCCATGCCCCTGTGGACCCGTGGGCTCCCTCCTTGTGTCTTTGTGTGGAAGCTCTGTGTGCTGCATGCTACGCATGGACCAGTGAGCTTCCTCCCTGCCTCCCTGCATGGGGAGCTGTGAGCACCGCATGCCCTGGGCTGTGGGGCTACTGTGGACAGTGGGCTCTCTCCTCGTGTCTCTTTGTGGGGAGTCATGAGCACTGCATGCCACTAGGAGGAGCCCAGGGGCAGGGGGGGGAAGGTGGGGTTTACAATTCATGCATGTGGGACTGGCTGTGTTTTGATTTTAGGGATTCAGACTTGAGGGGCAGGAAACCAGGAAGGAAAGTCTTTGACAGCTGTGCACCAGCTGCTCATTGGCCACTCTGGGCAGAGGCCAGGGCAGATCCCAGCTGGGGGGGTTGGGGAGCCGGTTTTAGAATAGGGTTGTTAGCAATCACTAGTCCATGCTAGGGTCAGAGGTCATGGCCCAAGGCCTCTGTCTGTGGTTTATGAATGGGGAACATGTGTGCCCTTTAGGACGAACAAGAGGAGGAAGAGGCAGCCAACCAGAAGCTTGCCTTACAAAAAGCAAAAGAAGTGGCAGAAGTGAGTCCTCTGTCTGCAGCCAACATGTCCATAGCCATGTAAGTGCCACCCATCCAGGGGACCTTTGTCCGGAGGCCCAGGGGCCCAGGGCCTGGCTGTCTCTGCAGGAGGATTAGGGAGGGCGGCTTCCCGTGGCTGGCCCTTTGTGGTCAAGCAAACAAACCCATTATCTCTTTAGCACTGCCGTTTCTTAGCGGGTTGGGGAGCCTTTGTCCATACGTGGGGCAGCGAGCAAACAGACAAGCCCTCGTGTCCCTTTGTGTGAGAATTTTCCCCAAAAGGGCAGAGATGACTGGGAAGACAGAGGGCAGGTGCTTTAAACCAGGTGGATGCCAAGGGAGGTGGAGAATCTCCTTCTCCAGAGAATTTTAAGGGCAGCGGAGACCCCTGTCCAACTGGGCTGTGACCACGGCCTTCCTGTTCAGAATCAGGGGGTGGCTGAATGTCTTCTCATTTCATACTCCCATGGTTCCACTCCAGGAAAGAACAGCAGAAAAACCAAAAATCCTCCAAGTCGGTGTGGGAGCAGAGGACCAGCGAGATGCGGAAACAGAACCTGCTGGCTAGCCGGGAGGCTCTCTACAACGAGCTGGGCCCTGAGGAGAGGTGGAAAGTCTCCTATGGCCGACACATGAGACCAGACATTAAAACTCACCTGGACAGACCCCTGGTGGTGGACCCGCAGGAAAACCGCAACAATAATACAAACAAGAGTAGGCCTAGTGACCCTTCCATGGATCAGCGGCTCAGCCAGCAGCGTGCTGAAGACTTCCTCAGGAAACAGGCCCGTTATTACGACAGGACACGCGGAGGTTATGAGCGGGCTGATTCAGGGGGTCTGGAACCCCGGAGGCAAAGGAGCAGCAGCAAAGAGGCTGACCTGAACCACGAAGGGTCCTATGGGAGGGAGCCAGAGTATCAAACCAAGGAGCATGACGGGAACCAGGATCGTGGCTTTCGGGAAGGAGAGCCAGATCGGAACAAACCGGGAGACCCCCATCGGAGGCATCAGCATCGTCAGGGGGGCAGCAAAGAAAGCCGGAATGGCTCTCCTCGGACAGGTGAGGGTGATCGGGAGCCTCGGAGACACCGGGCCCATCGGCGGCCAGGCGAGGAGGGCACTGAAGACGGCAACAAGTCAGAGCGGCGGTATCGCCATCGAGAAGGGAGCCGGCCCAGCCGAGGAGGCGATGGGGAGAATGAGCCTCCAGATGGGGACCGGCGACGGAGACACCGCCATGCTGCTCAGTCTACATATGACAATGACCTCAAGAGAGAAGATAAAGAGAGGAGGCATCGACGGAGGAAGTAAGTAAAGGGAACTCCCGAGATTGGGTGGGATGGGAAATAGCGTCACCATTATCATCGGAAGTCATCTCCTAAGTAGCTATTTGGACCTGGTGCTGACTGTACCCAGGAAATGCCTAGTGATGCCTAGGAGTGTCCAAGCCAAAGGAGGGACAAGGTTTTCACCATCCTCTTGCTATTTCTTCTCTGGTGTTGCCCATGTAAGCGATCTCTGCATTAATTGAGTCTCTCTCTTTTGATTTTTCTTGTGTTATTACATGTATGTATGTTTTAAATAGTCCCAATGTTAATAGTGAACTCTGCTGCTTCTCCCCAGCTGTTGGAGAAGCTACTGGGCAAAGTTGCCCTGCCTCTCTTCATTTCCATCTTGTTGCTGGGATGTCCAGAACTCCTGAACCATTTGGCCTTTGGGTGGCCTGGGTAATAGGATCAAGTTTGTACAGGGGACACTTTTCCCAACAGACCAGGATAACACTTCCTGGGTACTCAGTCCTCTGCTATTTTTCTCTCTCTCCCAGAAAAGGGCAACAAGACATTTTCCTTGCCCATCGCCCATTGCCTTTTGAAGAAGTTATCCAATCCTTTTATTCATTCCCATGAATCTCCCCTGGATACTCACTACCTATTCCCAGAAAGGGAGCAAAGGACTTCCTGGTATGGCCCCAAGCTCCCATTCTTAGGTTGTGCAGAGGTTGGGCATTGCTTAGCTTGGGGAGCCCCAGCACCCACCATCACCACCAGTGTCACTGGTCATCAGCCCCACCTTCGGTGTGACTCACAGTCAGTCATCCCTACATCCCATGGGGTAACTGACACTGAGCATCTTTACTCTTCCTAGTCAGTGTGGACCATGCATGGGACTTGGGAGAGGGTGTAGATAGAGATGGGGTGGAGTTTGGTTAACGGTATATGAGGAATTTCACTTGGAAGTCACTAATTTCTCTAAATAAGACTAGTTAATTCCAAAGTAGATTTAAGGCATGTTTTTGGAGAGATAGGTATTAAACAGGAACACCAAGAAGAGCCATAATGTGTCATGGACTTAAACTCAGAAAAAACAGCTGTTTAAACCAACTAGTGAGAGGGGCCCTGGGCTGGCTACCAGTTTTATTTTTCTAAGATCAGATATGATGACAAGCCTTCAGTTATCCCTCAGAATGTCCAGTGAAGCCACAGCTGATCACAATAGCAAAAGTTTTATCCTAAGGTGGAGAATATTTTTTTCTGCTTGGACCACTGACCTATAGGAAAAATAATCCATTTATGGTCCATAGGTCACAGAATATTAGTTAGGAGTTTCTTTGGCTACCCAATCCAATCTATACACAAACAAATTGCTTCTAAAATATGTCTGACCAATAATATTTCAAGACTTTGAGTGAAGAGGAAAAGAGGAAAGCCCCTCATATCTGTCCTAATGACACCCATTCCTCTTTCAGACAGCTCTAACTCATAGGAAGATTTGAGTCTCCTTTGGGGTTCTCCTAGTGCTGCTTTTTGGGGCCAGACAGAACAGTTATATTCCCTGTTTCTTATAATAGGCCTTTCAGATTCTTAAAAACAGCTATCGTGTTTCCCCTATGTCTTATTTTCTCCAAGCTAAGCATCCCCACTTGCCTGAACCAATGCTAATATTCCCTACTTTGAAGATCATTTTCTTTCCTGCTCACTTGTCAACTTATCAGTGTCTTTCTTCAAAGAGGCAACTAGGTGGTGGAGTGGATAGAGTACCAGGCCTTGAGTCAGGAAGACCTGAGTTCAAATTTGGATTCAGACACTTAATAGTGTGTAAACTTGGGGAAGTCACTTAACCTCTGTTTACCTCAGTTTCCTCAAATGTAAAAGAAGCATGAGAATAGCACCACCTTGTAGGGTTGTTGTGAGCATCAAATGAGATAATAATCATAAAGTGCTTAGAACAGTGCCTGGCACACCATAGGAACTTAATAAATGTTAGCTGTTATAATAAGTATTAAATTCAGAGCACAGAACTGAATATAATACTCCATAGATGGTCTGACCAGGGCAGAGCACTATGAAACTCTCACCCTACTCCCCCCCCCACACACACACTCTCTTGTTCTGGACACTGTGCCTTTCTTAATGAAAAATAAGGTAATATTACATAGCTTTTTCTGGATATCATATCACTCTCTTAAATCATATTGAACTTGCAGTCCACTGAAACCCCCAGATCTTTTTCCAGATGAACTGCTATCCAGTCACTCCTCCCCAATCTTGTATTCAGGAAGTTGATTTCTTGGGCCCTCAGTTTGAGACTTTCCATTTATCCTTGGTAAATTTCATCTTGTTATAGCACCTGTAATATTTCAGCCTCTCTAAATTTCTTCGAATCATGTCTCTGTCATCCAGCATGGTAGCTGTCCTTCTGAGCTTTTTGTCATCTACAGACTGGATAAACATGTTGTCTCTGCCTTTACCACTGAGAAACTGATAAAAATAAAAATAAACTATTTAACGGCACAGGACCTATGACAGAAGGATGGCCTCCAAATTGGGGGCCATGGCCAGTCTTTCCAATGATAGCGAGCCGTGGGGGCTTATCTCCAAAACAATTACACTATCTTTATCCTCAGACTTCATTCTACTTCCCTCCCCTATATAAGCTCCCCATCTCCCCTTTTCTGAAACAGGCTTTAGCTCCTCAGGTTAGTTATAACCCAACCACTACTAGGCACCCATAGCCTCATTTCACAGATGCCCCTGGGATAATCCATTTCCCTTCCAGTATACCCAATCTTTGTCCTCCAGATCCCTTCATGGCTATAGAAGGCATGCTTGGGTAGGTGAGTTCTATACTCTGAGCAGAAACAGGTAGGAAAAAAATCCTGCCTCCCCCATCCTTTGGAGTGAGACATAGTGAGTCCTACAGAATTGGCAAGCATGGATAGATGCAGATCTCATTACATTATCTTTTCCCCCAGACTGACCCCTCTTTCTTCTAGTCACCTAGGTTAACCTCACAGTGATCTCTAACTCCTGACTGTTCTTCCCCTCCTATGAGTCAGGTACCGTGTCTTATTGTTCCTGCCTCCACTTCACTGACATCTATCCCCTCTTCTCCACTCCCATGGCCAACCTCCATGATTCAGGGCCTTCTCATCTCTCCCTTGGACTACTACAACAGCCTCTTCATTGGTTTCCCTGCCTATGGTTTTCTTGCCTCTTCAATGTATCCTTGACACAGCTGTACTGCAAGTCCAACCAGGTAGCTCCCCTACTCCAGAAACTCCAGTGATTCCCTAATGACTCCAAAATCAAAATAATTTCCTTTTTTCTTATCCTTTTAAAATGTCTAATTCTTTGTAGAAGCTTTATAATGCATGTAATTATGAGTATAGTAGTATGCACATATAATTTGTAAAGAAATAAATCTCTATACATTAGGGTTACAGGTCCCCAAATTTTTATTGATAGAGGTCCACAATCAAAAAAATTTAGAGACTCTTGTACTAGAGAACTTCCAGGTTAACATCAAACCTCTACTAAGGGGCAGCTAGATGGCACAGTGGATAGAGCACTGGCCCTGAGTTCAAATGTAGCCTCATTCACTACTAGCTGTATGACCCTGGGCAAGTTACAACCCAAATTGCCCCCCCAAACCCACTATTAATAGGGGGCTAGGTGTCACAATGGGTAAAGTGTTGGACTTGGAGTCAGGCAGATCTTAATTCTTAGCCAGGTGGTCCTGTGTATGACAACATTGGCACAGCATTTAACAAAGGTTCTCACTCTCTTCTGGAGAAAAAGATGGAGAGGTAGGGGCTAGATTCTAGGACCTAGATAGTTATTAATAGCTAGCATTGATACAACAGTTTAAGGTTGATAAAGTGGATGACCAAGATTATCTCATTTTATCCTTACAGCAGCTCTGGGAATTAGGTGTTACTATTACCCCCATTTTTGCAGATGAGGAAACTGAGACATACAGAGGTTAAGTGACTTGCCCAAGATCACTCATCTAGTAAGTGTCTGAGGATAGACTTGAACTCAGGTCTTCCTGATTCTGGTGCCAGATAATTGAAGACCCCATTATGACTTCTAAATCATGCCTCTGTGTCAGGCTTATGGTTTGTTTGCCAGGTTCCTCTTCTGCTTTCTCTCTGTGCAGGTGGTCTGATACCAATAACAATTGGTCTACACACTCATGACAATATTGCTTTTGCTTCTCCTACCATTATTCTCCATCTAAATGTTTTCCACCACGATTCCTAGAATAAGAAGTGAAAGGAAACTTTATTTCTGTTAGGGATGAGGTAGTTGGTTTATATTTGAAAGTTCTTATGTCTATCTGAATTTTAAAATTAAAAAATAGGGAACCCAAAATTTTAAAAAATGAATGTTAAAAAGTGATTTTACATATAATTGGGGGAAATAAAATATATATTTTTAAAAGACAGGGAAAAGAAAGGATGCCAAAAGAGAGTGGTTTTCATGGTGTAACATCCCTGTCTTCTGGCCTTGGGGATGCTGAAGGATCTTCCTGGTGGGCTGCTTTTTCACACCTGTAGAAATAGCTGGTCCCATCCCTGCCTCCACCCTTCTTGGAAGCACAGTGTGCCTCAGCTTTGGATGGGGGGAGGCCATTAGGAGACCACTGAGATGGGAGAAGGGCTCAGACATTTAATAAATACCTACTCTGTGCTGGACACTGTGCTAAGTCCTTTATAAATGTTATCTCATTTTATGTTCACCTTGACCATGGGAAGTAATGACAGCCACCACCACCACCATTTCTGTAGCACTTCCTCTGTGCCAGGCTCTGCGGTAAACACTTCGCAATCATTATCTCATCTGATCCTCCCCATGACCCTGAGAGGTAGCTTCTATCATTGTCTCATTTCTACAGTGGAGGAAATGGAAATTAAGTGACTTTTCCAGGGTCACACAGCTCATAAATAGCACCAGGGATGTAAAGACCAAAAATTAAACAATCCCAGCTCTCAAGAAGCTAATAGAGGAGGGGTGTGTGTGTGTGTGTGTGTGTGTGTGTATGTATGTGTGTGTACATATGTGTGTGTAAAGAATAAGTAAGAAAATAAATATGAGATAGTTAAATACAAGGTCATTGGGGAGGGAGGGCACCAGGAAAGGAATAGTGTTGTTGTTGTTGCTGCTGTTGTGGTTGTGAGTTGTGTCCACCTCTATGTGACCCCATGGAAAGTCCATGGGGTTTTCTTGGCAAAGATACTGGAGTGGTTTGCCATTTCCTTCTCCAGTGTGTATCCATTTTACAGATTAGGAACTGAGGCAAATAGGTGTTAAGTGACTTGCTAACAGTTGTCTGATCTGGATTTGAATTCAGATCTTCCTAACTCCAAGCTCGTGCTCTACCCACTGCACCACCTAGCTGCCAAAAGGAATGGTATAGAGGGTGATAACTAAGCTGCTCTCAGAGGAAGTGAGCAATTTATGAAGACGTACATTCTAGGGAGCAGGCGGTGCGAAGATGAGGAAACAGGAGGTGGAGTTCTGTGTGAGATGAAAGGAGAGAAGGGCTTGAGAGTGTGGGAAGGGGAATAAGTTATAATGAGAACAGAAAGGTAGGTCAGGGCCAGGTTTGTGAAGGGCTTTAAAAGCCAAATGGAATTTATATTTGATCCTAGAGCCAATAGGGAGTCACTAGAATTTATTGGGTAAGGGAGTAACGTGGTCAGAGCTACACTTAGAGCATCTCTGAGTGGAGTGAATTGTAGGAGGGAGAGGCTTGAGGCAGTAAGAGCCATTAGCAGACCGCAGCAGTCGTCCAGACTGGAGGTGATGGCGGCCTGGACCCAGCTGGCGGGTATGCACATAGGAAGGAGGGGTTGGATGGGAAAAGCGTGGAAATAGAAATGACAAGGTTTGGCAGCCGATTGGACAAGTGGGATGAGGAAAAAGAAAACTGGAGGATGATGCCGAGGTTCTGAACCTGGGAGATTGAAAGAATGATGAAGTAGGTAAATTTGGTAGATAACTGAAAGGTATCAGCCTAAGATTAACAAAGCAAGATATTGTCAGATAAGAATTCTGATATGGCTTACTAGCCGTGTGACCTTGGGCAAGTCACTTAACCCCAATTGCCCTGCCTTTTCCCCTCCAAAAAAGAAAAAAAAAAGAATTCTGGTACGTGAGTTTTTCACATCTTTCACATCTTTCACCAGATTAACCTCTATGGGACTCCTTATGGGTTAGTGCTTGCCAGTATTTCCCTCTTGGACATTACACCCTGGTCAGGCCTTGGAAGACCACATTTTAGGAAGGACATTAATAATCTGGAGTAGATCCAGAGAGTAGAGGGAACTAGAAACCACACTTAACCAGATAAAGTCCAAACTCTTATGCAAGTGGATAAGATTATAGATAAATATAAAGATAAAGAACTGGAGGGTTTAGTGAGGAGGAGAGAACACTCAGGGCAGAAAGATAAAGATAAAGAACTGGAGGGTTTAGTGAGGAGGAGAGAATACTCAGGGCAGACAGGAGAGCTGTGCTCAAGCATTTTAAAGGCTGTCACGTAGAAGTATTAGGTTTGTTCTGCTTTCTCCCAGAGGGCAGAACCAGAAACAACAGGCAGAAGTTATAGGGAGATAGACTTAGATTCGATATAAAGGACTGTTTCCTAACAATCAGAGTTGTCCAAAAGCGAAATGAATTCTCTTGGCAGGCAGTGAGCTCTCCCTCATTGTAGAGGTCACCAAGCAAAGTCTGGATAGTCACTTGTTGGTCATGTTGCTAAGAGGACTCTCATGCAGAGAGGAATTGACCTCAGAGATTCTTGATTCTGTGGTTGGTCCCCTAGAGAAGGCTGTTGAGGATCATACTACTTGTGAAAGATTTTTCTGAATCTGTCCATTTGCGTTCCACTGAATTGTTACTATTGTGTCATGCAGCAGCACATTTGAAGCTCAAGTTTTGGGCCATGATTCCAAGATTTAGGCTGTATTTCCTAACTTGGATTTGGTTGGTTGTTCTTTTTTTTTCCCCAACTTTGGACTGCCTGCCTCAGAGAGAACCAAGGTTCTGGAGTCCCTGTGTCTGGCCCAAACCTCTCTACCACTCGGCCAATCCAGCAGGATATGGGGCGTCAGGAACCTCCACTGGCAGAGGACATTGATAATATTAAAAACAATAAGCTGGCCACGACGGAATCTGCCAACCCTCACAACACCATCCACGCCCTCCACCCCCAGAGCCCCGCCCAGATGGGTAACCACACCAACTCACCACCCATGCGGCCCCCACCCAGTCAGCCAGCTGGAAACCCGTCCAACCCTGGGCCCCCCAAAAACCCAGAGAACAGCCTTATAGTCACCAACCCCAGCACCCAAAACAACCCAGCCAAGACTGCCAAGAAGCCTGAGCACACGGCGGTGGATATACCCCCCGCCTTTCCCCAACCCATCAACAACACCGTTGTCCAAGGTAAGTCTCTCCTCTTCCACTCTTTCACTAAGTTTAGGGCTGTAGCATTGAGAGCCTGCTGGGGAGAACTAGGAAGCAGAACCCCTTCATTCTTGTTCTGATTCTATATTACTCATTCAGTGGGCACAAGCCCCCAACAACCACTGCCACTTTTGCATGTTACTGTCCTATGCTCCCCTCCCTGCCCCATTGTCCATTTTTAAGGTAAAACTCAGTGAGTAAGAAGGAATGGGAGTATTTTTAGGGATGTACAGTATTTTAAGTTCTTTCCAAAAAGAAATCAGGTTTTAATTTCTATAAACTACTTATTTAGATTATTTGGCATCAGATAGTGATGTCTGACACCATCTTGCTTAAGGTTAGGAATTAACACCATTGAGGTTATCCTTCCCAGAATGCACTCCCCACTGCACCAGATTCAGAGGATATGCTTAGTGGTGACAACTTTCCAGATTGTGTTATTCATATCTGGCAGGGTGGTGCAGTGGGGATGGAGCATTGAATTTGAAACTGACAGACCAGGGTTCAAATCTCAACCCTGCATGACACTGGGCAAACTATGTAATCACTGGCCTTCAGATACCTTCGCTGTAAAAGGAAGTTGGCCTGGGCCACCCCTAAGGTTGCTTCCAACACTAAATCCTTAGAGTATCATGGTCCTTAGAGTATCATGGTCCTTAGGAGCATACAGAGCTGGGCTGGCAGGTAGCTTGGCCGCTGCCATACACTGCTCTGAATACCCCTTCTAGCAGTGAAAGCCTCCTCTTGCTATCTGCAAGCAAGCAAACAAAACAATGTCCTGCCTCTTCTGGAGAGCAGAGCTGAAGCTGGAGACATCTGGAGGTAAATAGTGAGTGAGGCGTTTTGGCGATCTGTCTCAATAGTAAACAAAAACGCCAACCCAGACCCACTGCCAAAAAAGGAGGAAGAGAAGAAAGAAGAGGATGATTCGGGAGAAGATGGCCCCAAGCCCATGCCCCCCTACAGTTCCATGTTCATCCTGTCCACCACGAACCCGTGAGTATGGCCCTTGGTGGGGCCAGACCACAGCTCCTGCCGCTCTGGGCCCTGGACGGCCAGGACGGCTGGCTAGTTCTCTGTGGGAGAGGCCAAGCACCAGACAGGTCTAGATGGCCATCTAGTGATAGACAGGGAGGAGTTTTCATTCTGGAAGGGTGAGGGGGGAGGGGGCTGCTGCTGGTTTAGTGGAAAGAACATGCAGTTTGGTGGCAGAAGAGTCATATTCAAAGCCCTGTTCTGCCACTTAATTGTGTTAACTGATCTACTCACTGGTTTTTTTTTTCATCTAAAAAAATGAAGAAATGGCCTCTAAATCATTCCCTTTTGAGTTCTGACATGATTGCTTGTCACACCATCACTTGTCCTCTGAGCTTTTCAGGCAGGACGTACATAATTGATAGAGGTGGAGATTTGAACAAAGGTAGGAATTTGTGGAGAGAAGTTGCCTTAGCAGGTCAGGCTGGGGCAGTGTTTCTTAAACTGAGAGTCTGATGTCCCCAGGGACAGGGAGAGAGGAAAGGGAGAGGCTTCTTCCACAGAAGGCTATGGAAACCAGAGCTGTGTTTCCCTACAGCTGCTATGAGGGTGACCAAGAGTTGTGGTCCCAAAGTTTGGTTGGACCTCCTTCCCCAGCCTGGGCTTTCCCTCTCCTCTTCCTCTGAGCCTGCTACCTCTGTGGCAGGGATACTCACTGTGGCACGAGCTAAGGGCTTATTTGATTTTATTTGATGGGCCAGGGGAGTATGGGGTGCTGAAAGCCCCTAGGGGAAGACTCATCCTCTGGGCCCGAGATCACTTCAGCTATCTCTGGTTTTTAGTGCTGGTGTAGGCTCTGAGGTCACAAAGCATGTGCTTCCCTGGTTCTGATCCACATTGTCTCTCCTCTCCCAGCTTACGCCGGCTGTGCCACTATATCCTGAACCTTCGATATTTTGAGATGTGCATCCTGATGGTGATCGCCATGAGCAGTATCGCCCTGGCAGCTGAAGACCCTGTGCAGCCCAATGCCCCCAGGAACAATGTGAGTGGCTCCCTGTGGCCCCCCCTGGCTCCTCTCTCCACCGCCTTCCACTCTCCTTCAATGTGCTAGTTTTCCAAATTAGCATTGGTCTCTTTGGAACATAAATTTAGCTCAGAATGTCCAGGTCCTTGAAGAAAACTCATTATCTTTCAGGGCCCCCTGAGGCTTTTTACACCCAATCCTCTGCCTCTGGAAAGCCCAGTTCCAAGACCCCCAGAGTGCAGTGAGGGCCTGCATACCCAGCTGGCACTTTTCACATAATGGAAACTACAAAGAACTAGGCTTGTGGTTAATGGCCTTGCAGGGCATCTGAATTCCTGCTGAGCTGTACACCGCCCCCCTCACCTGAATAGGAATCACTAGACACACTGCAGAGATGCCCTGCTGGGATTTGGTCTGTGTTGGTCTTGAGTTTTGGGGTCTGAATTTGAAGAACTAACCTGAGTTGAAATGCAAAGAGGATAGATAGATCACAGCTCCTATAGATTAAGAATGGAATGGGCTTTATGAAGAGGTAGTAAGATCCCTGTCCTGGGGGTATTCATGCAGAGATTGGATGACCACTTGCCTGAGGATCAATCATATGTCAGCAGGACTTGAATTTGGATGGATTCCTGCTTGGGCTTTTTCTGGTTCTGGTTCTAAGTCAGATCCTGTGGCCGGTCCAGCCCTTGTTTCCAGAAGGCCTCTGATTTCCTTCGAGAACTCCTCCAGGGAGCTTTAATATGGAAGGGGCATTGCCTAAGCTTGTTCTGTGCCCTCAGTGAGCAGACAGTGAGGTGCTCCTGAATGTGGGGGCAGCTGCTGGCTGAGAGAAGCCCAATCAAAGCTGGTGTGGACTTTGCCATCACTCAGGTGCAGTACAATCTAGGACCCATGGCCAAGAGGCTCCTGAAAGTCAAGTTCTGTTCATGCCTTGTGCCCACAAGCAGCCACGTTTTGCCTTTACACTTATAACTTATGGCCTCTGGGGAGATGACTATTTGCCCCAGAAACAAGAACTAAAAATATCTCAAAACTTTGGTAAAAGAAAGCTTCTTTGGGCCCACCAAAGGTCAGCCTGCCCCTATTGCTCTAATGCCTTCCCTTCTCAGAGACCAAGCTAGGTTTCCTTTTTCTTTTATGAAAACAGGCAGTTCTTCTTAAGTAGGTTATGTGCGAGGCCCTGGCAAGTCCCATAAATCAGAGGTTGGCACAATCACCCTTCGCAGCTTACCTTGCATTTTCTTTCTTCTACTCCAGGGCTGGATGGGGCCTGCTGGGACCTCATGGGGGAGATTGACAGAAATAATTAGAACACAACTCCCCAAAGGAGCCAGAAATCAGGGCTTGCACAGCTCAAGCTGGTGCATCTTCTATTTTTTCTACCTCCTCATTTCCACAACCAGCCTCTGGGGGTTGTAGCTAAGGAGGGCTGGGGTCCCAACAACAGAACTTCTCTTGGACCTAAATGATGACCAGGATGTGATAGGGGAACACGTCCCATGAGAAATAGCTGAAGGAATGGTTCCGGAGGCGATGTGGGCCAGGGGAAAGAACACTGAATCTGGAGTTCCAAGACCCGGCTTCCAATGTGGTTCCAGTATACACTTACTATATGATCTTGGGCGAGTCATTTGCTCTCTTGCAGCCTTAGTTTCCTGATCTGTATAATGAGAGGGTTGGTTTAGATGACCTTACATCCCTTCCTATTCTAAGGGTCCACAGTTCTATGAATATCTACGAAGATGTTTTAGCTAAACAAGAGAAGATTTAGAGGGTACATGCTAATGGTCTTCAAATATGGGAAGGGCCTGAAAGGAATTATATTTGCTCTGTTTGGCTTTGAGTGACAGACCTAAGAGCACTGAGGTGGGGGTGGAGAGAACTGGGAAAGAATTATTGGAAGCAGATTTTGTCTGTTTAAGGAAAAAATTGCTGACAGTCAGCACTGTCCAGTGCCTTGTTACCTTGTGAGGGTGAACTCCCTGCTATTGGAAATATTCAAGTAGAATCCAGGTGACTCCTCTTCAAGGGTACCATATAGCCCCCTTCTAATCCTTAATATGGGCAGCTGTATAGAGCACTGGGCTTGGAATCAGGAAGACTCATCTTCATGAGTTCAAATCCAACTTCAAGACACTTCCTAGCTGTGTTACCCTGGGTAAGTCATTTAAAACCCTGTTTGCCTCAGTTTCTTCATCTGTAAAATGAGCTGGAGAAGGAAATGGCCAACCACTCTAGTATCTTTGCCAAGAAAACCCCAAAATGGGGTCACAAAGAGCCTGAGATGACTAAACAACAATCCTTAATATGGTTTGGCTCAGAAGGAATTTTTAAAAAGCTATTTATCTATTTCTGAGGTGGATGCTTCCATCCAGGAGGCAGAGATCAGATCTAGTTTTTGATGAGGACAGGATTGGGCCCTTCTGATCCCAAAGAATTCCCCAGACCACCTATCTAGTAATTGCCTCCCCTGCTCCAATGAGCAGCTGCCTGGAGCTTGCAAGAGCAGGCAAGGAGTATAATGTAAGAATAATGCAAGTATAATACAATCCTTGCAGTAGTGAAAAACACCCCTGTGTGCATCCCCTGTAAAACCCTCTGGACTCTCCCACTTCCATTCCATCAATAATATTTCTGGTACCCTAATCACTTCCTAAACAAAAACAAGCTTTCATTATGTCATGTTTTCTCAGCCCCTCCCAGTCTGCCCACTGACCTCATCATTCAACTGTAAGAGTTAAATCTAAAGTGACAGACGCTCTCTTAATTGCCAGCACTACTGGCCTCTTTTTTTTTTCTTCTTAGTCTTCATCCTTCTTGACCACTTAGCAACGTTGGGCGCTGGAGACCCACCTCCTCCAGGATACTCTTTTCTCCCTGCTTACTTCTGGTTCGCCTCCTACCTATCTGACCTCCCCTCAGTCTTCTGTGCCTTATCTTCAACCATATCCCTACTCTTAATTGTATGTGTTTCTCAAGACTCTACCCTGAGTCTTCTCTTCTTTCTCCAGGCCCTATCTCTGGATTGGTCTTAGCAATTCTCTTGGTCTCCATTGTCTCAATTTGGGTGACTTTCAGATTGCCTCATAGATGCTGGCGCACTCTGGGTGAGAGTTGTCATCAACTTGTCTTTAAAAGAAAGGGAAAAGCCAATGGGAGTGGCTTTTAGAGCATACCTATACACCCAGCCTATCACTATGGACTTCTCTCCAGTCCTAATTGCTCTCCTAAAGTCCAGTCCAGCATCGCCAATATTTCCAACTGAATATCCCTTAGGAACCTTAAACTTGATGTGTCCAAAACTAATGATCTTTTCTCAAAAACCTTCTCCTCTTCCTATTGTCTCTATTTTCTGTAGAGGGTAGGTGTCATCATGGAGGCAGTTGGTGTGCAATGGACAGAATGCTGGCATTGGAGTCTGGAAGACTTCAGTTCAGACCTCTTTACTAGCTGTGCAACTCTAAACGAGCCACTGAACCTCTGTTCATCTGTCCTCACCTGTGCAAAATGGGAATAATAATAGTACCTTCCTCACAGGGTGACAAAACTAAAGCATACTTTAAAGTGATATGCAAATACTAATTATTATTATCCTTTCAGGCACCCAGGTTCAATATTTTGGGCTTACTTATTTGTGTTCAGGTTGTTGCCCTCCCCTCCCACAGTGGATTGTAAACTTCAGGGCAGAGACTGTTGTTAATTTACATTCTCAGCACCTGACACAGTGCCTGGGACTGTGAATGTTTAATAAATGCTTGGAGAATAGATGAATGGATGGGTGGGTGGGTGGATGGATGGATAGATGGATGGGTGGATGAATGGATATGTAGAGGGATGGAGGGATGGAGGGATGGGATGAATGAATTTTCCTTCTCTAGAGCTGGGCTCTTATTACTGGTCACCTCAGTCCAAACTCTCCTGCCAATTCAATTTCAAGTTTTCTATAATCTGGTCTCAAGTCATTTTCCACTACTCATTCATCCATATGACAATTATTTAAGCCCTTGACATGGTGAGTGTACTAGTGCCAGGGCTATGGCTAGTCCCTACCCTCCAGGAGCTGGCCAGTACCCTCCCCCTCCCTGCCCACAGGCTGGGTCCTCCTTCTAGATCTTTGTTCATGCTGATTACCCATCCTTCCCTCCTCCATCCATTTCAGTCCAGCAAGTCCCATTTCCTCCCCTGCTGTTGAACTTCCCCTTGTTCTGAAGCATCAGGGTACCTGGATTCACTGTCACACACTTGGGCTCTCATTGTGTGGTGTATGTGTCACTCTTCTCTCCTGAACTGTACTGTGAACTCCTTGAGGGCCAGGACCATACTTTTTAAGTCTATGTATCCCCTCTAGGAGTGGGCACATAGTAGATGTTTAATCAGTGATTTGTTGATTGACTGAACTGAATCATAGAAGTAGAAAGGGGATGATGTGCCTGTATTTCAAAGATCACATGGTCTTATTAGCTCAGCAAACCATTCCTGGCTCCCTTCAAACCATCAGGAGTTCCAGACAGATGGTGGCAAGGAAATACAGAAGTCAATCTGGCTTTAGGCCAGAAGATCGAATCTAGCATCTTGCCTTCAGAAGCCTTCTCCTGTTCTGCCAATAGCCTAGTCCAGAGGACTGGATATGGAGAAAGAGTGCCTGGTGATCAGGGTTCTGGGATAGGCTCATTCATGCTGGGGCAAGTTGGCTGTGCTGTTTGCCCCCAGCTAGACTTCTCTGCTCCCTTCACAGGCAGTCTTTCTTGTCATATCTCTTTCCTGATGTCCAGTGAGAACCATACCTATTTCTCTCTGCTATGGCCCAAACAAGATATGACTGGATGGGTTGGCACTAGTGTGTGTGAGATCATCTTTTGTGGGATAGAGTTGCAGAGTGGGAAGTTGCATAAATGGGGAGAGGAAGAGGTATTTAGGTGGCACAGGGGATAGAATAATGGACCTAGAGTCAGGAAAAACTGAATTCAAATCTGGCACCAAACACTTAATAGCTGTCTTCTTCAGTAACCTAACCTTTCTCCACCTCAGATTTTCCATCTATAAAACTGGAATGATAATAGCACCCACCTCCCATGGTTATTGTAAGGAGAAAATGAGGTAATATTTATAAGGCACTTTGTAAATCTTAACGCACTATATGAATGCTATTAGGTAATATATTTGCACGTATACACATATGTAAATGCTAGCTATCAAGTCTAGTATCAATTAAGGGATGGAGATTCCTGTTTTCTCTTGGCAAGGAGGGAGGGGGGACTGTGGAATAATGAGAGGAGAGGTAGAGGGGAGAAACTGAGTTGAAGGGACGAGAAGGGGGAGTTGTCTCACCTCAGTGGAAGGGAGGGGTCCCCTCTGAAGCACACTCCCTATAGGGGAGGAGACGTGTCCCTATAAAGAAAGACTGGGACGTTGTGATGGATTTAATCTGGGAAGAGTCTGTACATTCGGGCAGCCACCTTCTCTGAGAAAGTGTGCCTTCATGAGCGGCACCCTACCCCAAGAGAAAGGACTTGTGAGTTCCTAGGGA
Source organism: Pseudochirops corinnae (assembly GCA_028646515.1). Lineage (NCBI taxonomy): Eukaryota > Metazoa > Chordata > Mammalia > Diprotodontia > Pseudocheiridae > Pseudochirops > Pseudochirops corinnae. The sequence continues at coordinate 295,784,019 of CM053587.1, read as the reverse complement.
CAGCTGGTACCCAGAATGTGGGGAGGGGTGGTGAGAAATGACCTAGAGGCAGAGGTGAGATGGTCTTGGAGAGAAGACTGATCATCTTGAGGGCATGGAATAGGACTGGACCACACAACTGGAACACAAGGCAATTTCTACCATGAGATATTGCTTCTACCAACATGTCTTTCCTCATAAATTAATACTTCCAAGATCAAGACATGGCAGGAAGAACTGGAGGGTGGAGCAAGGGCAATTACATAGAAATTGGTTAGATCCTTGATCCTATACTAACTGCACTAACTCGATATCTGAGAAGCTGACATGAGTGTTATAGAGAGAATACAGAAGGAACAAATAAAAGTTGGGCCCACAAATCAGAAAATAAAATTCATAGTAGACTGGAAGGGAAGAAAGATAACAAAGATAAAGCAAAGAAAAGCTTTTTAGAAAATGGGGGCAGTAAAAAAATTTAACAAAAATCAGAAGTTGGGGAGGAAGGTTTTGAACTAATGACTTAACAAAGTTGGGAACGAGAAGGGAGTGAAGAGGGAGAGGATAGATAACAATCAAATTTTAAATAAAAAGGAAATTGATTTAAGTAAAATCCAGGCATTAGGCAAAGAGTAGGCAGAGGGAATCGAGTAAAGGGAAGAACTCCTAGGTAGGAAGAAGTTAGCATCAATGTAGTTGAAGACTTATCCAGGACATCATAGATTTAGAATTAAAGAGACTTTGGAGGCCATCTAGTCCAACACTCCCCCACACAAACTTAAGAGATGAGAAAACTGAGACCCAACAGGACCTCCATGACTTGTCCAAGGTCATAAGGATCAGAAAGTTGCAGAGGTCCATTGCTCCACTCTCTGCATCCTGCATGGCTAGAGTTAGACAGAGTTCAATGTGTCGATCACTGACCAACCATCAAGGGTTAAGAGCATTCCCACACCTGTATATAAATGGATTAGGAGTAGGGGAAGAGAAGCTCCTGAAGAAGCATTTTCACTTTGCAGAGGACTTATCTTCATAAGAGCAGCAAAGCCAAGTTAAATGTTTGGTTCCACACCTGCACAACTGGAACATGTGACTTCACCATTGGGAGCTTATTTATAACCGAGGTTGAAAGGACATGCCAGGCTCTGTGGATCCCTTTGAGTTTTTCCTCTCCAAGCCCTTGATTAGACCTCCCCAGACAAGCAACCTGATACTAAAGTCACCAAATCCCCAGCTGTCTGCAGTCCAGACTTCTGGGGCAGTCCCCTCTCTAGACTGCTGTCTGAGGAATAGCACTCAACCTTCTTCCCTCCTCTCTTCCAGGTGCTGCGATATTTTGATTATGTCTTTACTGGTGTCTTTACCTTTGAGATGGTGATCAAGGTGAGTTGGAAGAGCTGGGAAAGAGGAACCTGGTACTGGGGTGTGGATTCCCAGGGAAAAGGTTGGGGGTGGGAGTGATGAGAGTCTCCATGATACGGCTGCAAGAGAAAGAATCCACAAAGGCATAGTGTCCTGAGCACTGCAGAAGAAGGCAGCTTGGCTTCCTGGACACCATGTCTTCAGTAATTCTGATATTTTATAAGCACTTTGTGCTATGTAATATAAGCTATTACTCTTATTATAATTGCTCTGTTTAAGGCACTGAATTAGGTACTTGGAATGCAAAGATGGGAAGGGAAAGGAAGGGAAGGGAAGGGAAGGAAAAGGAAGAGAAAGGAAGGGAAAGAAATGGAAAAAGAAGGAAAAGAAAGGGAAGAGAAGGAAAGGGAAAGGAAGGAGAGGGAAGGGAAAACAGTCCTTGTTCCTCCCCCGCCCCTCCAAACACCTCCCACTCAAGGAGTTTACATTCTACTGAAAGATACAGTAAAAGATAAGACAAGGAAAGGGAGAAGTTCCCAGGCACTAATGACTAGGAGGATTAGGAAAGGCTTCCAGATGCCTCCAGGGACTCCCTATGACCTCTTGGCTCAAACACAAAATCCTATTTGGTTTTAAAAGCCTTTCATAATCTGGCCCCTTCTACCTTACTTTATTCTTCTCCACACACTTTGTAATCCCCAATCCAGCCACGTTAACCTCTTTGCTGTTGCTCCCCTTGATGCCCCACCTCTCCCTCCATGCCTCTGCACTGACTGGCCCCCCACACTTAGAATGAGCTTCCTCTTCACCTCCACCTCCTGGCTGCTCTGGCTTCCTTCCAGACTCAGCTCCAATCCCCGCTCCTGAAGGTTCCCCCCAACACACACACACACACACAGCTTCCCCCCTCCTATTTATACTGTATATTTCTTGTATATGCATAGGATTTGAATGTTGTCTCCTTCATTAGACTGTGAGGTCCCTGAGAGCAGGGTTTGTGTTTTTGTCTTTATTGCATCCCTAATGCTTAGCACAGTGCCTGTCCATGGTATGCATTCAATAAAATACTTATGGACTGACTTAATGACCAGAGGAAGTAGTAGTACCTGACCTAAACCTTAAAAAGTAGTAAGAGTTCACTATTTCCTTCTTTATCTCCAATCAGGAGGCCAAGTAGGAAGATTTTCAATGAGAGATAAGCACAATTAAGCCTGCCCCTTTGTTCCAGGGCAAAAAGGGAGGCTGGTGGGGAAGAGTCCGGGAGGAAAGCATTGCCTGCAACCAAGCAAGAACCTGCTTAGAAAAGTACTGGTTTGCTAGTTTGCAAGCAACTGTGTTGAGCTGATAATTCAAACTACAGGGGAAAAAAGTCAGCAGAAAAGACCAATGGAAGGTAGATCCAGGGTACACACAGTCTGAGAAGGCACTTCATACAAAAGTGCAGGACAGTTATGGAAGAGACATCCTCAGGCAGGACGACAGGAGAGTGCACATGCAAAGACTGTGGCTACAGGTTCCCTCAGCAGGAACACAGGAACCAAGAGTGATCCCACCCAGTCCCCAGCCCCTGCATCCATTCAGGGGGCCCTGGCTGTACCCCCTTTCTCCAGGATCAGTATCACTTCTACACTGTTTCCTGCCTGGCATCCAGGAGTAGACATTCTCATTTCTCACCTGCTGTGGTCTGGAAAGAGGAGAGTTTTGACTGGCCCCACATCCAGCTCCCCTCTGTCCAAGGATGGGTCATCAGGGTGAGAGAGGGATGGATTTCTAGGAAATCCTTGGAGGGTTCTTTTAGTCTGAAAGAATTACCAGGCCCAAGCAATCTTGGCAGATTTGTAAAAGTTTATTACACTTTTCAGTGGGCAAGGGGGTGTCAGAGAAAGTCTGCAAAGTGCAGGGTTATAGAGTTTAATGTTATGCTTTGCAGCAAGCAGGAGAAGGTTAAAGATAGCCTGTAAAGTGTAGGAATTAGGGATACTGATTATATAGTAATAAAACCATAAATCTGATATCAATTATGCTAACTAGGTGTGCAAAGGTGGAGTTAGGGAGGAGTTTGGGAGCGGTTAGTGCTTAAAGGAATATGCACCTTTTACATCAACTGTGCATGAATATTGCCCATAATTCACTGGGAGAGATTTGAGGAGGCTAGGAGGGGAGGTGTGGTTTTTGCCTTGAACTATCATAAAGTCAGCCAGCGGTCAAATTTGAATGAGAAGTACCCAGCCTGTTAGCCATCAAAGTCCTTTTTGACAAGATGGATGTTGGGAAGCTGGGCTAATTGGGGATTCAGGATGAGTCTGATTGAGGAGTTATTTTACTGATAATCCATTGAAGGATTCATAGTTTACAGCTGGCCACTAGAACAAAGGAGGTATGCATTTCTCTAACTAAGGATTTGTTTATAGAATGCTTTTGAAGGATTCATAGGTATGGCTTCTTATTATAGTTATAGAGTTAATGGTTCCAGGGAAAATACTTTTAGGCTGGGG
>CM053587.1:295764129-295779686 GCA_028646515.1 Pseudochirops corinnae | reverse complement strand
GACAGAGTTAATGCTTTATGGCTGGGGGAAAGTGTGACTTTTACAACTTAATTGCACAGATTGATGTTACATACATAGGTTCCCAAACACAAGTGAGATTTTTAAAGACTGAAGTTACAACAATGTTACAAAGTTACAAAGTCACCCCAAAATGTTACAGAGGCACCACATCAACTCCATCTGCCTTTTGCCCCTCCACTATTTTGTTCATTCTTCTCCAAATGAGGACAGAAAGTTGAGCACGTGTGTGAGTGTACACACACACACACACACACACACACACACACACACACACTCGACTGCAAACATGGATACAAACACACCCTGAGGGTCAACTGCCCTGTCTATGGATTCTGAGCAGGAAAAGTATATAAAATTACAGGATCCTCACTACCTTGTTCTCTTTGTACAGATGATCGACTTAGGGCTGGTTCTCCACCAAGGAGCATACTTTCGGGACCTCTGGAACATCTTAGATTTTATTGTGGTCAGTGGGGCTCTGGTGGCATTTGCCTTCACGTAAGTTTCCTGGCAAGCGACCTGCTTGTCTATCCTCCCCCCCCTCCCTGCCTGGGTCTGCTCTCTCTCCTCTGGCTCAGGGGAAGAGTGCTCTGTAGTGATGGGGCCAGGTGGAATGGGGATAGAGGATGCACCCTGAAGCCAAGGATTTGGATTGGCTTTTTGCATGATGTCTACCATGGGGGAAAGGGACCTGTCTGTCTCCCTTATACAGCAATGGTATCTAACCTCATCACCCAGGCCTATTGCTGTGCTGCTGGTCTCAGGCTAGCCTTGCCAGACCATTTCACTCACTCATTCTCTGGGTTCAGCCCTGAGCAGCTGTCTCTTTGGGGTCTCCCCCAAAGAAACAATTGGGAGCAGAATGTGCATGAGGATTCTGGGGCCCAGAGTTCCCCTTACATAGTAGGCATGGTGCATCTTCCCCAGTAAACATAACCTCTCCCTGCATTCCCAGAGCACTGTTCCCTCCCCAAGGGCAGTGCTTCATTTTGGTACTCCAAAATGGCCCTTGAATGTCTGAGTACCAGGCAACCATTGAGCCTCCAAGGTGGTGGAAACTCTTCTAGCACAGGGCAGCCCAAACCATAGATATTTGGACTGAGGTGAGCAGGCCTTGGTGGCTTCTTGCTGAGAAGGGAAACCAGGATTCTTGGAGCTTGGTTTCTGTGATGCTCATAGCAATATCTTCAGGGGCAGATTTTCTGAGTCAGACCCTTCCCAGGTTCTTTGCCCTTAGCCTTCTCTTTCCCTGGTCACCTTGCCTTTAATTCCTCTGGCAGATCTGGAGGGGCCAACAAGATCAGTCATAACTCAAACAATAAATATAATACCTGGTTTGGAAACCAGGCGTTTCTAAAATTTTGCAAGGTGGCCTGTTTTCAATAGAACCCTATGTAGGGACCTTAAATGGGCTACCTTTCAATTCAGACATATTTGTTTATGTGAATAGATCCGAAGCATTGTGTATCCACTTATTAAGTGAAAACAGCCAAAAAATTCTGATTTGCTCTGAGCTCAGCAAACAAAAAAAAAATTCCTGGAGCAGTTATGTGGCACAGTGGATAGAGCACCAGCCCTGGAGTCTGGGAGACCTGAGTTCAAATGTTGTCTCAGATACCTACTAGCTGTATGACCCTAGGCAAGTCATTTAACCCCAAATGACTGAAAAAAAAAAAAAAAGAAAGAAAAAAAAAGATTCCTTAATGAAGCCAAAAGTTGAGTATCCAGACTCGTGGTATTTATGGTTCTGTCTTCTCCCTCCCTCCCTCCCTCCCTCTCTCTCTCTCTCTCTCTCTCTCTCTCTCTCTCTCTCTCTCTCATTTCTTGTGATGTGAAGCTAACTCTTGGTATTTATTTTGGAGTTAGGGGGTTTGCCCTGGTGAGGACTGGAGTAGAGAGATCTTCTGTAAATTATTCTGGCAGCTAGAAAAGTGAATCTAGGTTAGGAAGTGCCTCTGAGGAAGTCCCAGGTCTAGATATTCCCAAATAAAACTTAACTTCTTGCAGTTAAGGAAGGACACATGCATGTTCTAAGTGTCCTTTGGATTTTAGGACAAGTGGTGAGCACCATGGCTCTACCTTCCTCATTAGTAAAAGCCTATGCATCCCTCTGATCTGTTGGGCTGTAGCCAAGTGGTGATATGTGGCCCCCCATGTGGAGGGAAAGGGCTGCCTCTTGTTCAGTAGGGGTCTCCCTCCTTGAAGAGATGTTCATCTCCATACATCCATTCATTCCCATTATTCATAAGCATTTAGCCCAAATCCTTTGCATGCTCTGCACCAATTAGCCAGTTCCCTTAGTTATTCCATCATGGTCCATACAGGAAATATTGTGCTGTGGGTGTTAGTTGGGTGTGGCTTCCACAGAATTGTCTTTGTGTTTACTTCATCAACAAATTAACCAAGACTTTCTTTTCTCAACCTTTACCAACACTGAAAATCTTCAGTCTAGGAATCAGCTTTTCCTGGAAAATGTTTCCCTGTCTCCTTCCCAGTGGGCAAGAGATCTCTTACCTATATAATGCACAGATGCCAAAGGAAACCACCACCTAGCCTCTCTGAGCCTCAGCTTTTGTCATCTGTAAAATGGGAGTGTTAGCCTAAATGATGCCTGAGGTTGTCCTAGATCTAAGTCCTATGGCCCTATGTTTGTACTAAATGTGGCACACACACTGTACTGCCCCATGGGTCCTCTCTTGAAGCCCTGCGCATCCTGGAGAGTAACTGTAGGGAGGCCTTTAGGAAGCCATGGATGTTTTTGGGGTAATTTTGGAGGGGGTTAATTTAAAAGACCTCAGACTATCTACCCTAACCATGCCTACTTAACCTTCCCAAAAGTAAATGGGGTAGATTTTTTCATGAGTGCAGTAAATTTTTAAGCATGCATCATAGAGTTTCCAAGTTGGAAGGGGCCTTAGAAGTCACTGAGGCCAACTTTCCACTCTTCCATGGCACAGAATCCTAGAATCCTAGAGTTGGGAATCCAGGGGACCACAGAGTACATCTAGCCCTCAGTACAGTTCTTTGCTTTGCAGTGAACTCTGGCCTGGAAGTCAAAAGACCCCTCTGCCATTCCCAGGCTATGAGAGGTTGGGCAAGTAAAGGCAGCATGGCCAGAAGACCCAGCTTCAGATCTTAGCTCTGATACTTACTACCTTTGTGACCTTGGACTCTTCTCTCGGCCTCAGTTTCCCCACTGTCCCATGAAGGGGTTGGGCTGGATGACTCCTGAGGTCCCTTTAGGTGCTAGCATTCTAGAATTCTGTTGCTGGTGAAGACAGATGTGAGGCAACCTTACTCTTACTCATCTTGTGCAGGGAGTCCTTACTTTAAATAACACTGTGTATGAACTTGTGGGCTTACACAAAAGAGCAGTTAAGGGAATAAGTCTTCATTTTACAAAGGATTTACCTCTTCTAAATATCAAGTTCTCTAAGTACATTTAAAATAAAATTAATTACAAAAATTAGATTTGCACTCAGTTTCTCGGCAATACAGCTCTTTTGTAATTTGAGCTATACCTCAAAGCTCTAGTGGGAAACAAAACCCATTTGGAGGGGAATTTTGTTTTGAGGTATCCTAAATCTTCCCTCTCCTACTATCCTTCTCCCTCAATTAGTATGGTGATCTCAAAAAGGAAGGAAGAGGCTTACTGACAGAAAGGCTTCTGGGGCTTCCTTCTAGCTTTCTGTTTTCTTGTAAGAACCTAGGTTTAAGGACTGACTTGTGTCCTTGGACAAATCCTCTAACATTTCTGGGTCTTAGTGTCTTTAGTCATAAAAGGAGTTTAGATTAAATTCTCCCTAATGTCCTCTCCAGCTATATCTACTATGATTCTCTAAATTGATCTTATTTTCTATGGGAATCCAAGGAATTGAGGGGGGAAGAAAAAGAAAGTCTTTACTTTCTCTGAGAATATAAGACCTATTTCTAATGGAAATACCAGGCTCTTTGGATGATTGCTGTCAGGTTTGGGATCAGCCTAGAGTTATAAGGAGGCCAGACATTGTCCTCTGAGTCCTATAGTAGATAGGAGTGGAGAGCCCTAAACCCCATGCTTCCTTGTTAACACCTGAGAGGAGCTTCTGAGATTTCCTGGGAAATGACGCTGGAAATTCTCTACTTAGTTGCACGTTTCTAATCTTCTACCCTGCCTGGAAATTTCCTCCTTCCTAGCAGGGGCCCCTGCTTTTCCTCTTTCCTTTTAAGTATCTCTTGGGGCACTTTGCTGCCAAGGGGAAAACTGGAGGAGAGTCAGGGACCCTCTAAATTCGGGTGTCTTTGCTTCTTTGCCTTCCAATGTTGTACCCTTTGGTTCAGCTACACTCTTCTATCCTGAGCACCCCACTTCTTATAGATTACTACTCACCCACCCCTAAAAGATGCTGAGCAAACCTCATAAAGCCAAAAGCTGTTAAGAGCACATGTTTTCAGTGCTGCTTACTCCAGGAGCCTCCAGGTTCCTCACTAAAGACAGGTAAAACCAGAAGTCAAAGCAAGTATTACCCTTTGGGAGTCTGAAACCAAGCCCAAGCATCCTATAGTTTGTCCACAGCTATGTAAAAGCAAAATGGAAAGTTAAGATTCCGGACACCAAAGCAATACATAGCTAGAGGAAGCAGCTAAAGAAACCAGCCCCTTGAAAGCTTAGGTTGGGTCTCAACTGCAGAAGGATTTTTTTCTCCATTGATGTCCTTCCCTCTTCTTCCCTCCAAACACTGACACCTAGAGTGTAAATGTTGCTCTTGTGTGTTCCATTAAGTATGTCATACTCACTGTTATTTACCCCCATTACACTGTAACAGGCTTAAGGCAGTTTTATCAGGGCCAGGCAATGGACATTTCTCCACAGCTGGAGTCCCCATCTGCTGCCAATAGCCCATCTGGTTCTGTGGCTCCAGCCAGTGGAAAGGAGGGCCCAGGGCAGGCTGGTTGTCCTCCCATCTCTTCTGATTGAAGCAAGAGTGGCAATGACGCTAATCATGGCCAGGCTGGGCACCTCTCAGCTCAGCGCCTGCTCTGGGCAGCTTCCAGCTTCTGCTTCCTCTTCAAAGGTCCTTGTCCAGCTGCCTGTGACAGAAGCCAGTGTTTGGCCAATGTGGAGAATTTCTGAGATGTAGAAAAGAAGCATAAGCTGTTGCCCTTTTTGTGGGTGGATTTGGGGTGGGACAGGGGGAAGTGGTATTTCAAATTGATCTCCAGAAAAAATTTAAATCTCCCTTATGGGTCTAGGATTTGAGATTAGAAGCATCCCAGGGGTCTTTGGTCCTTCCCCATTGCCTTGGGCACTTGGTTTCATCAGCATATTCTCAAGGCCTTCCAAGCTATTTGTTAAGGCCACTGAGTAAAGTTCCCATTAACAGATGGCCCTTATTCCCAACCCTCTCTCCATAGTTGGTTCTATTTCCTGATCTGGTTTGGGGCCATCTTTGTCATGCCCTAGGTAATTAATTCTCCCTTAAAAGCACTGCATTTGGAGTCAGGGGACCTGGATTTGATTCCTAGCTCTGCCTCCTATTACCTGAATGACTGTGGGCAAGTGGGTCATTGAACCTATCTGACCTCAATTTTTCATCTGTAAAATGAGGGATTTGGACAGGATAACTAACCTCTGAGGTCTCTTCTAACTCTAAATTTATGATCCTATGATCCTTTTCCCCCTAGAAAAATCCATCCCAATTGGAGCAACAGCTTGAGGGCTTCCCTCTATGTCTGCCCTGGGCTGGGCCCCCAGGTGAAAGGAAGAGCCAAGCAGCTCTTCATAAGGTCCTCCAGGTGGTGCTCTTGTCTTTGGAAACCACATAGCCCTGAACTCTCTTGGCATCTTGAGCCACAGGGAGGTTGCATCAGCTGTGGAGTAGCGCCCATTACAGCAGGGAAATTAGAACATGTCTAGGCAATGGGTAAAGGGGTAAGTTTCTCAGACCATAGTCCTACTCTTGCTTAATCAAACAGATGCCTCCCTAGGGTCTCTGCTTCCAGAAAGCAACAAGATCAGCACCCAAAACAACCCCCTAAAATTTAAAAAAAAAAGGCATCTTCTTACTTCCAAAGACAGAGCTGGAGTCCAGAGGAAACCATCATGCCAAAGTAGGGAGAAAGGTATTGTTTAGGCATGTGTTGTGTGTTTTTTCTTTTGAGGTCGCTCACCTCTACTTGTCTCTCCCTCTCACCGCCACGTGATACAGGAGTACTGCACGGTAAAGTCTTTCTGTCTCTCTTTTTCCTTCTCTCATTCTCTCGCTCTCACCCTAATGCACTCCTTTTATTTCTATATGTTTTCTCTTTTTCTATGTTTGTGGTTGCCTACCTGTTACTTTAAGTCATAGGGTCTGGGACTCAAATCTTTTATCCCACTCCCCCAACATATGAAAGCTGGGGAGCATCACAGAAAAGTCTGCACGAGGCTTTAAATCAAACATTTAGGTGAAAGTCAGGATTGCTGGCTCTCTTCTTGACCCAGCTACTGACTCAAGGATTGTTCTGATGATGTGTGCTTCACTTGGAGATGAGGCTAGTGAGAAAAATAGCAAATGTATATATACAAAGACTATCAGGAGTACTGGTGAAGAAAGATAAGGGAAAGGTATGTCCTTACCAGATATCTTCATTTACTTTAGAGCAAGGTAGGTGGAGTTCATCTGAACAAAATTCTTCAGCTCCCATACATAAGAGGGCAGTGAATAGCTAGACATCCTGCCCCACCCCCACCTCTGTCCCCAGGGAAAGGCATGCATCTACCCTTTGAAAACACTCTGCAAAGCTCGTTCCTAATCTATCAGGGATAGATGACCCCAGGGGTTCAATTCTGCCATGTAGGATGAGAGAAGCCTGTTGCATGTCATATGGAAAAGGCTAAAGTTACTCTTAAGGCATTTTAAAAAGAGGTGGTTTGGGCTCTCAGGAAACTTTGGGTAACTGGTAAATAAGCAACAGTCCCAAGGCTCTGGAGAAAGAGCCTAGATTGACACCTCACTTTCCCTACTAATGCAGTGGCAATCCTAGTTTGAGGAAAGGAGTCTATCCCTCAGGAAGTGTCTTTACTTTTTTTAGCCTTCCATTTTTCTTCCCAGAAAAGAGAAAAGAAAGCCTGGGGAAGAGTAGGTATCTAGAATAAAGACATCTCTTTCACTCTGAGTCCTACTCAGTTTCTCCTCCTAACCCTGCCACCAACTCCTAATAGAGAGAGCTGTCTGCCTTTGGAGACAGCCCTTCCAAACAGCTGTCCAAGGTCCTGGACCAGAGCTTTTAGATTAGAAGGAACTGTCTGGTAGGGGATAAGCCTGTGGCACTCAGAGTCCCAGCCGCCAGAGGCAGTAAAGGAACCACCACACATAATGGACTTAGCAAATTTTATTTGGAATTCCCTAGACCCTGTGCTGTTGGTTGTGAGCTGGGTAGGCTCTGGGTGGCATCTCTAGGCAGCCTTCCAGAAGGAGAGGGATATAAAGTCCCTGGTGAAAGTGACCCCAATTAGGGAAAACACCAAGGACCAAGCAGAAGCCATGGCTTCAACCCCCAGCCCAGTCTTTGTTTTTCCCCCACGTGAACCTTCAAGCTATTTTGGGTTTAGCATTTGATTGAAAATGGGATCTGGGACGGTTTTGTTTGTGAATAGAGATGGAATGGGAAAGACACAAATGTCCAAAATACATCCTCATCTTTGGCCCCTTCTTTTTGCATGTCCCCAAAAGAAAGCTCCAACGTCCAAAAACATATATTGGCCTCTAAAACTGCTTGGGTTTCTGGTGAGGACCTCCTGCTTAGGACCCAAAGAGACAGGCCAGAGTTCATACAGAAGAGGGTAACCAGATGGGAAGTGACTGGGCGCTCATGTTAGAATGGTTAGAAGAACCAGTGATGGAGAAAGAACTGGAGAAGAGAAGACTTGGGAGGAGATGGAATAGCTGTATTCAAGTACTTAAAACACTGTTCTTGGAAGAATCAATAGACTTTTTCTGCTTGGTCCCAGAGAGCAAAACCAGGAACAGTGAATGGAAGTTAGAGAGTCAGATTTAGGCTTAGAAGTTCTAACTGACCAAATGGTAAAGGGGTTGCCTTGGGAGGCAATGGGTCCTCTGTCACTGAAGGTCTTTTAAGTAAAGGCTGGATGAACATTTATCAGGGATTGCCATTAAAGTATAGGTTGGACTAGAAGACCTCTGAGGCCTCTTCCAACTCCTGGAAGTTTGGTTTTGTGATTCTGTGACAGTCTGTGTAAGCAGAAGTCTTCACACATAGCTGCCTTAGGCACTGGGTGTTAACAGGGTTCTCAGATCCCTTACCGGTAAGTGCCCATGTTTTTATAAAAGCCCCAGGGATGAGAACCAACTCTAAGGAGCAAGCTTCCAACACGTTCCAGAGCACAGGGCCAAAACAGAAACTAGCCCATTTCTCCTCCAAGGTGGGAGAAGACAAGTTCACTTAATTCCCAGGTGTTTGAGCATACCATACTCTTTGAGGGTGGGGGCTTTGTAGAACCAGTTGAAGATACCCCCCAATATCGAATCTGAGTTTTACTCTCTCTTGCTCACTTCTCCTCAATTGTTCTCTACAGTGGCAATAGTAAAGGGAAGGACATCAACACAATTAAATCCCTTCGGGTCCTCCGGGTGCTGCGGCCTCTCAAAACCATCAAACGGCTGCCAAAACTCAAGGTGAGATGGGAGTTGGAGGGTTTGGACCACTGTGGAGCATAGCTGTGTTCTAAGGCCCCTGGGCGTAATGTAAAAAAATTAATGCCTTCATCACAGTCTCACAGAGACAGGTCTGAACCAGGACACAGGAGACCTAGGAATCTAGTCTCAGCAACAGTTCCTGACTGTGTTGCCTTGAACTGCTCTAGCCTCCATTCCCTTGGCTCAGTGGAGGAGCAGGGGCAGCTAGATGTTGCAATGGATAGAGCACCAGGCCTAGAGTCAAGGAAGGCTTATCTTAGTGAGCTCAAATCTGGCCTCAGACACTCACTAGTTATATGACCCTGGGTAAGTCACTTAACCCTGTTGCCCTCAGTTTCCTCATCTGTCAAATGAGCTGGAGAAGGAAATGGCAAATTGTTCCAGCATCTTTGCCAAGAAAACCCCAAATGGGGTCATGAAAAGTCAGACATTACTGAAAAATGACTGAACAACAACAACATTACGGGAGTAATAATCCCTTATACATGTAAACACTGAAGTCACTGAAGATGCCCTGTCACATCTACCTGTATAGTGAAAAGAACCTTGGACTGGCAGCCCTTGCAAGGACCAGCTCTCCTACTTAAGGTCAGAGTTACCTGTGTGACCTTAGGAAAATCACTTTACCATCCTGGGCCCTTCTCTCTCCTGGAAAATGAGCAGCTTAGACTGAATGGCCACAGAGATCTTACCCAACTTGAAATCCCATGAGCCTTTGAAAGAAGATCAAAGATCTTCTGCAGTGTTAGGAATTGATATAATAACAATAATAACGTTCTGTCATTTTTTCAGTCGTGTCTGACTCTTTGTGACCCCATTTGGCATTTTCTTGGCAAAGATACTGGAGTGGTTTGCCATTTCCTTCTCCAGCTCATTTTACAGATGAGGAAACTGAGGCATGCAGGGTTAGGTGACTTGCCCAGGGTCGCACAGCTAGCAGATATCTGAGGTCAAATTTGAACTCAGGCCTACCCCCAAGTCCAGGGCGCTATCCACTGCACCACCTAGTTGTCCTAACAACAACGACAGCTAACTCTTACATAATGCTCACTATATACAGGCACTAATCTGAATGCTTTACAGTTATTATCTTTTTGGTCCTTACAACAAATGCTATTATTATCCCCATTTTACATATGAGGAGGCTGAGGCAAACAGGTTAAATGACTTACCCAGGGCCACACAGCCAGTAAGTGTCTCAGGAGGGATTTGAACTCAAGTCTTCTTAGCTCCAGACCCAGTGTGCCATATTCTGTGACCCTAGGCATCTGGAGTTGGGAAGAAAGCAAGGGGAGAGTCAGGATTTATTCCAAAAAGCATGGGGGAAGTCCATAGCATAGACAGGCAAAAAGTATTAATAGGTAACTCCAGACAGAGAGGATAAGTGTCAATACTCAAGGAAGGGCATGGGACTGTTAGGCTCCAAGAATGCAGAGATTTGACCTAGCGTTCGGGCTTAAGTCTGGGAAGACAGGCTGGTTGGATGAACCTTCTATACAAGCCCTAAGGAACTTTGTCTCCCTCATCATTACTCTGGGAGAGTATAAAAGTTGAAGCTTTGAGGAAAGTCAGGAGCGGGCTAATGGCTGGACAGGGAAGCTGCTAGCACAGTGTCTCACTTCTCAGGCACCCTACCTTTCCCCCATGGAAAGACTGTGGGAAGCAGGAGCTTGCAGATCAGCTGTGCAGGATAGCAAGGGGTCTCCTGTTCAACAGCTCTCTTTCCTGCCCTCTCACCCTCAGCAGCAGGCCCCCCTCCTGGTCCCTACCCTGACTCTGTGTGCTTGCTTCCCCTCCCCAGGCCGTGTTTGACTGTGTGGTGAATTCCCTCAAAAACGTCTTCAACATCCTCATCGTTTACATGCTCTTCATGTTCATCTTTGCTGTGGTGGCCGTACAGCTTTTCAAGGGCAAGTTCTTCCACTGCACAGATGAGTCCAAGGAGTTTGAGAAAGACTGCCGGTGGGTCCCCATTGCCACCCCCTGCCCACTTCCCTCCCTTCTTTCCTGAGCTTTCCAGCCCTGAATTGGGGAGGGGACCCTAAGAACCCTGCTAAATGGACCATTCGGCAGTGGCTTGGGAATTGAGATGACCATCCCATTCTCACCCTGATCCTCGGGTGAAACCATACTTTCTGCCTCACTTAGCTATTCAATGAAATGACACTCCTGGCCCCTCTCCCTGAAGACCTATGTCAGGCTTGTCCTTTGCCTAGGTCAGGGAAAGAAGCAGCAGCTGTGTGGTCATTAAGTCATGCAACTCTGGGAATGTGCCCAGCTTTAAAAGCCATCCTTCCCAAGTCTGGAATGAAAGGAAAGCACTCTGACCATGCTGCCTATACTGGGAGCTGCTGCCACTTGGCTTGAAATTAGCCATTCCTAATCCCTACCCGTCATTCCTGTCCTGCCCCTTTCATTGCACTGGGGATTTTACAACCAGCCCTCACAATGCCCCACCCCACTCCCAGTGACTGCCCAGGATAAGCTTTTCCATTGATTGCTTTTGCTTCCTTCTCAGAGTCCAGGGGTATGGCTCCAGAGGGCTACTCCCTGGGTCCATTAACTGTGCCTCACTCCTCTTTCCCAGGGGCAAGTATCTCCTGTATGAGAAAAATGAGGTGAAAGCCAGGGATCGAGAATGGAAAAAGTATGAGTTTCATTACGACAATGTGCTGTGGGCATTGCTGACCCTTTTCACCGTGTCCACTGGAGAAGGCTGGCCACAGTAAGGGTTTGGGGGCTCCTGGCTTCCCATCTGGGTGACACGTAGGGACCTCTCTCGGGCTTGACGTAGTGGAGCCATCTAGTTCAGGACCAGGATGCTTTGTGAGGCCCGCATCTGTGTCCTTGAAAGTGACCCCACGTGTGCATGTTGACCTTGGTCCTCTCTAGCTGCTGTATTTGTGTGTCTGTTTCATATGTGGACAGAAATGCCAGACTGGACTCTTAGCATAAAATAAGGCAGAGGCTTGGTCCCCAAGAGCAGGGAAGTTCAATGAGAAGGCACTGACCACCATCTCTGCCTAGCTCTCAGTGAAGGAGCCTGAAGAACAATGACAGGCTAGGCAGGTACAGAGCTCAGGTGAGCCAAGGGAGCAGGACTGGGCAGAGAGGCAAACAGAGATGATCCCAGCACCCACACACCCCTCCCCCCCCCCACATATCCCTAATACCTACACATATCAGAAAGGAGGCATAGATCTACAATCCACAAAAGCATAGCATGGCAGGTTACCCTCTTATTTATGGGACAGATCTTAAGAGCCCTAACTTGCTTACTTTTTACTTCTTCATATTTTTTTTTATTCCAACTCTTATCATCACCTTTTCCCATCCTCCCCATCTCAATTTCATCCCCTCTCAACCATCCCATCCCACTTCTTTCCTTTTGTACCCTTTATCCCTGCCCTATCTCATCTCTTCCCCTCTTCTTCTATTATCCCCGCTTCCCCTCTTTTAACAGGGTCCTTAAACACTCAGTGGATGCAACTTTTGAGAACCAGGGTCCCAGTCCTGGGTACAGGATGGAGATGTCCATCTTCTATGTTGTCTACTTTGTGGTGTTTCCATTCTTCTTTGTGAACATCTTCGTGGCCTTGATCATCATCACCTTCCAGGAGCAGGGAGACAAGATGATGGAAGAGTACAGCCTGGAGAAGAACGAGGTGCAGGCCCCTAATCATCCCTTCCCCTCCTCAGTTCGTAAGTTAGGAAATAGGGCACCAATTATAAGGCAGGGAGGTAGAAAATTCTGATTGAAATTGAAATTCTGTTTTTGTCCCCCTGGTGCCACCAATTCGGTGAGTGGACAACCAAATTTTGGGTATCTCCATGAGGGAAAAGATTACTTTTCTTCTCTTCCTTAGCTCCAAGAGAGAGAGCCAAGATAAAGGAAATCTTCTATGGGAAGGCCTCAATGTTTCAGTGCAAAGGGAGGCATAGTATTCATATTATTGGCTTATTCTTGAGGACAAAGTTGTTGTTTGTTTGTCCTTTGTTCTCAAAGAAGACCATGACATCAGGAAAGTGATGCCATGACTTGCAAGTGAATTGAATTTAAGTGAGGGAGGGCTGTGCAGAGCCACCAGCCTCACTTTCTCCTCTGGAGCCATTTGGGTCTAGGGCAAGATAGAGATTGGGATGACTGGAGATGACCCCCTGAGGACAAAGTAATGACAGCATAGCTACACCTTCTATGAGGGACACAAAAATCATAGGAAGCTTGGAAGAAAAGGAGGCCATCCTTTTTTCTGATCAGGCTCAGACCTCTAGAATCCATAGCTGTACATTGCTGGCTTATGGTTAGATCTCTCCCTGGGGCTCTGCAGGGTTTGAGCTGGTGTTTAGGATTGAGGAAGTCAGAAAACTAAATAAAAGATAACTAAAGGAACAGAAGCTAGAGATTGGAGAGGGAAAGGGGATGACCCCAAGATCTGAGGAATACAAGTGGGGATAGAACTGACCCGATGTATGTTAGCAAAAGAAGGATGAATGAGATTCCCAGGAGGACTACAGCCTGCTTCCCCCTCTCCCCCAGACATCCACTTACCTGCTCATCTGCGCCCCTCGTTCCCCCTCCCTCTCTACTCCCATTTTCCTCTTCCTCACATTGGTCTCACCTCTTTTTTCTGTGCAGAGGGCGTGCATTGACTTTGCCATCAGTGCCAAGCCCCTGACGAGGCACATGCCTCAGAACAAGCAGAGTTTCCAGTACCGGATGTGGCAGTTTGTGGTGTCCCCTCCCTTTGAATACACGATCATGGCAATGATAGCCCTCAACACCATTGTACTCATGATGAAGGTGAGGCCTGACTACCTCCTGCTGGGAAAAGGATGGGGAGAGGAGGGGGAGAGGGGAAGGGGCTTCTTAGGAAGGCACTGGGCCATGTAGAACTGAGGGCCAGTGCAGACCGAAGACCCTGGGCCTGCCTTTCGATAAGGGGAGAAGATTCAGGGCTCTCACCTTGCCCTAGGTTCAAAATGAGTTGGGCAACCAATGGACTGCCCCCATTTGCCATCCCATAGTCAACAGCATGCCCACCCCCTCTCTCCTTCCTCTAGTTTGATGGTGCCACAATTGCTTATGACAATGCACTAAGGGTGTTCAACATTGTCTTCACTTCCCTGTTTTCTTTGGAGTGTCTCTTGAAAATCATGGCCTTTGGGATCCTGGTAAGTCTACCTGCATATTTGGCTTATGGCATACAAGGTAGAGAGGCCAGGGCTGGGGAGGGAAGGGGAGACAAGATGACTGTCCAAGGGTTCATTTCTACAGGCTCCACTGGCCCTCTTACCAGGGATTCAAGTTTACAACCACCTTTAAGGCCTGATTTTTTATATTCACAACTTGGGTTCATAGAATTTAGAGATGGAATAGACTTTATTTTACAGAAGAAGGGGGAAGAGCCCAGAGAAGGGAAGTTACTTTCCCAGGGTCATACAAGTGATAAGTTCCCAAGTTCCCTGACCTCAGTGTGGTTCACATACTGAATATTCTTCATGATGAAAAGGCCCCTATCAGTGCTTTTCTGTGTCTGGCTCTGGCCAAAGGGAAGGAGTCTATATACTCCTGCAAGGGGAAGGACCCCTGAGATCCTGACTTCATCTAAACTATAGGCATTGGTCAGTATAAGGAGCCTGTCTTCCCACAAGGTCTCAGTGACTCCCTATGGTCTTGACTAGAGCCTCAGTAGATCCTGTACTGTGAAACCAGGCCAGATCACATTTGAGCATTGCTGGGGCTCTGAACCTTCCCATCTTCCCTTCCAAAAGCAGCCGGGACCATTCCCTAAGTGCTCTTGGTTTTGGTTCCTAGCTCATACAAACAAGGAAGATAAATGGTTTCCTCTCAGTTAAGTCCCTAGTTCACCATCTATGAAGATGACACGCTATGGGATGAGGATCGGAGAAAGAGATGGAATAAGCACTTATTAAACGCCTACTTGGTGCCAGGCGCTATACTAAGCACTTTACAAACATTATCTCATTTTATCTTCACAACAGGCCTGGGAGGAGGAGGCACTATTATTATTCCCATTTGCCAGTTGAGGAAACTGAGAGAGACTGAGGTTAAGTGACTTGCCCAGGGTCACTCAGGAGAAAGTATCTGAAACCACCCTGAACTCAGGTCCCCTTGACTCCGGGACTAGTGTCCCGGAGTCAGACCTGAGTGCCTTAATCTCCTCTTTTTCTGAGGAGTCTGGGAATGTTTAACATCTGGTCTGGGTTGCAATGAATCTTGGTGAAAAGCAACATCTTGAATTCCTTGATATTGTTTATTCTATTCTACTCCTAGCCTTGGATATTTATTAATTGTGTGACCTCGGGCAAATTACTTTTTTTTTTTTTGCTTTTTTTTTGGAGGGAGAATGGTAGGGCAATTGGGGTTAAGTGACTTGCCCAAGGTCACATGACTAGTTTTGTGTTAAGTGTTTGAAGCCGGATTTGAACTCAGGTCCTCCTGACTCCAGGGCTGGTGTTCTATTCACTGCACCACCTAGCCACCCCTAAATTACTTCTCTGTAACTCAGTTTCCTTATCTATAAAGTGAAAGCGTTGGGTTGTCTTACCTCTACAACCCCTTCTGGCTCTAAGATCCAATAACCATTACCACTTGATACAGTGTAGATAGATAGATGGCTAGAGATGGGTAGATAGATAGATAGATAGATAGATAGATAGATAGATAGATAGATAGATAGATGATAGATAGATAGATGATAGATAGATGGATGGATGGATGGATAGACAGACAGATAGATAGATGATGGATAGATGGATAGATGGATGGATGGATGGATAGATAGATAGACAGACAGACAGATAGATAACAGGAAATGATAGGGAGAGAGAGAAATA
>CM053587.1:295738532-295763629 GCA_028646515.1 Pseudochirops corinnae | reverse complement strand
ATAGATAGAGATGGATAGATAGACAGACAGACAGATAATATGTTCATGGGGCTTACTAGCATCAATTAACAGAGACCAAAAGACCAAAATACTCTGGGCCCTGGAGAATCTATTCTACTTTGCCTTATGGGATTATATTGAAAGCATGTTTAGCTCTGGTAGAGGCAAAGATGAACTTGTATTACCCTGAATTGGTTAATGGAGAGAGGAGAAGCTGCCCACACATAGGGTCAGGAAGGAGAGTTGGGTAGAGAAGAAACGACTGGGGGAGAGATCATTTGCCCCTAGTAATCCACAAACTGAGCAGGGAATCAAGAGCTTATTGTATGTGTCAAGAGAGGTAGAATCCTTCAAGTTGGCACCACCCCCATGGCCCCCTATTTCATTCTAGCCTCCTTGTTGCCTTTTTTCTGTATTTAATAAGACTGAGATTGGTTGAAAGTGAAGATAAGGGGGTTGGGGAAGAGCCCAGAGCATCCCCTGGGGGGAGGAAAAGAGAATTCTATGAATGTCACAAGCAGCCCCCTGACAGGCCCCTCCCTCTGCTCAGAAAAAAAGGCTGCCGGGCAGACTGGCCGGGGAGGCAGGGGCAGTCCCTTTGGCCATGCCTGGGTTTTGCTGTGACTGTTTGTGCCGTTGGTCTCTGGCTGCTGTTCCTCCTTGTCTTTCTTTTGTTTTTTTCTCTCTAGAATTATTTCCGGGATGCCTGGAATATCTTTGATTTTGTGACAGTTCTGGGCAGTATCACTGATATTTTAGTGACCGAGTTTGGGGTAAGTGCCACACTAGTTCCTCTCTGGGCTGTGACTGTAGCAAGGCCCCTAGGGCCAATCCCTTGGTCTGGGCAAAGCCAGACCGAATAGGGCAAGGAAGACCAACTAGGAGGCCTACAGCTACCTGCCAAGAGTGATTTCTTAGAGAGCTTCAGGACTTGGCTGGAGCCCAGGGCATGTTTAAGCCATATGAGCCAAGAAGGGCTGCTCACTTGAGAGGATATAGAGAGGTCAGCTAAGAAACCCAAGGGCAGGAACACAGGATGAGAGCTTTTTGTGTTTCTCACTTCTTTATTTCTCAGTGATGTGAGACCAGAAGTCATAGGAAAGGCAATTTGCATTCATAAGTCACAGATTCTGAGAGCTGAAAGGGACTTTTAAAAGTCATGAGAACGCCTTCGCAGCCTGTATTGTATACAGAAGCTTGGGAGGCAAAGGGGACAGAGGGAGCCAACCTGGAGTGGAACATTTATCGTAATCTCCCCATGGAGACTGATAATCTCCCTGTGGACCATGTTGGTTGGTCCTGACATCAGACAGATGTCCCTAGAAGGTCCTGGGAAAGGGAATTGCTACTCCCAGATCAAAGGGCAGGACATTTCCCTAGGGGTCCTACCTACTCCTACTCAGCAAGGAGTCCCAATGAAGTACCTTCCTTCTTCCCATTTCTACCTCCCATTCCCTGGTGCCAACCTACTCTCTTCCCCAGTGTGATTTGGGGGACTCCAGAGGAGTTAAGATGCATCCTCTACTTATGCTGAGCCTAAGTAACATCTCACCTGGAAGAAGCAACTGTGATTTAATAGGAGCACAGACTTGGAACCAGAGGACCTGGGCTGCAATCCCATGTCTATTCAGTCCCAATATAGGCTTTTGAAAATAATTCAACCTCTGTTTCTGTTTCCTCACCTATAAAATAAAGAGGTTGAACTAGATTTTCTCTGAAGGCCCTTCCAGTTCTGCCTCTCATGATTCCCACTGAGATCCCCTCTCCCTGCTCTTACTTTTCTAGCTGGTCTAATTGGCTGAAGCCCATAAGACTTAATAATTCTGAGGCTTTTTCCCTTGGCCATTCACCAGTGATCCTAGGACTTGAGTCACTCAAGATATGCAATAATGTAGACAAGGCCTATAGGGCAACAGAGCCTAGGAGAGGGCAGAGGCTATGAAGACCAAAGCTACTTAAGTGGTCAGTTCTGGGGAAGGGGATGTTGCAGAGAGAAGTGAGACCCAGGTTTAAGCAGGCTGGCTCTGAACTCTGGAGAAAGCAATAGAAAAAAAAATCCAGATACTCTTGAGAACAACTGAAAAGGCAGCTTTTAAAAAGAGCCTTCCCATAATGCCCTTTGGTCCCCCACAACTTCTACCAAGTGTGTCTGAGCAGCAAAAGTGAACATTTTCCACCTCTACCCCCATCATTCTGTGATGCTGATTGTTTCATCTGTCTAGGAAAGAACTGGGAGGGATAGGGGGGAACATTTAAACATTTAAACATGCCCTGTCTCCTTATCCTGAGGTCAGCAGGACATAGGCCTGCTTACAGAAGGGATCACTGCTCTAAAAGTAGCTGAGTCCATTCCCCCTGTTCTTAGTCATAGGCAGAAAGTTTAAGGGTGCTGTCAATCCTGTTCCCTCTCCAAGGGACCAGATAAAGAGTAGCCTCCTCAGCCCTGCCTTTCCCATAACCTTTAGCTATAGATTCCTTCTTAGGGACCCCTGTTCAGCACCTTGCTCTCCTGTTTAGGACCTCCCCCCCCCCCCCCGAGGAAATACAAGCAAGGAAATAGCTCCCTGGCCCAAGAATCTCCACTGCTTCCTGTCCCTGAAGGGTCTTTCCTTACCCCAAAGATCTCTCAAGTTGGAAATCTATAACTACTATTTTCATATACACTGTTTACCTCTCTTCTGCAACTGCAGAATGGTGCATACATATTCTGAAGTCGATAAGCAGTTTCCTCCTGAACCAGCTCCTTGACCCTGAAGTTTTCTAAGTGGCCTGAGGTTTCCCTGTAAGGCCCATCTGGAAATCCACCTTCAATATATGACCACTGTCCCAGCCCTAGCCAACTAGCTAATGGCCTTGTAGGGAGAGGGCGGGGAGGGAAGGGGAAGGAAGAGCGTGCAGGTAAGGCTAAGCATTAAGCCCCAGGTCCTTGGGCTTGGCTGGAAGGCAGGGTAGAGGACTTGATTGATTTGTCCCATTCCTTATGCAGCTGATGGGAGATATTCCATTTCAACTGTTCCAACTTGGATGAACTCTGGTTCCTGAAAGTCTAGATAACTGAACTGTCCCTATCAGCTGGGCCAGACCTGAGCAGGGCCAGTGACTAAGGTGGGGAACCAAACAATGCACTGGTATTCATGTGATTATCATCAGTGACAGTGCTGTTCCTACCCTTAACAAGAACCATTTTTGGAAAATGACCTCTCTTGCTGAAATGAGAAAAAGATGGGCATATCTGCTGGTGCCCCATGCCCTCTCAAAAGTATAGTTTGTCTGGAGGCTCCCAGCCTTTCAACCTCCAGTTGGAGGCTGTGAAAACAACTTTTCATGGGTAGACTCATCCCATCATTCTCTCACAGCAGACACTGGGGCTGAGCCTAATATGACAGAGTGGAGAGCTATCTGCCTGGTCCAGTCAGAATCTGGGAGGTGGCAGACCCTGGGGCTTGGGTGTCTTTAGTCCTTCAGTTTTAGCCTAGCCACACTCTATCCCTTCTCACCCAACCAGTAGACAAAGCCAGGTGGGGATGACTAGCTGGATAAGGATGAAATGCTAACACTGACCGGGGGTGACTTTGATTTGCCTTGTGTGCAGTATATAATGATTGTGTTTCTTGTCTTGTCTCTTTTCATGCTCGCTCTTTATACTGTATGTGCCAATGCACAACGCCGTCTGAAAAACTCATCCAATCAAAATGCACTATGAAACTCATGTGTCCATCCATGACCTGGTCTATGTGTCCATACACCAATGACTATATCCCAAACCCACTGCCCCTACCCCATCTTTGGAACCGAAATCCATTGGGTTTTGGCACTGGTAACGAATCAACCTAAAATGCTGAAAAAACCTCCCCATCTGCCCCCGCCCAATCCCCCATTCATCTTCAACATCTACATCTAGGATCCGGTTGGTTTTACTTCTTTCTGAAGCCTAAATGCCTTACATTAGCGGAAAGCATTCTCTTGTCTCGGCACTGCATGGCCTGTGCGTTTGGACAGCCTGAGTCGCATCACCCCTCCCACCTCTCTACCACCTCACTCTGCCTATTTCTCTGCGTGTATTTGTGTGTATTTGTATGTATTTCTTACCCTTTTTGTTCTGATTTTTGTTGGGTCTGAATTCTGTATTCTTTTGATTGTTTTTAAAGTGGCCCCTCCCTCCCCAAATTGGTCTTCTGTCTGCCAGGAGCCCCTGAGTGCCCAGGAGATGAATCCAATGAAGTTGCTAACTCTTTGGACTCCTCCTCACTAAAGGAAGTACCCTAGTGTCTACTACACCAACACTACAGAGCCATTCCATAATGTGCATTCCCTGTATCAACACTCCCTTGCACACTCCTACATCCAGTACCATCACATATCTAGGAGATTCACTGTTCCCTCCGCACATTCTAATACCCCTAACCCACATACAACACTAATTGTGCTGCAGCTGACCTTCCTTTCTCTCATCTCCCTCTCCTACTGACAAAGAATATAGCCTGTACTGGCCTCTGATTCCCCGTGTGTGTCCCCTAAGGTAGGGACTTTGGCCATGTGCCAAGACTTGGTTTGAGGCAGAGAAGAGAGACAGGAAGAGGGTTGGCTTTTGGGTGGAAAGGGCATGGGACAGCAGAGCCACAGCCCATACTACCCCGGATGAAAGATGGCAACATCAGGGCAGTGATGAGAGGAATGCCCAGGTCACCAGCTGCCTGGACAGGTCTATCCCCTGTCCAACCACTTCCATAAAGGAAGTCCCTTGGAATGTACACTCAAATGCCTGCCCTCCTACAGGCTGTACCCTCACACACGTTTCCCTGGTTCCCTACCTCCTCTACAGGTACTCCTTTATCCACAGACACACTGACATTCTGACTCTTATACTTGCTCACCCACAATGCACATATTCTCAGGCCCCATCTCTGCTGCCCGTCGCTGTCCCAGGGATCCCTACATTGTCATGCCATATATTCAGCCTGCTTTCTATTCTCCTAGGAGTCTCACTCTGCTGCTTGCATACGCCTCCCTCTTCCTAAATGCCACCCCTATTCCTAAAAGGAAACTCTTTAAATTGCCCCCACACTGGTCTTTTTGTCTCTCTACCAGGGATCCTTCCCATAATGATAGAGCCCACTCCCCTCCCTTTTATCTGGGGCAGCTTATCATTAGAGATTCCTGAGGGGATCGGAGGGGCCTGCATCTCTACAGTGGGATTGGTGCCACCACTCTGACTCGCTAGAACCTTTAAGAGCCTTCCCATAATGGCTTTTAGTCCCCCAAAACTTCCACTAAGTTTGTCTGCCTCTGCTGGAGAGAGAAACATTCAGGCTGCTGGGCCTACAGTCCAGGCTGTGTGGAGCTGGAAGCTTCAGAAGGAAGCTACTATTGCTTCTACCCACAGAGTACCAGGGACTGAAGCAACATGAGGAGAAGGATCCCAGGTGTCCATCCTCCTGTCCTGGCTAGCACACAAAGTTGATGTAGCTAGCCCGCAAAGGCTAGGTGGGCCCCTAGATGATAATAAGAATAAGAATTTATATAGTGCTGTAATATTTTCAAAGTGCTTTATATATATTATCTCATTTTATCCTGTAAGGAAAGTGTCATCATTATCTCCATTTTACAGATGAGGAAACTGAGGCCAGGAGAGGTTAAGTGACTTGCCTGGGTTTACATAGTGATTGAGGCAGGATTCAAACCCAGACCTTCTTGACTTCAAATCTAGCATCATCTCCACTATACCAAGCTTCCTTGCAGACATTGTCCCCAACTCTCAGACAAGCATAATCAGGGCTTGAAATCTCTGACCATTCATAGGGGCTTCCTGCTTGTGGATGGGCAGGAAATACCATGGGAGTCTTGCCTCTGATGGTACTGAGCAGGTCCTGTCCATACTAGAACTAGGAAGCACATGGCCAGATAGGAAGAAAGGGCATGAGATGGCAGAGAGAACTGAGAGAAGGAAGAGGAGGAGGAGGCTCACCTACTCATATACCTGGTACCCAAGCCTTCCAGCCTCTCCACAGCCCATAGGTCTAGCCAAAGGGAAGATAGAGAAGCGTGGAGTGTCCGAAAGAAACTAGGGGCTGTCCAGGCTGTTAGAAGAGCAGTCAAGTGGGTAGAAGGTTTGGGGGTAATTTGAGAGTCCGTGATCCCTTTGCCCAGGAAAAGAAGGTAAGGGACGAGTAGGGTTCAGATTCTGCCCTTCCCTCACTCTTCCAGGCTTCACTTGCCCCATCCTTCGTCCTCTCTCTAAACCCCTGTGTGTCTTCCTCTTGCTGTGTTCTAAGGTGGGCAGTGGACTTTCTGCATGCATCTCTCCCTTGGGACTATTCCGTCGCTTCCCCAGCATCACCACAGCCAGCTGAAAACTTCTTGCCCTGCACCTGCCCCTCCCCCTGCCCCTGCTTGGGCTCGCTGTCCCACTGTGGGAGCTTCTGCTGCTCTGCATGCTCCGTTGGAGTCCACATGTTATGCTCCACCCATGGAAGGGATGGCTTGCACTTATGGGATCGACAGGAGGGGAAGGGTCTCTGAGGGAGTAGAAGAGGGGGCAGAGAAAATGGCCACAAGGTGGAGTGCCTCCACAAGCCTCCACCAGGTGATCTGGTCCAATTCTATGGGAGCTGTCCCAAGGTACCAGTTGTACAGTGACTAGAGAGTTGGGGAGTTTGTCCCAGATGTCCCACCCACTGCATGAGCTGAAGGCAACTTCAGCTTGACTTTATGCCCAGTTCCCTTGGGTTGAGTTAGTGTGTTAACGGAGACCAAGGGTATTTGTGCTGTGTGTTTTGTCTTGTCACACCAGCTCAGGGGCACAGGTTGCCCTCCTAGAGCAAGAATCCCAATCCAGCAGGCACCATGATAGCTCCCCACAGGCTAAGTCCTGCTTGTAGACACTGTCGGGAAGCTAGGATGTTGAGGCTGATACCCTTCCATTGTCCCCCTAATGAGTGTGCTGGAGGGAGTTGGTGTAGTCTTTTGAGCTAGAGACCTCTGAAAGGCACTTGGGGCCCTGCTCAAAGCTAGCCTACAAAGTTCCTATAACCCAGACTTGCAAATAGATTGCTCCCTGGGGGTAATGAATGATGTGTGCCAATTAGGTGGGGACTAAAAGTGGGGTCCTTTAACAGGCTTTACATGGTCTCCCCCCACATAACCTGAATGGATTGCTAAAGGAGTGGAGACCAGGACTTTTGTGTTCTATTTCCAAGGCTAGCTTAGCATCATATGGCACATACTTCTGCCCTCAATTGGCCCTAGTGGCTCTTCTCCTCCCCTTCCCTGAATCCCACCTTCCTCGTGCCCATCTCCAAGAACAGAGCAGAAAGGCTATTTAATCTAGTTATCTTTTTGGAATACTTCCCATGATTTGTCCCTACTTTTGCCCCAGCCCACCCCCCCCAAAATATCCATAGTGCCTGCATCCCTTATACCTGCTTGCACCCATATACCCCGAACAACACATCCCCATATGAATCTGTCAGCCAAGTAAGGAAGCAGTTGCTTCCTTATCGTTTTTCCCTCCTTCCCTTCCTCAATGGCTAGCCAGCTGCAGTGACACTGGGTAGACTGCTAGGAAGAATGCAGCTCACAGTACCTGCCTTGGGTGGGGAATGAGGGAACACTAGTGTGATCATCCCTCCCCATACATCTCAACTCCTGCCACAAGGGTCCCAAAGGCCCCAGCTTGGCCCAGAAAACTGTTTATTCCCCAAGGAAGCAGCTCCCCATGCTTCACTGAACTGGTATACCAGAGCTCTCCTACCAGATCCCATCCTGTCCCTCTCTAATCCTTCTAATCAAAGTGTTTCTCTGGTGCGTGGGTTTTGGCTTGGGTGGGGAGGAGGAGGAGGAGGAGGCAGCAGCGAGAGGTGGCGGTGGCAGCTAGGGAGTAGGGCCCTCAAGTAAGGTCTGTGATTGCGAGGCAGGGAGGGGCCTGACAGGGGAGGTGCTGGTGGCAGGAATGGCTCAGACTCCCTGCCCCCAACATCCACCCACTCTGTCAGCCTGGGACATTTCCAAGCTCACAACACCCATGGGAGCTCCATCGCTTACTGCAGGCTTGGTCCCACGCTGCTCCACCCAATCCCAGAAGCTGTGAAGCCATCCCAGAGAGGGGGGAAAAGGGCCAAAAATGCATCTTCACGGACTCACCGGGCAGCGAGGACTCGCCCTGCAGCCGAACAGCCCCAGCTCCCTTCTGTCCTCCCCATCCCCGCTCGCCAAGGGGGTAAGAAAAGATCCTATTCTGCTTCTCCCGATTGGCTCGAGCGCTGCTGCTCTCAGCCCTTGGCTGATGGTCTGGGGGTGAGGTCAGGGCGGGCCAGAGCGGGGTGGGCAGTGCCACGCCCAGAGTGCTGTGCCGTGCGGTGCACCTGTTGAGTCCGTGTGACTGATGCATTTCTGGCCCGGATCGTAACATGCACATGTAACACGCACAAGCCCACCAGGCCTGAGCTTGCTGGCTTCCCTCTCTTTGGTGTCTGTGCATTGTACATGTGTGACGAGACTCGGCAACGTTACCTGCTTGTGTCCTAGTGTCTCAGTGCATTTGGTTGTTGGGATAAACAAAAACCATGATAATTTTTTTCCTGATTGGATGATTCAAATATTTTTGTTTCTTTTCCTTTTCTTCTCTTCCTTTTCTTTTTTCCTTTTCTTCTTTTGTGGGTTGCAGGATTGGGGTGGGAGGGAGGGAGTTAGCAAGTGGTTTCCATTCTGAGCTGTTGAGTTTTTTCCCTACCTCCTTTCTCTCTTGCTTTTCCCCTTCCTTTCAAGCTTTTCCTCAGTGACATTGTGTTGGCTCTTTCTTTCTTTCCTTTCCTTCTTTGGTTGGGGTTTAGATTGATTTCTCTACTTGATTTTGGGTTTCTGGCACTGTCCAGATTGACATAGATGTTTAGTGGCTTTGGGGGCCTACTTGTGTGGGCAGATGGTCATGCCTTCTCTCCATCTTCCCAGAACAACTTTATCAACCTCAGCTTCCTCCGCCTCTTCCGGGCCGCCCGCCTCATCAAGCTACTTCGACAGGGTTATACCATTCGCATCCTCCTCTGGACCTTTGTACAGTCCTTCAAGGTAAGGGATTGTGAGGACGAAGGGAGGGGTTGCCCCCAGATCTGGCTTACACCAAGAAGGCAGGTATCAGTTATTCCCGTGATAGAAGTAGAAGTAATGATGGGGAGACCAGATATGAGGTTAGGTCTTTAGCAAAGCCCCAGCATTGACTCTGAAGGCAACCATTAGGAGCACTGACAGTGATACTGAATTCAGCCAAGGATGTTTTGAGCCAGTCCAAAGTCCAAACCCAGAAAGAGATTCTCCTCTCCTCTGTAGCTTCTTCACTTTCTACCAAATCCTAACCTTCGCTGTCCAAATCTAAAAACATTTGGCCTAATCAAAGTACCGATTTAGATAATCCATTTAGAGAAAACTAGAGCACCAGCCAAGGAGGAGGATGTGGGAAGATGTAGTTCTCAGTCAGGAAGATGTAGATTGTCACAAGCAGAAGGGAATTAAAAGTCTTCACCTAACTTCTCTTTAGGCTCTCCCCTATGTCTGCCTTCTGATCGCCATGCTTTTCTTCATCTATGCTATCATAGGGATGCAGGTGAGTTGTGGGTTCCTTTCTGCAAGAACCTCAGTTGATCCAGAAGTGGGGTGCCCTTTTCTCTCTCCTCCTCCTCTTAAAACTCCCAGAAACTCTAGGAGAGGGGAATTTCCCATTTACTTTGTGCAGAGGAAGGACAATAAAATGCCAGATTTGGAGACTGGGGAATGGGTTCAAAGATTCACAAGGTCATGGAACCATAGATCTGGAAGGGATCTTCAAGATAATCTAATTCAACTTCATCATAAATCAGAAACCTGAGACCTAGAAAAGGGAAGGGGTTTGCCCAAGTCCCTTTTCCACTATACCATGTTGTCTTTCTGGCAGCTAGGTAGCACACTGGGTAAAGCTTGGGGCCTAGAGTCAGGAAGACTCATCTTCCTGAATTCAAATCTGGCCTCAGACACTTACTAGCTGTGTGACCCTGAGCAAGTCACTTAACCCTGTTTGCCTCAGTTTCCTCATCTGTAAAATGAGCTGGAGAAGGAAATGGAAAACCATTCCAGTATCTCTGCCAGGAAAACCCTAAACGGGGTCATGAAGAGTCAGACATGACAGAAATGACTGAACCACCAAAGCAACCAAAAAAATGCCATCTTTCCACAAGGTCACAGACACTAGTAAAATGAAGCATACAGGCCTGAGACTCACAGCTTCCCCTTGGTCAGACGTACCCAAACCTTATCTCATATCATTTTCATTTACACACATTATGTCTGCTCTAGTCAATGAATGGCCCTATGATCTACCATCCCTGTGCCTTTTGTTAAGGCCACGCCCTGTGCCTGGCATGCCCTCCCCTGTGCTTGTTGAATCTCCCTTCCTCCTTGAAAGCTCAAATCAAACGCTGCCTCCCTCATGAAGTCTTCCCAGATCCACCCAGCAGTCGTCTGCCTCCTCACACTGCACAAGGCGACAGCTTGTCTCACCCGTCCGAGAGAGGCTCCGTCTACCCCGTGATGTTGGGTGTACAGCGGCTCAGCTGTCTGCCAGAAACAGCACAGGGTTAATTTAGACAGTTAAAGACTGAGTTCCAGGGGAAGAAATTGGAGGAAGTCTTGCCTGAGGTTAATTTTCCATTAATTCTAGCAGCTTCTTGGCTTACTCTTCATAATCTCCCTTGACTTACAATCACGTCCACATCAGAGACATATAAAATTAGAGTATTGTTCTTTGCAAGAAGATTTCTGGAGTAAGCATGTATATGGCACCAACTGTATTACAGGCATTTTTACAATTATCTTATTAGAGTCTCACAACAACCTTGGGAGGTAAGCGGTGTTATTATCTCCATTTTACAAACAAGGAAACTGAGTCAGGCAGGGAAAGTGACTTGCCCGACGTAATCAGTGTCTAAGGTAAAATCTGAGCTCAGGTCTTCCTGATTCTAAACCCAGTGCTCAATCCATTGCACCCCCAGCTGCCTCTGGTTGATTTCTTAATCCTTGGGATTCTTGACAGGCTGATTTCCTTAGTGGGTTATCACAACAGGAAATTCTCCCAGTTATCTAAGTTTCCCTTGTTATCATTTATCTGCCATTTCATCTTCCCTGTCCTTTGTAGAGATGTAGAATCACATTTAATTTTGCACCTCCCTGAAGCACTTCTACTGTCTTAGAGTGATGTGGGTTTTATCCCCTCCCTGCCCCTCCATGAGAGCCAGCTGCTGCTCCCTGCTCTGAGCTCCTGAGTACTAGCCAGGATTCCAGGCTTGGCAGTGGCAGAATCCTCTTCCCTCCTGCAGGTGTTTGGTAACATTGGCATCGATGTGGAAGAAGAAGACAATGACGATGATGATTTCCAAATCACGGAGCACAACAACTTCCGCACCTTCTTCCAGGCACTGATGCTCCTCTTCAGGTGAGATGGGGGCTCCTGGGCGGAGCAAGAGGGACAGAGAGATAGAGAGTCCCCAGATGCAGACCTGTTTGGTGGAGGAGAGTGGAGGCAGAGGAGAAGAGACAGGGCCTGAAGCATGGTTGCTTCATTCTTTGGTTCCTTAGCTCCCCAATTGACCTGGCACTTTGGTCTGTGCCTGCCAAATACTGGGAATGGTTGTGAATACGAGGAGTGGTATTTTAGAAGGAGACACAAAAAGGGACATCAGGAGTCTTCTGTCCTCCTTTTGTACCTGAACCACGGGGAAGGCCGAAGGGCCAGGGGGCTGAAGTTCAAGGGAAGGAATGGGCAGGTGTCTGGTACTCCCTCTGCACAACAGGGTCTAACTTGCCTTCTGTCCCTAGGAGTGCCACTGGTGAGGCATGGCATAACATCATGCTGTCCTGTCTCAGTGGGAAACCCTGCGATAAGAACTCGGGCATCAGGGAGCCTGAGTGTGGGAACGAATTTGCCTATTTTTATTTTGTGTCTTTCATCTTCCTCTGCTCCTTTCTGGTGAGTCTGGGGAGGATGCCATTGGTCCTCACCCTTGTCTGGGGATGGAGGTGGGGCTGGATGAGAAGGGGGGGCCTTGTTTCTGTGCTGCTGCATTGTGGCTGGAGTATCCCTTATAAACACTGATTAATCAGTGACCACGGGTAAGGCCCCACGCTTGACAATACTCTAGGCTATGTACAGAGAAGGAAGGCATGTTACCTGTCCTTTGGAGCTCATCGTCGAGTACGAGGGTGGTCTAACAAAAAAATAACTCCAATCTAAGGCAGTACAGGTTAAGGTCTGTGGAGCTGCCTTAGAAGGCTGGGGCCTCATTTTTTGCTGAAGAGATCCTTGGGTACTTTTCTCTGCTGGGGGGAGATAGGGACAGGTAGGAATTATCGATTATTCACATCTGTAGGAAGATGTGAATAAAGGAGAAGCTGAAGGTTAAGAGAAGGGAAATGGGAATTTCTAGATGTGGGGGGAGGCTAGACAGAGAAAGGAATCACTTTGGTCTTTTTTGTTCTGGGCTCTCACTTAAAGTTGCCTCTTCTACCCTGGCCCACTGCAGATGCTGAACCTTTTTGTGGCTGTCATCATGGACAATTTTGAGTATCTCACCCGAGACTCTTCCATCCTGGGCCCCCACCACCTGGATGAGTATGTGCGTGTCTGGGCTGAATATGATCCTGCAGCTTGGTAAGAAGTTATTCGAACTCTTCTGGCCTCACCCCCTAGCTCTCAGCCTTGGAGGCTATAGTCTGGGAAAGGCCCTATCTCCTCCCTGCTCCTGGTTTGGGGGAATGTTTCTCAGGCAAGGCTCTAAGGGCTCCACTGGGGAGGTTAAGAGCTATAAGGAAGGCGGTTGGGGATCCACCAGTCTAAGCTTTCTTCTACAACTTCTGTCTCACCTCTTCAGGAGGAAAGAGGTGCTACGCTGGCAACTGCATGATACCCCTATTAACATTCATTCTGGTGTAGGGACAAAGCAAAGGCCCTGTGAGGTCATATGGTTAAAGGGAAGGTAGAAGGGCCCAAAGGAAGAAGAGGAATGGAAGTGCCACCTTGTCCTGGGATCTGGACTGATCCTGACCCTCACAAAATCTGAGCTCCAGGCTAAAAGACCTTGTCAGACCTTTGGTGTCAAGGGCCAAGGGTCCTTTGGCAGGATATTGGGCTTCACATCTTGAAGGCCCTAAGCGGATGCCTTTCCCCCCTTCACTTTCCTCTCCACTCCCTTGCATTACTAATATGGCAGATCCCTCAGAAAACAAGCATCCCCTCTCCCCCAGACCACCCTCCTCTATTCAACAAAACCAGGGTAAAGTATTCCTAGTGCACTGTAACAACAGCCCCTAAATTCCCAATCCAGGCATTATGCAAGGATTCCACCCATCCCCCTACCTTGAGCCTTAAGCTCAAAGGCTGATGATGGTCCTTGAAAGACCCTACTGGAAACCTCTCATGCCTGGGCCTTTGGCACCTTCTCATGCCTCATCCATGGAAGCTAGACAGGGACAGGAAGATCTGGTGAATGTTCTGCTACGGCAGCCACTGGGGAGCCAGTCTGCTCTAGGCAGGGACCTCCAGGGAGCCTGGCCAGGCCTAGAGGAACCTTTAGGGTCAGTGGACTTAGATCTTTGCTGGTGATTAACTTTTACTCTTTTAACTCTAGGTCATTTCAGTTGAATTGCATCCAGCTGCTTTTCTGATAACCATTAACACCTTGCCTCTGCTGTCGTCACCCAGAGAGGCCACTTAGATTGTCTTGCAAGCGCAGGAAAGGGGTTGCCTTATAAGCCCCACTGTGCTTTGTTGTTTTAACACCACCACCCTTTACTAATTCATTCAGGGGATGGGTATATGTGTGTTTGTGTGTGTGTGTGTGTGTGTGTGTGTGCTTGCACACACACACAAGCGTGCAAGTATAAACAGATTTGGTCTTAGATCTAGAGTTGAAAGAGAGTTCAGGGAGCATTTAGTCTGACTCCCTCATTTTTTCAGATGAAGACCCTAAGAGGGAGAGGGACCATCCCAAGATCCCTCAGCTAACAAGTAACAAAGATGGGAGGTGAACCCAGAGCCTCTGATCCCAAACCCAGGCTCTTTCCACAGCCCCACTCTGTCTACTTACCCCCATGAACAAGGGGTCTCCAAACTAGCTTTGGCTCTAGCACAGAGCTCTCTAAGCAGATGACTGTAGGGTCCCCTTGGATCAGTTCATCAGTGTGCTTGCTTAACTGGAAATGTAAAATTTAAGGGCGAGAAAGACTGTGTTCTCTTTGCCCCTTGTTCCCCACTCTACGTACGTGATGACATTTCTCCAGCTCTTTTACTCTGGTACAGATGTCTGGGAATTCCCAGCCCTGTCATCAATCTCTGTGGCCGAGATTCCCTGACATCTCTGTGGTGCTGTGTGTCTGTGTACATGTATGTGTTGTATCTGGCCCTTAGGATCTGCACTAACACCCGTGTGTTCTTCTTACAGCGGTCGGATTCATTATAAGGACATGTACAGTTTATTGCGTGTAATATCTCCCCCTCTCGGCTTAGGCAAGAAATGTCCTCATAGGGTTGCTTGCAAGGTTTGATTTCCACTAAAACCTGCTAGCATCAACGGAATGAATGTGGCTTTTGGTTCTTAATATATATATTTCATATATATATATATATATATATATATACACATCTTTCGATATATCTTGCATTTAATTAGTGACCTCTTAGCAAACAGAATGCCTAAGATAACGCAGTCACTTAAGACTCAAAAAGCATGGAGCATATATCTCAAGTTACCTTCCACCATCTCTGCTTGCTGTTAGCTGAAGCTGGGCATTCCAGGGTCTCAACTGTCCCCCCCCCCCCAAAACCACAGTCGCATTAATATGGATTTTCATTTGGGGAGGAGTAAAACTGCATTGACGACTCCACCGTTGACTCCACTCCCTTTCCTCTCAATTCCTGGAGCCCTGCCCTCTTCCCCAGGTCCCTCCCTCTCCCAGTAAGATATTCCTTTCTTAAGCTGTGGAACTTTGCCCAAGTTTAAAAAAAAAAACGGTTTCCAGGTTTCTGGTAGAGTTTCAAGGCCCTCCCTGCCAATTTGCCAATAAACCAAAGTCAGACGTGAACATGACTTTGCTCTTTCTCTCTGCCAACGAGCAGTGAAGTAATCTTTTTTTTATTACTTTTCTTCCATTTTTCCCCCTCTTTTCAATTTGTTTAAAAAATATATTTTCTTGTTCTCTGCATCTCTCTCTCTATTTTTTTCCTGATTTTTTTGGCTCGTGTGGTTCTTCTCTCTCTGTGTTTTTTTTCCTCTCTCGGTTTTTTTTTTTTGTTTGTTTTTGTTTTTGGTTCTGGTTTTGTTGTTTTGGTGCTGCCAGGGGCCGCATGGCTTACCCGGACATGTATGAGATGCTCAGACACATGTCTCCACCCCTGGGTTTGGGGAAGAAGTGTCCAGCCCGAGTTGCTTATAAGGTAGACTAAATCTGACACCCACCAAAGGAAAAAAAGGTCACTTTTCTTTTTTTTTAAATGCTGACAAAGACAACCTACCAGATCTCTTTTTCTATTGATACTTCCTTTTTTTTTTCCTCGAGCAAAATAATTATCATCCGTCATGATCTTTTTTAACCAATACAGTTGTGTCCATTCTCTTTGGTTAGTGTGTTGTGTTTCAGAGACTCCATTATGGCCAGTAGCATGGGGTGGGAGGGGCCACTAGAGAAACAGCCCGAGTCCCTCAGACCATCAATCATGGTCTTAAAGGAAACTCACCTTCAAAAAGCAAGTATCACCACCCCCACCCTCACCATGCGCGCGCGCGCCCACACACACACACACACACACACACACACACACACACACACACACACTTCACAGCCCTCAACCTTGGCCTGGGAAGTGGGGAAGGGATAGAAAACCTGTGGCAAAATGGAGATATTGAACAGGACAGGATTATCTTGGCTCAACCCAGAGAGGTCCCCAAGAAGGGCTCCAATAATCTGGAACCATACTTAGCTGAAGGAAAAGGGGAAATGTCCCATGAGCATCCTGAGCCCTCTTTCCCACTCCCCTGTCCCCACACACACATCCACCCCAATGCCCAGGGATGGCTTTATAGAGCCCCCTGGATGCCCGGCCCCCAACATTGGAATGTGCTTCTTTGTTGTTCCAGAGTAGACGGGCAAGCCGAAGCTGGGGTCCCAGGACAGGCTGGCTCCCTGACACTGTGGATATGCATGCTGCATCTCCCAGGAAGGGCCCAGGGTGGGGCAGGGTAAAGGGTATGTGCATGACAGAGCCCTGTGCATGCTGAAGGAAGAAAAGAATTCCCCCAGCCAGAGAGAGCCTGCAGCAGGGGCTGGGGGGAAATTCCAGACAGCCTTTGAGGTAGGACCTTTCGGAGGTTTCAGCTGGGTTTCTGAACTAAAGCCCATCCCCCTAACCTCCCCACTGCAGACCTCAAGCAAACCTCTCTGGGCCCTGCATGACCCTGGGATTCCCATTTCTCCAAGGACAGATTTTTCATATAAGCCACAGTAACTTAGATAGATTCTGGAGCTTTAAAAAAAGAAAGAAAGAACGAAAGACAATCACCCCCATGACAAAGGACCCTAATAATCCTAACCTTGGTTTGTTCCCTTTCCCTCTCCTTCACGGTGTCCCTTCCAGCCCCCTCTCTGTCAATGCAGTTCTAGCCTGTCTCATAGTTTCTCTCCTCTGCCCTCCTCATTCATTCTTCCTTCTCTTCAGGTCCTGATTTCACCTTCACTTTGTCTTCTTCCATGTCACTTCCATGCCACCGAGTGGCAGCCAGTGCCATCTGCCTTTGGGCGTTTGAGGTTTTCACCACTTTCCATCTAGTCACTGCTTCCCCTCTCTGTTTCATCTCACTCTCCTCTCTTGGTCTCTCTCTACTTTTCCTGGTCCCTGAACACATGCATGTTTGTCTCTGCCTCTGTGTCTCTCCCCATCTAAGCCTCCCATTCTTGTATTCTTCTCTTTGTCTCCTTCTTCCTCATCGTCTCTGTGACTTTCCCTCTCCTTCCTGGCTGGGTTCATGTCTCTGGATTTCCCATCCCTAACTCCTCATCTTCCTGTTTCTCACTAACTGCTTCACCAAGGACAGTGGGCTCAATGTCTCAATCCCCTGGTGGGCCTCACACCCCAACACCATCTCCATGCCACGTACAGCCTGACCCGGCCATCCTTCCTGCCCACACCACCTAGCCCCTTGGAATAGCACCCTTACTTGGGACCTAGGGAGCAGACCCCAGCCCCACTCCCACCCCCACCATTGCACTGAGCCTAAATCTGGACCTGTCACTGAATACTGATCTCTATGGGAGCTATGAATGAGTCTCGAGATTCCATGTGGATGCTTTCCTGTCTGTGACGCCTTGTCCATGGCTGCTGTGTGGTGCTTGGTGTTCCACGTTGCATGCCCTGCATGGCCCCACCTCCCTCCTCCCTAGGGCCAGTGGCCTGTGTAACCATCCACCTGCCTGCCCACCTGCATGCGCACTGAGCATCTTCTCAGAGGGAATGTAGCGTGTGATGGTCTGGTCCGATCTTACACACTCTGGCCCAAGCTGGAGGGTATTCCTGCCCATCCCTTGGCCCATGTGCTCTGTGCTTCTGCCTCTGCCTCCACTGCCTGCATGTACTCCCCAGAAATGGGTCTGTGAGGCTTCCAGACATGTTCTCTTTTTCTTTGGAGTTTGATCTGAATTGAGCCATCCAGGGAGAACTCTGTTGGGCCAGGGCATAGGAAGACCTGAGGGTAATGGTGTGGGTGGGTCCAAGGA
The DNA here is from genome assembly GCA_028646515.1 of Pseudochirops corinnae. Lineage (NCBI taxonomy): Eukaryota > Metazoa > Chordata > Mammalia > Diprotodontia > Pseudocheiridae > Pseudochirops > Pseudochirops corinnae. Next base: position 295,745,845 of record CM053587.1, on the reverse strand, counting down.
TTGCAGGGTTCTGGGTTTTTGAGGCTAATTAAAGGAGCTACAGGGGGCGGCTAGGTGGCGCAGTGAATAGGGCACCAGCCCTGGAGTCAGGAGGACCTGAGTTCAAATGTGGCCTCAGACACTTAATACTTACTAGCTGTGTGACCTTGAGCAAGTCACTTAATCCCAACTGCCCTGCATTCCCCCCTCAAAAAAAAAAAAATAAAGGTGCTTCAGACAGAAGGCATTCCCTGCCTTATGCAGAGGATGCAAAAAGCATTGAGGCTCAAGCAGACCACCACAAAGGAGTGATCTCTTAGACAGAAAATAGGAGCCCAGGAGCTGGCCACTGCCTGGCTCTCCCTTCACCAGAAAAAAATGGGAGCTATGTGTAACCTCCAGACCCCTGGCCCATCGCAGAGTTCTTCCTGCTGCTCTTTGGTTTTTGAAATGCATTCTGGAGGGGGCTGAGGACACAGGGGACAACAAAAGGGGCACTGGGCTGATTGGCTCCATGTTGACTCTCCGCAGAGACTTCTGCGAATGGATTTGCCTGTTGCAGATGACAATACGGTTCATTTCAACTCTACTCTCATGGCCCTGATCCGGACAGCCCTAGACATTAAAATTGCCAAAGGTAAAGAGGGGGTGAGAGAGATGGGAGCCATGGCCTTGATCCTCTGAAAGGCAGGAGGGTTTGTGGGGAGATGTTCAGTGGCCCCTTTGAGACCTAATGGGCTGAGAAAGGCAGTCCTGACTGGGCCCACACAAAAGGGTCAGAGGTATTGCTCCTCCCATGCCAGTCTGAATAGAAGAAGCTGAATGGATCCTAGTTCATGTTTTGGGAGGACATAGTGTCTCTTTTCAAAGATCCCATTGACTACCTGAAAAACACCTTCCCCAGGAGGGTATATGTGGATGAATGGACTAGACAGGAGAAGGAAAAGAGACCCCAAGCACCCCAAACTCTTAGAAAAGAGAGCATTTAATCGAGGTGTCCTTAGGGACCTCTCCAGGGAACATCTTCTAAGCAGTGGTTGAAGTAATGAGGAAGTGAGGGATAGCAGTTGGACCCCAGAGACCCATGGACTGCCCCTGACTCTGCAGGGTACATAGCAGGACCTTTGCTAGCCTCCTTCGTACTCCTCTTGGAGGGAAAAATCTACTGAGCTGACATTCTGGGATCCCTGCTTTTAGAGAAACTGTTTGTCTTGGAGTGCAGTGTGATGACGTACAGTCACTTCAGCAAAAACTTGCCCCTTGAGCCCATTGATGTGGATGGTCGTGATCATCCATGCAAGATTTGGTCTGAAGCCAGAGTTAGCTGGAGGACTCACCTAGTTGGAGCACAAAGCTGCTCGTTCACATCTGCCTGGGTGGCACCTGTTTTTGCTTCATCCTCTTCCATGGCCATACACTGCACCCAAAACCCATAACCCCAGGAATCCATCCATCTGGCAAAGGTATGTTCTTCTGCCCAAAGTGATTAGCCAGCAGCCTGCAGAGTGTAGACAGCATAGTGTAACCCATCCCCATGGCTCAAGAAAAAGCACATCCCAGGTACTAACGAGCAGGGGTTAGTGACAGGAAGAAAAGTGTTAGCCAACTTGGAAGATGAAGGCTTAAATAAAAACAAGATTGTAGTGGATACTCTCTAACCTACCTGAGATGCTCTGTCTAAAGTATGATCAGATAACCATAACAAAAGTGAGTCCCTTCTATGTCCCAGGCACTCTGCTAAGCACTTTGCAAACATTATTTGACCCTTGCAACAACCCTTTGAGGCAGGTGCTACTTATTATCACCCTTTTATAGACAGACAGAGGTTAAGTGACTTGCCTAAGGCGATACAGCCTGTGCCTGTGTGATCAGGTCCTCCTGATTCCAGGCCCAATGCTCAATACACTGCACCTAGAAGTGATATTCATATAGGCCAACATAATACTCATTCTTATCTAGTCATCAAAGAGGAGAGTTGACAAAAACACACCACCTGTGTTGGCCTAATCTGAGTTACTGTACATATTTGAAAGTAGTCAAATATTGGTGGTAAAGTCAAAAGTTTTGTAGAAAGAGAAAGGAGAGAATGAATCAGGGATAGGGTAGCTCAGGGGCATAGTGTGGTTAAGAAAAAGGTGTCTTAGATTCTGGAAGACACGAGTATGCTTGTCAGAGGAGGGCAGTATTTCTTTAAAAGGTTATACTGCCCATACTTTCCATCTTCATTCACGATTTTCCATCTTCATTCATGACTTTCCATCTTCATTCACGACATATTTACCGCATACCTCCTGTGCTAGAGACAATAGAAACACAGAAATGGCTAGACGGTGACCCTCGCTATCCATGGGCTCACAGTCTAGCTGGAGAATAAAACAAGGGTCCATATACTGCTAATAAAAAGCAGTGAGTGGCAAATGCCCTAGAAGAGCCACAAAGGTCATGCTATAGGAGTCTGAAGAAAAAGCCAGAGGATTCAACTTATATGATCAGATAAACTTGAAGGGGAGGTACTGGAATTAGTCCTTGATGGATGACTTGAATCTTAACAGGTGGCATGTGTCTCCTCTGAGAAAGTACAAGGTATATCTGGGGAATATCCATCCTGGATGGAGTAAGAAGTCCCATTGATCTGGTATCTGAGAATTTACAGAGAATTTTTTTCACAATAATGTCATGAAGTAGGTAGTGCAAAGATGATCATCCTCACTTTACAGATGAGGAAACTGAGGTAGACCGAGGTGAAGTGACTTGCCCATGGTCACACAGCTAGTAAGTGTCTGAGCCTGGATTCAAACCTAGAGGTCTTGGCCCCCAGCTCAGCACTCTTTCAAATACGCCTGATACAGACATAGAAATGCAGACTGGACTAGACTGTGTAACGCCTTGAGTTGAGGCTTTATTTTGTGAGCCCTGAGGAGCTGCTAAATGGTGCTGAGCAAGACAGGTCTAATCAGAGTTGTGACCTATAATTCAAAGGCAGCTCAGAGAGATTGGAGGAGCCCAGAATGGGACAGGATAGTAGAAGCCTAGGCAGGAAAAAAGTGTAAGGAGTAGCAAGAGTGGGTGAATGGGCTGGGGGATGCAGGGGGCCAACAGAGCATATGGACTTGTTTGGCAGTGAAGAGACTGTTGGGCACTTTGGGGAGAAATGGTTGGGAAGGGCAGTAGAGACAGAAGCCAGGCTTAATGAGCAGGTGATAAAGGAAGTAGAGATGACTCTTAAGAAGTCTGGGGGCAAAAGGGAAGAGAAGTTAGAAGAGTCAGCTCATAGAAGTAGCAGAATGGAGGAAAAGATGAGATTGGGTTGTTTATTTTTTAGAATTGGGGAGACTTGAGCATGGATGTAGATGGAGAGGAAAGAACCAGTAGAGAAGAAGAGCTGAAAAATATGAGAGAGATGACAATTGGAAGAGCAAGACCCTGAATGATACTAGCTAGCATTTATGTAGCACAGATATCTCATTTTATCCTCACAATAAACTTTGGTGCTGTTATTATATCCATTTTACAGATGTGGAAACTCAGGCAGGGGCTGTGATTTACCATGTGTCACACAACTAGTATGAGCCTGAAGCAGGATTTGAACTCAGGTCTTCCTGACTCCAGGTGTATTGTATGATCCACTGTACCTACCTAGGAAACAGAAGGTGAAAGCAGCAGCCAAAGAAGATGGTGGAGGGCTTTGTCTCAGCAAAGATGAAGTTCCTCTTATCCATGGAGGCCAAGGAGAAAGAGGAGAGGATGTGTGATGATGAAGAGAGATTTTGGGGGGTGGGAGAGGATGGAAGTATGGAGAACTCAAGTCAGCTTCTGTATTAAAAAACTGAGAGTCCAGGAAAGAAATCAAGTTTGGAAGCTGAAGAAAGGAAAAAAGTGTAAGGAGTGGTGGGAGTGGGTGAGTGGTCTGGGGGATGCAGAGGGCCAACAGAGCATAAGGACTGGTTTGGCAACAAAGAGGCTATTGGGCATGTTGGGGAGAAATGGTTTGGGAAGGATAGTAGGGACAGAAGGAGAGGATGAGACAGAAATTTGACCAAAGATAAATAAAAGGAAAGTCCAGCTACCATTAGAGAACATGAATCTAGTGAACCCAATCAACTCTCTGGCAACTTTTGAGCAGCTTAGGAGTAGAAAAAAACAGACAGAAGATGTTACTCACAATTGGGAACTGGCAAGGCAGGTATAAGTACTAATGTAACTGGCCACAAGGTCCAGGCTGGGTAAAAGACAAAGTGAAAGACAATGGGGGCTGAAGGAATGGGAGAATGTGTAAAGGGAATAAGAAAGTAGAGCTTACAAAGAGCAGTTTCCTGAGTCTCAAAAGTCAGAGGATATCTTGGAAGCCCTGCTCCTGGATCACTGCCTTGTTGTGGTGGGAGGGCTTGCATAGTTCAACGAAATCATGAGCTATGGCATGTAGGGTTACCGGAGATGGACAGGTCACAGTGGAGAGCTCTGACAAAAGGGGATCCAATGGAAAAGGAACAAGCAAACCCCTCTTTGCCAAGGAAAAAAACCCATGGACAGTAGTAAAATGACAATAGATATGGCATCAGAAGATGAGCCCCTCAGGTAGGAAGGTGTCCAGCATGCCACTGGAGGAGGTAGAGCCTCCGGTATTAATGAAGGGGCTGGGTCAGAACTAAAAAGAAACTTAGCTGTGGATGTGCCTGGTGATGAAAGGAAAGCCCAATTCTGTTAAGATCAATGTCACATAGAAGCCTGGAATGTAAGATCTGTAAACCAACATAAGCTGGATGTGGACAACAGGAGACGGAAGAATTAAACATTGACATCTTAGTGGTCAGTGAACTTAGATGGATGGGAATAGGTGAATTTAATTCAGATGATCACTACATATATTACTGTGGGCAGGAATCCGTTAGAGGAAATGGATTAGCACTCACAGTCAATAAAAGGGTACAAAAAGCCATGCTGGGGTATAATCTCAAAGATAACAGCATTATATCTTTCAAATCCAAGGCAATCCATTTATCATTAGAGTAATATAAATCTATGTGTTAACCAGCGATGCTGACGAGGCCAAAGTTGACCAGTTCTATTAAGACCTACAATATCTTCTAGAAATAATGCCAAAAGAAAGATGCCACATTCATCATAGGGGAATGGAAATGCTCAAATAAAAAGATAATTTAAATAACAGACAAGTTTGACCTTGGAGTGCAAAATGAAACAGGGCAGGGACTAGGAGGGTTTTGTCAAGGTAACTCGCTGGTCATAGTAGATTCTCTTTTTCAACAACCCAAAAGGCACATTGACATCATCAGATGGTTAGTATTGAAATCAGATTGATTATAGTTTATAGTCAAAGGTGGAGAAGGTCTATTTAGTCAGCTAACTATTGTTCAGATCATAAACTTCTTATTAAAAAATTCAGATTTAAATTGAGGAAAGTACAGAAAACCATCAGACCATATAGGTATGACCTAAATAACATCCTTTATGAATATGAATGATGAATAGACTTAAGGGATTAGATGTGGTAGAGTGCCTATGGACAGAGGCTCACAATATCGTATAGGAGGCAGCAGCAAAAAAAACATTCCCCCCCCCCAAAAAAAGCAAGAAAGCAAAATGACTTTCTGATGAGACTTTCCAAATAGCTAAGGAAAGAAGGACAGCAAAAAGTAAAAGAGAAAGGGAAAGATGTACCCAGATGAATGGAGAATTTTAGAGAATATCAAGGAGAGATAAGAAAGTTTTCTTAATTGAGCAGTGCAAAGAAATAGAAGAAAACAACAGAATGGGAAAGACAAGAGATCTCTTCAAGAAAATGAGAGATATCAAGGGAACATTTCATGTAAAAATGGGCATGATAAAAGACAAAAATTAGTAGGGACTTAACAGAAGTAGAACAGATTGAGAAGATGTGGCAAGAATATACAGAAGAACTATACAAGAAAGATCTTAATATTACTGATAACCACCATAGTGTGGTTACTGATCTAGAACCAGACATCCTGGAGAATGAAGTCAAGTGGGTCCTAGGAAGCATTGCTAAAAATAAGGCTAGTGGAGGTGATGGAATTCCAGCTGAGCTACTTTAAACCCTAAAAGATGATGCTGTTAAAGTGCTGCACTCTATGCCAGCAAATCTGGAACACTCAACAGTGGTCACTAGAATGGAAAAGATCAGTTTATATCCTAATCCTAAAGGAGGGTAATAACAAAGAAATGTTCAAATTGCCCAAAAAAGTATGATCACTGCACATACCAGCAAGGTTGTGCTTAAGATTCTGTAAGCTTGGCTTCAGCCAATCTGTGAACCAAGACTTACCAGAAGAAATGGCTAATTTTTTGAAGAGGCAGAGGAACTAGAGATCAAATTGCCATCATGATTATAGAGAAAGGGAGTTCCAGGGGTGGAGCCAAGATAGTGGCATAGAAGCAGGAACACTCCACAGCTCTCCCCATAACCACCTCAAATACCTATAAAATATGACCCTAAACAAATTTTAGAGCTCCAAAACCCACAAAAGTACAGAGAAACAAAGCTCCCACTGAAGGCAGCCCAGCAGGCAGGACAGGAAGGGGTCATTACAGCACGCTGAGAGCCAAAACCAGCCTGGCCTTAAACCGCGGCTTGGCCCCGGGGCGGCCAGGACAAGCCACAGCTGAAGCTTTCAGGAGAGTGGATCACAGACAGCTGTGGAAGTTTCCAGAATTATCAACCCATAAGAAATAAGGACAAAGTGAAAAATCAGTGGAACTTGGCTAAATTTGGGGGAGAAAAGCAGGTCTGGCCATTTGCTCCCAGGGCAAGAAAGCAGCAGAAGTGGCAGCCATGCAGCTGCCTCCCCATGGCTACTTCAGAGCTCTCAGCCTACAGATTGCAGGAGGGGGGCCAAGCAATCATTCAGAGGCTAAGTGCTCTTGCCTTAAGCTGCCTGGATCAGGATCATGGTCTGGGGTGGTGGTCCTGAGGTACGTGAACAGTGAGCCAAAACTGGTGGGGGCTACAGAGACGGCCTCCTAATAGCTCTGGCAGCTGCAAAAACATCAGCGATTTGGGACAAAGCTCTGCCCTCTAGAAGCAGAGTTCCACAGATCTAAAAAGTCAAGTAATTGACTGGCACCATGAGCAGGCAAAGGAAGCAAAGCAAGAACAGCAATTCAACTTTAGATTCCTTTTTTGGGGACAAAAAGGATCAAAGCATGGAACAGGAGGAAGACAACACAGTCAGAACTCCCACACCAAAAGCTTCCAAGAAAAATGTAAGCTGGTTACAGTCCATAGAGGAGCTTAAGAAGGATTTTGAAAACCAAATAAGAAAAGTGGAGGAAAAATTGGGAAGAGAAATGAGAATGAT
>CM053587.1:295717152-295738032 GCA_028646515.1 Pseudochirops corinnae | reverse complement strand
GCTTCTGTAAAGGGACAGGGACAAAGTAGAGAACAGAATAAGTGGGGGGCAGGATAGGAAGGAGGAAAACATAGTCAGTCTTTCACAATATGTTCATTGTGGAGATGTTCTATGTAACTACACATGTACAGCCTGTATTGAATTGCTTGTCTTTCCAGTGGGGGTGGGTGATGAGGGAGGTAGGGAAAGAATCAGAATTTAAAGTCCTAAAATCAAATGTTAAAAAATATATATATGTATATATATATTATTATTATTATTTACGTGTAACTGGGAATTAAGATATACAGGCATGGGGTAAGGAGATCCATCTTGCCCTACTGGAAAATCAGAGGGGTGATGGGGGAGGATATAGGAGAGAGAAGATTGGGGGAAGGGGTAAACATGGGATCGATGTTTTGGGGTGGTGGGTAGGGGCAGGATGGGAAGAAAATTTGTAACTCAAAATCTCGTGGAAACGAATGATGTAAACTAAAAATAAACAAAAGTTCATTTATCTTTTTAAAAAAGAGAGAGAAAGGGAGTTCCAGAGAAACATCTACTTCTGTTTCATTGTCTACAGTAAAGCCTTTGACTATGTGGATCACGACAAAACGTGGCAAGTTCTCAAAAGAGGTGGGAGGACCATATCATCTTATTTGTCTCCTGAGGAACCTGTATATGGGCTGAGAAGCAACAGAACGAAACATGGAACAACTGATGGGTTTAAGATTAGGAAAGGAATACAGCAAAGCTACATATTGTCACATTATTTATTTAACTTTTATGCAGAGTACATCATGTGAAATGCCAGACTGGACAAATCTAAACCCAGAATTAAGGTTGATAGGAGAAATATCAACAATCTCAGACATGCAGATGATGCCACTCTGATGGCAGAAAGTGAAGAAGAATTAAGGAGTCTTTTGATGAGGGTGACAGAAGAGTGTAAAAGCTGGCTTGAAGCTTAACATCAAAAAGAAAAAAACAACTAAGATCTTGGCCATTGGTTCCATCACTTTCTGGAAAATAAAGGAAGAAGAAATGGAATCAGTGTCAGATTTTATATTCTTGGACCACTGCAGATAGCAATGATAGCCATGAAATTTTTTTAAAGAAAAAACACTTGCTCCTTGGAAGGAAAGCTATGGCAAATCTGTACAGTATACTAAAAAACAGAGAAATCACTTTGCCAACAAAGGTCTGTATAGTCAAAGCTATGTTTTTTCTAATAGCAATGTAGGCTATAAGAATTGGACTATAAGGAAAGCTGAGCACCACAGAATTGATGCTTTAGAATCGTGGTGCTAAAGAAAACTTCTGAGAGTGACAGTGAGGATATCAAATCAGTCAATACTTAAAGAAATTAATTCAGGCTATTAGCTAGAAGGACTAATACTAAAACTGGAGTTTAAACACTTTGGCCACATAATGAGAACACAGGACTCATTGGAAAAGACCCTGATGTTGGGAAAAATTGAAGGCGAAAGGAAAAGGGAATGGCAGAGGATGAGATGGCAGAGGTAGATAGTGTTGTGGAAGCAACGAACATGAGCTTGGACAGATTTCGGGAGATAGTGGAGGATAGAAAAGTCTGGTGTCCATACAGTCACAGAGAGTCAGACATGACTGAACAACTGAACGACAATCTCAGAGGTTGCTAGCTAGTTCAACCTGACCAAGAATGCCCTGTACAGAAATATAGACACAATGTGGTATAGTGGAAAGAATACTGGACTTGGGGACAGTAGAGATCTGGGTTTGGATCCTGACTACACTTAGTAGGTGTGTGACCATAGGTCAGTCACAACCTCACTGACCCTCTTTCCTTATCTACAAAATGGGGATCATAATACCTGTCTACCTCATGGGGTCACTGTAATTGTCAAATGAGATAATTTGTATGGAGTGCTTTACAAACCTCCACAAATCTAGTCCCTCTTCCCCATGACAACCCTACAGCCTTTCAGTCTCTGAAGATAGTGCCAAGTCTTCTCCAAGCTAAATATCCCCTAGCACCTTCAACTGATCCTCCCACATGATATGATGCTGACGTTCCCCATCACCTTGTTTGCCTTCCTCTAAATGCTCTCCAGTTTATCAATATCCTTCCTAAAATGCAGCACCCAGGACTGAACACAGCACTCCAGAGCCATAACTAGGAATTTGTGCACAAAGGAAGCACAACAGGACACAGAGGCCAGGGAGCCTACCTAGAGTATAACTTCCAGGAGGAAGAAGCATACCCTACCACCTCTTGGGATTTCCATATGGCTGAAGGAAGAGCCTGGGGCTGCTACGGGCTGCTATAACTCTCCTCCTTTTCAATGGCAAACTTTTTGAAAAAAATTACCTACATTTACCATTTCTACTTATTCATCACTAATGGGAAAGATTTACTGAGCCATGATGATCATTAAGTAATGCCAACAGAGCAAAGCAAAGAAGTTACAGGCCCTGAGGGAGGAGCAGACATGCATAGGCCCAGGACCGCTAGAGCCTGGCCCAGCCTGGTCACAGAGGAACCTCGCTGGGGCGCATCAGCCAGAAGGCAGAGAGGGCCTGGGGCATCTATATCTCCTTGTTCATCTAGGAGGGGAAGAAGAGGGAGACTCCACTGATGATCCAGTCTTAATCAGTTTGCTATTTCTTAGGTTGTTTAAAGACATTCCTCAGCCTCCTTTGGTTACTCACTTAATAGTCTTTTACAATCTGGCTTCTGTCCCCACTCAACTCAAACTACTCTCTCCAAAGTTACCAGGGGCCTCTTCTAACTGCACTGACTCTTCTCTTGAACCCTCTCACAGTATCCCTTTACCCCAACTTCTCAGCCAAGGACTTATCTCCTATTTCACCTGAAAAACCAAGACCAATCAATGAGAGCTGCCTCTTCTCCACTTCTCCTCATCTCAGATCACTCAAATATCTTCCTACACAATCTCTTCCTTCACTCCAGTCTCAGATGAAGTGGCGCTTCTCTTTGCCAAGGCCATTCCCTCAAAATGCACCCTTGATCCTATGTTTCTGTGCTCCTTCAGCAAATTGCCTCCTCCCATTATCATCTCTGTTCTCTTTTTATCTTCAGTCTCTCTATCTACTGGTTATTTCCATGCTGTCTACAAATGTGTCCCTATCTAGCCTTACAAACAAAAGTTTTAAAAACCCTCATTTGAACAGCTCACCCCCACTAACCATGGTCCCATTCACGGCCAACCTTCTCGAGAAAGCTGTCTACGCTAAGTGCCTCCATTACCTTTCCTCTCACTCTCTTCTAAACAATCTTCAGCAGTCTCCTGTCAAATCTAATGGCATTTTCTCAATCTTCATTGATATTATCAACCATCTTCTCCTTCTAGAAACAATCTCCTTTCTAGTTTTCATGACACTGCTCTCTCCTAGTGTTCCTCCTATTATCTGGCGCCCTTCAGTCTCTTTTTACTGGATCTTTATCCTGGCCATGCCCACTAACCATGGGTATCCCCCAAGGCCCTGTGCAAGATCCTTTTCACATTTCACTCTATACTATCCCACTTGGCAATGTCCTCAATGCCCATCAGTCCAGTTATCTTCTTTAGGCACATTCATATTTCTAGCCCCACCTCGTTTCTCTACTGAGCTGCAATGAACGAATCTCCAACTTGATGTTCTGTCCCCAAACAGAACTCATGATCTTTTCCCCAAACACTTTCTACTTCTGAATTCTTCTATCACTTTCAAAGGTACCATCATCCCCCCAGATGCCATGTCTCAAAACCTCCTCAGCTCTCCCACATATCCAATCCCCTGCCAAATCTTGCTGTTTCTACCTTCACAACATTTTTTGTATATGTCCTCTTCTCTCCATTCCTACAATTACAAGTTTAATTGAGACCCTCATCACCACTCTCAGACAAATGCAGTAACTGGTCTACCTGCCTCAAGGCCCTGGTCACTCTAGTGCTTACTCCACTCGAGTGCCAAGGTGAATCTTTGAAGTTGTAGATCTGACCATATCACCCACCCCTTTCTCAGAAAGCTCTAGGGGTTCCCTGTGTCTTCCAAGATAAAACATAAAGTCCTCTGTTTGGTATTTCTAGCTCTTCATAACTTGGACTCTTCAGACTTTTCCATACTTCTCACACCTTACTCCCTCCCCTCCATACACTCTGCAATCCAAAAGCATGGGGGCAGCGAGGTGGCACAGTGAATACAGCACTGGCTCTGGAGCCAGGAGGACCTGAGTTCTCATTCAGCCTCAGACACTTGACACACTAACTAGCTGTGTGACCTTGGGCAAGCCACTTAACCTCAATTGCCTTGCCTTCCCCCTCCAAAAAGAAATACATAAATCCAAAAGCATGACTCTACTTGCATTTCCTCAAATGTGACGCCCCATCTCCTATTTGGTACTAACTGTTCCCCGTTCCTGGAATGTTCTTCCCCCTCATCTCTGCCTCCTAATTTCACTGACATCTTCAAGGCTCAGCTCAAATCTCCCCTTCTTCAGGAGGGCTGTCTTGGTGTCCCCAGTTGCTAATGCTTTCTACTTTCAAATTATCTTAATATACTCTGTCTCTATATTGTGTGTATACATATACGTATATATATAAAACCCGAGTACCTGCATATTTGCATGTTCTCTCCTTCATTAGTATATAAACATATATGTGCATATATATGTATATCTACTATATAGACATATATATGTATTATAAATTCCCTGAAAGCAGGGATTGTAGCTACAGTGGTTTGGGAGGGAGATGAAGGATATTTGCCTTTCTTCATAGACCCACCACTTGGCACTATGGCTAACACATCCTAAGGATTTAATAAATGCTTTCTACCTTTTTTCACTGCCCTTTATAAATTCCACATTCTAGCCATTCCTCAACCCCAATACTCCGTCTTCTGTCTTATGCATTGGAAGAGGCCACTGCCTATGTCTGGAACACACTCCTAGATCATCTCTTCCCATTAGAATCTTTGCCTTCCTTCAAGGCCTAACATGGGTCCACCTCCTCCATGAAGCCTTCCCTGATCTGTTCAGTGCTTAGTGCTTTCTCTTTACTGAGTTTTCTTTGTACTATATTTATTTGTACAAGTGTCATATCTCCTGCCCCTCCCCCACTTCCTATGTAAGCTCCGTGAAGGCAGAGACTATTCCATCCCAGCACACAGCACAGTGCCTGGTACAGTCAGTGCTTAGTATTTGCTCAATCAAGCTATTCTTGATGATGCTGTTCTGGTTTTTTGTGATCACTACTTCCTTTTCAGAATGTTCTCGAGCCATCCTGCTCTGCACATTCTGGGCTTTATCTGCCTATTAAAGTCAAGCTCACTGGCCTCTGGTTTGTGACTCCTCCTTCTTTTCTTCCATTTGACCCTTTCTATTTCTCCATAATCTGTCAAAGACCACCTGTCAAGGCTCAGCATTCATATCTGCAGGCTCTCTCAGTACCCAGGATAAAGCTCATGTGCCGTCGTAAATTCATCTAGGGCAATTAGGTGCTTTCTTGCTCTCTCCGCACTTACCTTGGGGGTCCACTCTCTATTAGCTCTTTGTATTTGGTCCTTTCCAATCTAAAGAGCATCCTCCTTTACAGAGGACAGAAATGACAGAGGAGATGAGTAGTTTTGTGATAACCTCCCCCAGGGTTCTCCTCGGCAACCAGTTCCTACCCATTGGTCAGAATCAGGTCCAGAACAACAGCTCCCCATATTACTGCCGTCATCTTTGAAACTTTCTATTCGCAAATCCAAGTCAAACCAACAAGCATTTAAGCACTGACTCTGTGCCAGGCACTGTACTGTGCTAAGGGCTAGGGAAATAAAGAAGGGTCAAAATACAGCCCTGCCCTCACAGAGCTCACAATCTAATATGGGAGATAACATGTGCAAACAACTATGTGCATCCCCATACAAGGCAAACTGGAGATAATCTCAGAAGGAAGTCACAGTAGAGGAGATCAGGAAAGGTCTCCTATAGAAAGTGGAATTTGAGCTGAAAGTGAAGGAACATGAGGAAACCAGGAAGCAGAGAGGAAGAGGGAGACCATTCCAGGTATGGGAGACAGCCAAAGGCATGAAGATGGGAGACGGGGCATCCCGTTTGAGGAATAGCAAGAAGGCAAATGTGGCTGGACTGTAGAATATGTAGAGGGAAGGAAATTATAAAGATGAGAAAGGTAAGAAGGGGCCAGATTATGAAGAGCTTCAGAAGCCAAATAGAGGATTTTATAGGGAACCACGAGGGTTTATTGAGTAGGAGAGTGGCATGGTCAAATATATGCTTTGGAAAATAACTGTTGCGGCTGAATGGAAGATGGTCTGGAGTAGGGAGACACTTGAGACCAACCAGCTGACTGCTTCAGTAGTACAGGCATAAGGTGATGAGGGCCTGCCCATGGGAGGTGGCTGTGAAGAAAAACAAATGTTGAGCAGGTAGAAAAGACTTGGCAACAGATTGGATATTTGGGGTAAGAATGAGGAGCCACAGGTGACACCTGAGCTGTGATGTTGGATAAATGGGAAGATGTTGATGCCTCCAACAATAATGGAAGTTCGGAAGAAATGAAGATTTAGAGAGATGGGTAATGAGTTCAGTTTGGAACATATGGGGTTTAAAATGTCTATGGACATCCAGTTGGAGATGCCCAATAAGGCAGTTGATGATGTGACTGGAGGTCAGGAAAAAAGGCTAATGCTAGAAAAAAAAATCTGAGATTGATCTGCCTAAGATGGTAATTGAATCAATAGGAGTACAAGGGAGAAGAGTGCCAAGGATGGACTTTTGAAGGCTACACATAGTTAATAAATATGACCCGGATAAAGATCCATCAAAGGAGAATGAGAAGGAGCCATCACACAGTTAGAAGGAGAATAAGGATAGCGCAGTGTCACAGAAATCTAGAGAGCAAACACTTAGTAGCCGTGTGACTTTGGGCAAGTCATTTAACCCCAATTGCCCCGCCTTCTCCCCTTCAAAAAGGAAGAAAGAAAATCTAGAGAGCAGAGTATCCAGGAGAAAAGAGTGATCAATAATGTCAGAGGCTAAGAGAGGCCAAGAAGGATGAGGACTGAGAAAAGACATTTAGATCCCAATTAAGAGATCATTGGTAACTTTGGAGAGAGTTGTTTGGGACGTTATTATCCTCACTTTATAGGTTAATAAGCTGAGGCAGAGAGAAGTTAAGGGACTTGTCCAGGGTCACATAGCTAATAAGGGTCTGAGGGCAGATTTAAATTCAGGTCTGTCCTGACTCCACTGCACCACCTAGCTACTAAATGCTTACTATGGCCAAGGCACTGGGCTGAGCACTGAGCATATAAAGGAAGACAAAAGCATAATCCCTTCCCACAAGGAGCTCATGTCCTAATGGAGGAGACAACCTTGTATAAGATCTATTGTATGAGATCTATTCAGGGTAAATGAGAAGTAATCTCAGAGAGAAGGTGATGGGCTGGGGTAGGGTGCAGGCAGGAGGGAAAGGATGATGCCGAGGCTGTGAGTATTCATCGTGGCTCTTCTTATCAGGTTTCCCTCCTTAGCGGCCCATCTCCCTATGAAGGTGTTTTGTTCCTAAGATCCCAGCACCACAATTCTCTGAGACCTTAAGACTAAGCCACTGGCCTCAGCGGTGCAGTCATGTGTGTAGTCATACATAGCCTTTTCCCTAACCAGGAGTCTTCTGAAGGGTATTTTGCCTTTGAGTTTCATTTTACTATCCATGAGGTACACTCTTCAGCCAGGCCTACTGTGTGTGCAGTTTGGCTGACTGGGACATTCTCCCCCAACAGGGTTGACTGCACTGTACCTCTAGAGCTCTGTGCTTACCTAGTATTGAGACAGATGGAGCCTGCTTCCTATAGGCAGTGCAGCCTATTGGTTAAAGATCCCATACTCAAGGGGTTCATGTTCTAATAGAGAGCAATATAACATGTACTCAAGTAAGACATGAGAGGATATAATGGAACGGAGTATTTGCAGAAGGAGAAATCACTTTCACCCAGGTGTACTAGGGAAGGCCACAAGAAAGACTTGGTGGCTTGAGGTGAGCCTCCAAGATCTCAACAGATGGAGATGGAAAGGTGAGGTGGGCAAAGGCAAGGATCTAAGAAAAGGGTGGCAAGAACAGGGAACACAGAATAGGCCACTTTAGCTAGAACAGAAAAAGATATGAAGGGGGCAGGACAGGTGGGTAGGGATCAGACTGTGAGAGGACGGGGAAAAGAGTTTAAACCTTATCTAGTAAAAAAAAAATGGGGTACCAGCAAGTTTTAAAATAGGACTGATTCAACCATAGCAATGTGTTAGGAAGATTACTTCAGGCACTAGTATGCAGAGTGGATTGCATGAGGACTAGACCAATTAGGAGGATCTTACAATAATCTAGGTGAGATAAAGACCTGACTTATTTATTAAGCACCTACTGTGGGCCAAACACTGTGCTAACAATGGAGAGGAGGGAACAAGCTTGAGTCATTACAAAGATAGAAATGCCAGGACTTGGTAACCATTTGGATGTGGGGTGTGATGGGAAAGAGTCAAAAGTGACTGACAGTATAATCATGGAAGACTGAAAGGACAAAGGTGCTTTGGGCAGAAGCAGGCATTGGGAGGAGGGACTGTTTGGGGGGAAGCCAAAGTCAGTTTTAGACAGATGAAGTGTTGGAGATGTTGGTGGTCCATCCTGGATGGAACTGTCCAGCAGGCAGGTAGAATTTCAGTCCCCATTGCTGACTTGCTCCAGTCTCCTCTTTGGGCTTAGATATCCAAGTTTAAATTCCATACTCATGTCCAGCCCTTGGAAATCTCCTGCCTGCCTCAGGCCCCTGTCACTTCCAGCGTTTCTCAGGCAGAAGGTCAACCTGACAGCACAGGCCTGGCTCAAATCAGCCCCCTGGGACTAGAGGAAAGGCTGCTACCAGAAAGTCAGTTTGTGGGGAGGGGAGGCCAGATGGGTGGGGCCAAAGAGCAGGCTACTGCCAGTCCAGCCCCACATTCACTGTGTTCTCTGGCTGATCTTACAGGGGGAGCAGACAAACAGCAGATGGATGCTGAGTTACGGAAGGAGATGATGGCCATTTGGCCCAACCTTTCACAAAAGACACTTGACCTCCTCGTCACCCCCCACAAATGTAAGAATGATTCCCAATACTTCCTCCAGGCCCCAGGAGAAGAGCAGCCTCTACCGTGAGGCCCTGGGCCAGCTCCTTATTCTGGGGTAGGAGTTTTGGAAAAGGCTCCTGGGCTAATATTGTAAAATCTGCAAAGGAAGAAGGATGGAGTGGGAGAACTGTGTTGGAGGGAAGAATGGTCAGTTAGACAACAGGCAGGTTCCCCCAAGTTTGAAGAGGGTGTGGGTATGGTGGGAACCAAGGATAGACGCAGAGACATGCCTGCCTCCTGACAGGCAGTAAAAAGTAATGGTTAAAGCCATGACCTGACCCCAGACGAAATAATCTCGAAAGCGCCTTCTAGCCCTAATACTCTGAGGCAGCAGAGTACAGTGGGAGGCACCAGGAATAGTGGGAAGATCACCAGATTTGGAGTAAAAGAACCTGGGTTCAAATCCCAACTTAGCTACTTTCCCTCCTCCTCTGGTCCTCTACCTCCAATTCCTATGATTCTTCTTGGGCCCCAAGTAGAATCTGAAATGAGCTTGGGCTCTTCAGAAAGGCAAAAAGATGTCGGCTGGAACTGGGTTGGAGATCTGCCCTGGGGAACAGCCTGGGTCTCTCTCACATGGAACCTGCTTGTCCCGTTTGCCCACAGCTACAGACTTGACAGTGGGAAAGATATATGCAGCCATGATGATCATGGAATATTACCGACAGAGCAAGGCAAAGAAGTTACAGGCCCTGCGGGAGGAGCAGGCAAGTAGAGGTCCAGGACTGCTGCTACAGCCTGGCTGTAGCCTGGCTGCAAAGGGGAAGTCTAACTGGGGCCCATCAGCTGGAAGCCAGAGAGGGCCTTGGGGCATCATCGTCTCCTTATTCATCTAGGAGGGGAAGAAGAAGGAGGCTCCATTGGTGACCCAGACTTTGTCCATCCCCTCGCCTTGTTTTGAAGCTGTTTAGAAAGAAGATTCCTTAGGTTTTGGTTATTCTTTCCTCCCTAACCATGGCTCCTAGGAGTTCCCTAGATATCTCACCTGCATCTCCCTTATAGCCATTCCTCACAATTTCTTTCTACTGTATATTTAGTGAAGTTGGAAAACAGAAAGTAGATCTCCTTGTAATAATGAACTCTCATGTCCTAAGAGACTGACATTAAATATCCTCCTTCAGCCATCTCGAGACTCGAAAATAAAAACTTCTTTAACTTTACTCAGCCTTTCTTTGAGGAAAGATTCTCCTGCAGTTTCTGCAACCCCTTCCCAAATCAGAGAAGTTTCCCTGAGACCATTTCTCTGTTTGTCTGTGCTTCAGAGGTTTCTTCGTAATGTAGAGGAGTGATTCTGCCCCAGCCCACTCCTACTTTTCTATGTTTTCTTCTCTTCTCTTCCTCTTCTTTTCCCTCCTCTCTTCTCCCTTACCTCTCTCTTCTCTGTGAGGGAGGTGAGCCTCCAAGCCCCACATCTTGATTATTTCATAGTCACAGACACCCAGCTGAGACACCAGGCTGGCCTTATGTCCCTCTGAATCATCATCTGTTCCCACAGAACCGGACACCACTGATGTTCCAGCGCATGGAGCCACCATCCCCGACTCAGGAGGGTGGCCCTGGTCAGAATGCCCTCCCCTCTTCCCAATTGGATCAAGGAGGACTGTAAGTATGGCCCAGAGTGAGCACAGTAGGCACCCCCCGCTCCCATATCTCTGACATTCTGCCTTTTGAAAGAATGAATAAAAAATAAAAGCTTACTGTGGGCTAAGCAGCTGACACAAACGGAAAAGCAAAACAGTCCCTGTACTCAAGGCGTTCTTCTGATTAGAGGAGACAACACATAGGGGAGGATCCAGCTGTAGGGTATATGGGAAAAACCTTGGTTCTAGAGTGCAGCAGTTGGTCAGATGACAATGCCAGAAAGGCAATCAGTACTGCCCAGCCCAACAAAGTGTTGAGGCGGAGCATTTGGTAAGGCAGGGTGGAACTCCATCTTAC
Source organism: Pseudochirops corinnae (assembly GCA_028646515.1). Lineage (NCBI taxonomy): Eukaryota > Metazoa > Chordata > Mammalia > Diprotodontia > Pseudocheiridae > Pseudochirops > Pseudochirops corinnae. The sequence continues at coordinate 295,726,967 of CM053587.1, read as the reverse complement.
CAAAGGGACATGGTTGGTGACTCCGGGCCTTGCCCAGACAATGTGAGGGACCATGTCTACCCAGCAGGAGGTATGCATTTCAAGGACCGTGGCCCACAATGGGAGCAAATCCAAGGGAGTGGAGTGGGAATACTGGGTTCCCTCTTCAAGGGATAGGGATGAGAGTGGGGAAAGGACTGGTGGTATGGGGGGAAGGGCTCCCCACTGTACTTGCCCCTGCTGGTCCCTGAGCATATGAGAGGCCAAGAGGGTGCCTTGCTCTTAGGGGAAGGGGGTGCCAAGGAGTGGACCAGGGGACTCCCCTACCATTTTCCTTTCAGTTTAGCAGACATCTGCAGAACATCTACACAGACATGAAGATCCTACTCTCCAGGACCTCACAGTCTTGGAGAGGGAATAAGATATGGATTTCTAATTTCCTAACCAAATTATAGGATGTTTAGGAGAGGTGTAGGCACAGAATCTGTCAAGTCTCCCATGGGGACTTACTGCTTATTTCTCTGTCCCACATTTGCAGTTTAGCCCATGAAGGTGGCATGAAGGAGAGTCCATCCTGGGTGACCCAGCGTGCCCAGGAGATGTTCCAGAAAACAGGGACGTGGAGTCCTGAACGAGGACCTCCAGACGATTTGCCCAACAGCCGACCCAGCTCTCAGGTACTTATGTCCTCATGCCCAAATGGGGTCCACAAAGGGTCAAGTCTTGGTCGCTAATTCCTACTTCACTTAGGGAAAAGGAGGGCACTGAACCAAGGAGGAAGCCACATGGGAGGAATAGGATGGGGAGGGGTCAGTAATGAGGGAAGAAACAAAGTTTGAAACTGACTCCCTCTCTATTAGCCCAAGCCTAAAGAATCACACAGCCTCAAGGGCCACTCTCCGTCCACTCCTAGCCTCTCTTGGTCTGAATGAAGACAAAATTCTTTTTCAGAGTGGGGCTTTAGTAGGCAGGCAAGGAAGAAAAACATAGAAACAGAAACATCTCCAGAGGATAGAGCTCTTATCCTAACATAAGGACATGCAGCCACATGCAGACACAGCTTGCTTGGCTGGCACACAGCTTTGAGAGTGACTGCCTCTGACCCTACATTCCACAGTATCTGCAGAAAAACTGCAAACCTCCCCATCTCCATAGGGCTTTCTTTAAAACAACCTGATGAGGTAGGTACTGAATTATTCCCATTTTATAGATGAGGTAACTGTGGCTCAGAGAGGTAGCTGAATAGAGGCAGGGTCCCAAGAGCTGCTCCAAGTCATGATTAGAACCTTTGCCTCCCTCCACTCTCTATCTAGAGTCCAGGGCTCTATCTACAATAGCATACCTATTGGAGATGGTCCTGCACTGGGTGGGGTCCAGAGAGCACTGGATCGAGCCAGAGTTGCAAAACTTAGGTTCAGAACCCTGCCTTACTACTCCTTAGCAGTGTGGCCTTAAGCAAATCATAACCTCTCTGATCTTTCACATTGCCCTCTAAATCCTGTGATCTCAGAGTCAGTCAGACCCACAAAGATTTCTCTCTACTGCTCTTAAAAGTTCTTTGTCACTCTAGCTACCAGAGTCCATCCTTCTCCTCTGACCTGTGTCTCTCTGTCCTTGGCTATTTGGCTAAAACATATTAATGGGCTGTTTGTTAACATCGACTCAACATTCTTTGCTCCATCATTTCCTATTATAAACATCTGGGTGTAGTTGCCACAGGGAGCCTTTATAGTTTTCAAGTATTCAGGTTTTCCAGAAGTCAGGCCCAGGACTTCATCCCATGTCTCACAGTCCCTGGAGACAGACAGGTTGCCTTCTTTCTCTTCCCATTCCAAAGCCTTTTGCTGATAGCCTATATCCAGGTCTTGGTGCTATCTTTGTTCTCAGAAAGCATCCTAGTATTAATGGAAAGGACACAAAAACTGTCTTGCTCACTATGTTACTTACTGCCTCTCTTTCCCCACCTATAAAATAAAGGGGTTGGACAGAAGATCCCAAAGGTCCTTCCAGCTCTAAATACTGTGATAATTTGCAGCATAGAGGCACAAGACATGCCTTAAATCCATGGAGCGATACTGCGGTTTTAAGAAAAGTCATCAGCCGACCCCATCTCCCCAAGTTCCCTTTGATGACATACCTCAGGTGCCAGACAAATCCCAGGGGAAAGATTTCCCATAAACCTCAAATTGTGATTTTACAAAATCATAAATACTTTATAGTCCAGGATGACTCATATTTCTAATCACAGTATCAAAGAGATAACAGAGACATCAGTCAGCAGCCTCACTTTAGCATCTTCTGCCAGGGATAAGTGGACTGTCACTTCCCAGGCTAAGGGACAAAGAGACTACATGCAGGGCAAGGGGACATGGAGGGTGGGGGCAGCAGAAGGTGGCAAAAAGAAAAATCAAGAACAAGCAAAACAGTCTCACATCTCTTTCTATTTGGTTTGTCAAGGTCCTTTTTACTGAGTTAGCACATATCCCCTTTTCTCCCCCTGGGCAGAGAAGGCAAATGAGATCCTGGCCAGGAGGCCAAGGAGCTAGAATGGAATGGCCAGTCAATCTACTGATGCTAAATCTACCACTCCAGGGCCAGTCCAGAGATGCTAAGATTGTGGAAGTAATTTAGAATTCTCTTTCCTCAACCCTAGCTCTGAAGTTGTCAGGAAAGAAAAGACCTGAAAATAAGGTCTACAGAGCAAGTGTAAAGCCTATGGGAGCTAAACATTTTGACACTGCGTGCAAATCACTTATAGAGTATTCACCACACGAGCATCCATCTGCTAGGCTGATCGGCCAGTAGTACGGGAGAAGCCAGAGCTAGTGCCCAGGACTCCTGGTTCTACTTTGGGATCCCCTTGGCTCCACAAGCTTTAAGCCTCAGGCTCACGCACCCCCTTGCTGTGTCCCCTGCAGTCTGTGGAGATGAGAGAGATGGGGAAGGACGGCTACTCAGACAGCGACCACTACCTCCCTATGGAAGGGCAGGGCAGAGCCACCTCCATGCCCCGGCTCCCAGCTGAAAACCAGGTGAGGGGCTTTCATCGGAACCTTCCAAGGGGGCAGGTGAGCCCACAGAGGGCCCTCTCCCCCAGAGAGCAGCTGTTGCCTAAGGAGGCCTCCAACTCTGCTCTGTAACCCCAACCCCAGAGGGGTAGGGTATTTTTCCCCCAGATTTTATACTTTTGAAAGATATACTTTCCCTTTTGGGGAATATAGGTTGTCATTTGCTAAGCATTCCATGGTGTAGGGAGCTGGGGATAGGGATAAAGACCTGAATACAGAGGAACTGAAGAAAACATGGTTCAACTGACTCTGCCTGAGCGGCATAGACTGCACTCTGGCTATAAGAGATAAGGCCAAGCTAGTTTGGGTGGGTAGAGGGGAGGGTGTTGCAGATTCCTCAGGAGTTTGGAGAACTTTTCCCCTAGGCCAGAGGCTTCCTTTTAGCCACCCAAAGCCCAGGCCTCCGGGAGTGGAGCCATTTAGGAGACCACTCAGAAATCTCTTCACTAAACCTTTGCCCTCCTCCCACAATATCTACATACACGTGTGTGTATGAATGGATACACATACATACATATTTGACAGCCAATGCAGAGAGCTAATGGAGATGAGCTAAAGTATTAATACTGGAAATCTATTAATCCTGGTGATTTTGTTTTGTTTTTGTTGGGTTGGTTATATAACATTGGATCTTCTGTAGTTGGTAACTGGCTTAGGCTAACTTTGAATGAATTTGGGTCCCCAATGTCTATGTTGGCATAACCCATTGCTTGGGTTGGGGGTGAGGGGCAAGAAAGGAGAGAAATTTACTATTGGCAAAGAAAAACTTACAAAGAAGAAATGATTAGTTGCTTCTGGGACTATCTAAAATGCAAGTCCCTTGGACCTGTTCACTCTATGGCCTTCTCCAAGAAAGTTCTTTCATCTCGCCCAGCAAGCTTGAGCTCTGTTACTTCCCTGAAGCAGGAAGAGACTTTCCTTAAGCTAGAGAGGCAAGACCCTTCCCAGGGAGCTGCAGAGCAAGAGGAGGTATCTGAAGGATAAGGGTGGTGACAACTCCCTTCATAAATTCTTCTATGTTATCAACACAGTTAAGATAATCCTTAAAGCCTGCTGGCATTTTGGCTAGGGGAAGGTGTCCAGTTGGGGATTCAGGTTGGGGGGCAGGACTACTGGGGGTGCCATTGTCAGCTTTATTGCTCCTACATGGAGCCTCAGTCAATCTCTTTTATACTTCCTGCCTATGAGTGCTGAGGCCTAGTGCCCTACACATTTTACATTCAGGAAGGCAGGCAAAATTGAGACTAAAGGTCTCACTTTTAAGTTGGAGAACAAAGGGAGGGAGAGAGCTTTTTCCGTGAGCATTAGCAACCAGTGGAATAGTGAAAATGAGGTAAAGCCAGTGATGGGAGAAGACCGACCTTACTCTTCTTCTTAGTCACTTTGGAAAAACAATGGCTTGTTCTTGCAACTGGACTAAGAGGCAAGACTTGGGGGAGGAGGGAGGGTCAGTTTGGTTAAACAGTGTAACAAATACTAAGTGCCTTTCTGTGCAGAGCACATAGTGGGTGTGGCCAGGTCTCCCATCCTGAGGGCTGTGGGTGGGATGTGGTATGTGTGGGTGATGACATGGGTACCCCTTAAAACCCATTGGTTTTTTTGACGTTCAATCCAAATGGATACAGGCGAGAATGTGGAAGATAAGGGGACCCATGCCTCACTCCCAGGAATTGGTCTGCTAAAGGGAACTTGGCCTTGGAACACCAAGGCCCTAACAGACAGATGGGCAGACAGTGGACAAATTCCATCAGGCTTCCAGTGCCGTGCCGCATGAGCATGCTCCTGGCCTAGGGCAGCCTCAGTACGCCCACAGCAAGGGCCAATCCCAGCATGGCAGAGGTTCATGTGAACTGTAATCTTCATTCTGATAATGCTGAGACTTTGGGAGGGGCCTTGGTGCGAGTGTGCATATCCGTGCACGTATGGAAGTATGTGCATGTGTGTGTGCTGACTTCCAAATGATTGATTCTGGAGCTGCATTACCAACCTGTTAGCTTTTCCCCTATCCATGTTGTAAGACGTGTGTATGTGTGTGGGGGGGGGAGGGGAATTCTGACTCCATGATGTTGATCATTGTTGCCCAGAAGTCAAAGCTATACCCCTCCCTCCCGCGATTGTTGGGTGGCTCCTCGTGTGACAGAGCCTTATCCAGGGGGTAGTGTGAGGAAAGATGTTAATAGGACCCTCCAAGTTCAGGTAAATGTCTGTCATGGTAGTCAGGAGTTGAGAGCTAAGCTTGTGTCTCATATGGCTTGGCCCTTGCAAAGCTGTTGGATGGATGGATAGATGGATGGACAGAATGGTGCATGAATGAGTGGCCAGTGAGTCTATGAAAGATCCTGGACTAGTCCATGTGTTTGCATGTTTGGCTTTAGACAAGCTTCATGTGTGGCATTTGTGTTGGAACAGTGGGTGGCTTGACAGGCAGTAGGCATCCCTAAACTCTACTAAAGGCTGCACTGTTTCCTCTGGGGGCAGAGGTTCATCAGGAAGAACCTCTCCCCCTCCTTCTTTATTCAGGGAATGAGTCTACTTAAGGAGGAAGAAAAGGACTTTGGGGGCCAGGGTGGGAGGGACAGTGGACAGGCTGGAAGTCCTGTCCTAGAGAGAAATGCATGCCCTAGAGACATAGATGCACACACCCTCAATCTACAAGAAACATGAATGAGGCTTTGGCAATAAGACCCACCAGGGCCTTGCTGGCATCAGTGGCATGAGGAGACTAGGGCCATAACACTGCAGCTTTTAGCAAAGGCAGGAATGGGCTGTAAAGGCCACCTGCATATGATGGGGAGGCAGGGTCAGGGGAATTAATGCATGAGGCAGGGTCAATGGTCAGGGTGCTGGGAAACTTGCTCCAATCTCCATGTTGCTTTCATTGTCTCACATTCATCAGTCATGTGCCTCCCTGTTGTCTTTCTATCTGTCTGGCCTTTTCCTGTCTGTCTTTTTCAATCTTAACATGTCAGCAGAGTGGTTTGTTCCAAGCAAACCTGCCCAGCATAAATAAAAAGAATGTAATACGCTCTGAGATTAATTATCTGGAGTGGCTGCTCACTGGTGACATTAATCTTTTCTGATTCTCCTTCTTGCTCTCCTCACTTTTTCTCAGGTTGCTCTCTCCCCATCCTCTCTCTGCTGTCCCCCTCACTCAATGAGGGTCATTTTTACATGATTTCTCCTCCCACCAACCAGCTCCTCCTTTTCCTTTTTTGCTTTGATATTTATTTTCTTCTTTCTGTTCTTTCTGTGTGCACCATCCTGTGGGGCTGTGACAGAGGAGAAAGGGCCGGCCTCGTGGGAATAATCTGAGTGTACGTACCTTGACCTGGGTGGGGAAGGGCGCTAAAGCTCCAGCCCCTCCCCTGTTTCTTCCCTGCTGATCCCTGACATCCCCAACCTCTGCCACAGACTCGCTCTGGTAGCCAGGGCCAGGCTGTGAGGACTGAGCTTGGTGCTGAGGATTACAAAGATGAAAGAAGAGTCCCTACTCCCAAGGACCTCATGGCCTTGGGGACTGATTGACTTTTAATGTCTCCTCTCTCAAGATGACTTGGGCAGCTTCCCTGAGGGCCCCAACGTCTTTGATGATGTGTTCCCCTCTTTAGCTTCTCGGTCCTTGCAAACTTATCAACCATTCCAGAGAGCTAAAATCCCTAAGCTAAGACCTCTGGTCTGTAGTGCAGGCTGGAGGCTCCCCCCCATCGCCGTATCCTCAGAGGCAGGCTTCCCAAAAGCTCCCATTTAGGTCAGGTGCCTAAACTTCCCTCTAAGTACTCCTTCCTGCTCAGACACCCATCATTCCAGGCTCCCATTAAGCAGTAAATTGACCAACAAGCTACCCTATACCTCTTCCTCCACCCTCCTCTGTTCCCCTTGCTTACCTCAAGAGAGAGACATACAGAGTCTGTTCTGTTGCCCCATTGTGCTTTCGCCATAGGTGGGGCAATAAGCTGTCCCCCTGGGTCCTGGATAAGACCTTGGGCTCCCAGCCTCCTTTCATTCTTCTGGCATTTGGAAACATTAGAGAGTTTCTCTGAAGCATACAGTCTAGTGAGGTCAGCAACATAAGAAAAGGGACCAAGGGAGACAAAAGGAGAAGGGCATCTTTTTGAAAAAACAACCCCCCCAAAACCCACTTTTTTTCTCTACTCAGGCCTGGATGGAAGAGGCAGTTTTTCCTATAAAGCATCTGTTACAGCCTTTCCACCTTCCCTCCTCCACCTCCCAACTCCCTCCACCCCCACCCAACATCAACAGAGTCCCGAGAGCTGTCCTGTTTGCTGGCCAGTTATCTGTTGACCCAGGATCCAGCAGACAGTGGAAAAAGCTTGTGGCCCAGCCTTAACTGAGACTCTCCTCACATTTTTATACCCGTTGTATGTGTGTCTCTCACAGATGGCAGAGGAGGTGCCCCTGGAGAAGAGGTGAGGGGTGGGAAGAAGCTTTGCCATCCTGGCCCCATGGTGGGCCTGAGGCAACAGGGGAGAGCTATAAGCAGGTGCAGGGACCTGCTCTCTGAGGGTGAGATTATAAGGCTAGGTTAAGCTCAGAAAGAAACTGACTGGTAAGTCAGTGAGGCAGGAAAGGCAGGGAGGTCCCTAGCCTCATTTAACAGATAAATAAAAGAAGAAACAAAGATGTTAGCAAGCTTTGGGCCTAGAACCTAGAGTTCTAGACTCAGCTCTAGGCCAGGCTTTTTCTGTGGGGCTGTTCTGCTTCTGGGGATTCTACCCCCCTAACCCTAGGCCCTCCCACTGAGTCCCAGGAAAGTAAAGTGGTCATAGGGGTAGCATTTCTGGAGCCCGGAGCTCAAGGATACGTAAAATGGTTTAGCTAAATCTTTCCTGAAAGAACAATTGTACACAATTAAGGGTATTACATGGACAAGTAACTGCTCCCCTGCCGTGCCAGTTTTTCCTCCCCAAGCATACTAACCTGCTGATAGGTTATGGGCAAGACTGACCTGGGACACTACTGAGGCTTTGGGATGGTTTGAAAGAGTTCCGTGAAGAGTCCAAAATGGCCACCTTCACCTCCCTCATCAGACTAGCCTACTATGCCTCAGTGACCCCCAGAGGCTTACACAGTTCTAGTCCCCTTGGCAGGAAGAAGGGACAGGAAGGGATTCACCTTGGACTTAAAGACAGCCTTTCCTTGCTTTCATGAAAGTTCATAAGCCAGAAAGGCAGTTTAGGGCAATGGAGACCTATTGCTTAGACTTTCTGGCTGGCCTCCAACTGGAAGAAATATTAATCCTTTGTTCCCCTACACATACATTCCACTCTATAGGGGGATATAGAAACTAGGATAAAAAGGGAATCTGAGTATCATGATCAGCTTTGTGTAATACCAAAATAGGGGAGTGAAAAGAATGACTGTTGGGAGTCCTGGCCCCAAGTGTTCTAGACCTCGTTAGACTCTATGCAAGAACTGGCTGGACTTTGTAAAAGCTTTTTCACATGGGGTGTTTAAGGGTAGGGGAGCCAATGTCTAACTGGAACTGATCACCCTATTTTGTGGCTTGTCCTGTCCCAAAATCCCTTTTCAGACTTTCCCAGTTTTCTCTCTAATCCTGCCTTCCATGGCACCACACAGTCTCAAAGACATTGCAATGACTTTGGCCATGGGGGGAAGGGATAACACCTCAAATCATGTCCAAAGATTCCTCCCTGGCAGGCACCCCTGCTGTGGAAGCACCTGGGTGGGGGACAGGCCCACCTCTGAGCTGCCCTCCCTATACTGATAGCCCAGTGGGGATGAACCCAAGACTGAGGTTGGCTGCCCCCAGGATTTTGTGATGACTTTATTAGTGACCATACATTTGGGCTTGTTGTTCTACCCTCAGACCATCTCTGATACCAGTCCCATGAAGCGCTCGGCTTCCATGCTGGGCCACAAGGGCAGGCGCTTGGATGATTACTCTCTAGAAAGAGTCACCCCAGAGGAGAACCAGCGGCACCACCAGCGACGTCGTGAGCGGGGCCACCGGACATCAGAGCGCTCCCTGAGCCGATACACAGATGTGGATACAGGTTGAGTGTCGCCCCCTCACCTCCCTATATTGGTCAGCCATCCAAGCAGGATACCATCTTATAGCATCCTCTTCTAAGGAGAAAGCTTGTGAAAAAATGTTCTGTTGCCAAAGTAGGGAGTGAGAGGAGTATGGAGGGAGGAGGCGATAGGATCTAGGAACCAGAAGTATGATAAGGCAGTCAAAAGAACTGATAGGACCTTAGGATGCTTTGAAAGAGGCATTAATCCAAAATTAGAAAGGTGACAGTCCCCCCCCCCTCCCCCAGCTATCTCTTCTAAGACCAGACCACATTGGGAATATCATGTTTAGCTCTGGGTACCACATTTTAGGAAGGACATTAATGAACTGAAGAGCATCCAGGGAAGAACAACTAGGATAGTGGAGATTCTCAAGATTACACTACTGAAGATGTTTAGCCTGAAGATAGTTGTTTTCAAGTATTTTAAAGACTTTATGTGGAAGAAAAATTAAATTTGTTCTGTGTTGCCCCATAGAGCAAAACTGGGACAATGGGTGAAAGTTTCAGAGAGGTTGATTTAGCATCAATCTAAGGGGAAAACCTCCTACCCATTTGAATTATGGAAAAGCAAAATTAGCTGCCCTGGGAAGTAGGCAGTTCCCTTCATTGGAAGCCTTCAAGCAAAGGCTAGATGACAGCTTATTGGGAATGCTTGTTCAGATATCGAGCTAAATGGCCTCTGAAGCTCCTTCCTCCCCCTCCTCCCTCCCCC
>CM053587.1:295705498-295717052 GCA_028646515.1 Pseudochirops corinnae | reverse complement strand
TTATGGCCTGAGCTAGGCCTGTCCCCAGGGTCACCTGGTAGTGATTGCTCAGGAGTTCACATCACTGTTGACCCCTCTCTTTGGGGAAGGAACAGGGAAGTTCATCTGTTGGGTGATCTGTACTGTTCCCATCACTTGGGGGTGGGATAGAAATACAAGAAACTCAAAGTGTAATGAAGGATGCTGGAATGATCCCCCTGAAATACTCAAAGAACGCCAGGTGCTGGGAGTTTAGAGAAGAGAAGGGCTAGTGTGTACTGGAGTCATCAGGAAAGGCTTCATTATGTAGGAGGTGGAACCTAAGGGGAGCTGAGGAGAGGAAAGGGGCTATTCCTGGCAGAGCTAACAGCAAAGTTACCTTCGAGGACACTGATGAAGGAGAGAGGATGTGGTCCCAGCTAGAGAAGGTAAAGGTCTAAAACTCAGTGGTTCTCAACCTGTGGGTCGTGACCTGTTTGGGGGTTGCCTAAGACCATCGGAAAACACATATTTCCGATAGTCTTAGGAACCGAGACACCGCTCCTCTATCCATCTCCAGGTGGGTCCGCCCACATGCAGATACGCCCACATACGAATATTAAAGGGTCTCAGCATTAGGAAGAATGGTCTAAGTGAAATACAAGAGACTGGAAGGCAGTGTGAGCCAATGTGTGTATTCTATGCAGATTATGTAGAATGAACACAAAGGGAGGGAGTCCCAGGTAAGGTGAGCAGTGTGAAAATGAAGAGTTTGGAGTCAAAAAGCCCGGGTTCATGTTCCAAGTCCTACCAGTTCTTTGGACAAGTCATTCCCCCACCCCAGCTGGATTAAGGTCCCTTTGGGCTCTAAATTCCATAATATTATTATGATCATACTTCAAGGTGGGCTTCGTAGAGGAAGGAGGTATCATGGTGGGAGCCTAGTAAGGGTTTCATGATGTATCAAAACCAAATTTATCAATTAAAATTAAAAGTAAATAGGATTAGGATAAAGGAGGTAGGAGGGCCTTCTACATCGGAGGAACTGCATGAGAAAACACAGAGATGGATATAAAGTGTAGATGGAAGGAATGAGAAGACCAATCTGATATGGGAGTCTCACCACCTCAGTCACTTCCACTATAATCATTAATAATACCTGCATAAGTAACCTTGGACAAGTCACTTAAAGTCCTTGGTATCCTGTTTCCTCGCCTATAAAATGAGGAAGCTGAATTAAATCATGGCAAAGGTTGCTTTCAACTCTAAAATATTAGGATACCAAGAGGTCTTGCTGGTGGAGAGCTTAAACAGCAGACTGGAGTCTGCAGAGACCATCCAAGTCTCTTAAGGAGAAGAATGACAGGCTAGAAACATCCTTCGTAGGAGGGTTCAGGTGGACTGAAGCTGAAGGACACCAAGTGGAGGCATGAGGTAGTGAGGACTCAGAAGGTCTGGAACAGTGTCCATGGAAATGAGAGATAGACAAATGTCAGAGGTAAGGAACAAATCAGAGGATGGCCCGGAGGCGAATAATCAATGGGGCTGATGTTGATGATGGAAATGGGTAAGTTGTTAGGAAAGCACAGTTTTGACACTGCAGTTGTAGGCACCTTAGTGGAGATACCCTGTAAGCATCTGGAGAGGAGTCAGACTTGGGGATGTTGTAGGGACCCTCCACAAAGCATAGCTAGTGAAAACTCTTGCCAAAGAACTAGGTCCGAAGTTAGTGGGAGACACAGTTTGGGGGCTCAAAGAAGAGTTGTTTGAGGATACTGGGTTAGGAGCCTGTTAGAAAAAGAGAGAGCAAAGTCTAGGGAAGAAGGAGAGCATTTGTATAAAGTCTTTGCACAAGGAGGCTGAGGGTAAGGAACAAGAGAGAAGTGGGGACTATCAGGAGAGTGGGTGATGAGTAACTGTTTGTCTCCCCCATGGAGTTCCTCTTCACGGTTTCTCCACTAGATCCAAAGCCTGAGGGCAGGGCAAAAGTACCTAAGGCATTCCTGCCTCCCGTACCCATCTCTCATGTGTTTACCATCTCATGTGTCATGGCTGTCTCTTTCTATCTCTGGCCCAGGCTTGGGAACAGACCTGAGTGTTACCACCCAGTCTGGGGATATGCCTTCAAAAGATCGAGACCAGGAGCGTGGAAGGCCCAAGGACCGAAAACATCACCAACACCATCACCACCACCACCACCACCACCCATCCTCTGACAAGGAGCGCTATTCCCAGGAGCGGTCTGAATACGGACGGCCCCGAGCCCGAGACCAACGCTGGTCTCGTTCTCCCAGCGAGGGCCGAGAGCATATGGCTCATAGGCAGGTGGGTCTGGCATATTGCCCCTCTCCTCCTGGTTCCACTTGGTCATAGAGAGCAGAGAGATGTGAGGAGTAAAAGGTCAGACTGACGGCTTTAAGGGCAAGGCTTAAGAGAAATCTAATTTGGGAGATTGGGTAAGACTGGTCCCCTATTAAGCTATCTTCCAGTATGCCCTGAGCAGTCCTGCTCATGGCAGTGGGGCCAGTGAACTGCTTGCTCATAATAGTGTTTTTGTCACAGCTTTCCTTCAGGACCCACTCACTCCAGTGGGTTTCCTCAGCCCCAGAGTAAACAGAATAGTGGTGGGTTACTCTCCAGGATATACAGAGAGACAGGTAGCAACAGAAAACAAAGGGCAGAGACACATAGGCAGAAACAAGCACTAATAAGTAGTGCAGGGTAACTTGTGTACCAAGGCCCTTTCAGGTCATTATCTGAAAGAAATTTGTGTTGGGAACCACTGAACTGGTGAGAAGAAGGTAGGCAATGCGTCTCCCCAAACTAACCAATCTTGAGCAAAGGCAAAGGTCAAGCAACCACTGCAGCTGTAAGAAAAAAAAAACTGGGCAAGAAAGAGTTAGGATGGGTAGGGACCAAGGTCCTACCACCAGCTAGCTCATTCTCCCTTCTGCCCTCACAGCCACACATTCCCTCCCTTCCCTCTCCTCCCCTGGGAGGAAAGACCTGCTGACCCATTCCTGGAATTGGGGAAGGAACACAGAACGAGCCCAGAAATTCTCCTGGCCTCAGCCACAGCAGCTGTCCTCCATAATTCCCTGTGTATGACAGCCCAGAGTGTAGTGGGGGTAGGAGGAATTAGCATGGTAGCACCCCCACACACACACATACACACAAGACTGAATGAGAATGGGATGCTCATTCCCCTTGGGGGATAGACGCCAGCTCTGTGAAGGGGCTGCCATGCCCAGGAAGGCAGCCATGAGCTCCACCCCGGTGATCACAGAGTTGGTGCCCTCCATCCCTACACATGCCATTCTCTTCTCCCGCAGCTACTTTCGTTTAAGTTCTTTGAGATTCCTCTTTGGTTTTCTGGACGGTGCCTCGGCTCAGTTGGCCCTGCCTGGCCCCTGCTGTGCCCCTCGCCCGCTGCCCTGCTGTGTTTTTTTTTTCCTTTATCCCTTGGCTTCCCTTTTTTGGTTTCAATTATGATTTATTTCCGTCCTCTGGACTCGTGAGTAATTTTGGGAACTTTTGCTACTTTAAAGCCCGAAACTTACAAAACTCCATTTCTCATTTCTCTTCTCACTGTTTTTGTGTTTGTTTTTACTTTACCTCCCTTGTTGTCTCTGATTTCCTCTTCCCCGTGGCTGTTGCTTTCCTCCTTTTTTCCATTAAAATGTTGTTCTTCTCCTTCCCCCTCCCTCCTGTTTTCCGTTGTCTCCTTTGCCTCCTTCTCTCCGTCTTGTCCTCTGTTTCCTCCTGTCTCTTCTTGGTTGATTTTGTTGTATATTTTTTTTTGATTTCCTTTGTTTCAATTTTCGTGTAGGGCAGTAGTTCCGTAAGTGGAAGCCCAGTCCCCTCAACATCTGGTACCAGCACACCGCGGCGTGGACGCCGCCAGCTCCCCCAGACCCCCTCCACCCCCAGGCCACATGTGTCCTATTCCCCAGTGATCCGTAAGGCTGGCAGCACAGGTCCCCAGCCGCCGCCGCAGCAGTCAGTGCGCCCCTGCAGATCCTCCACTCCTGGACCACGGAGGTACCAGGCCCCCTCTGCCGAGCACCAGGTTGGGGAACGGCCCTCTGGGGGGGGCCACAGCAGTAGCCGCTCACCGGGAATGGAGCGGCATGCCACTGCCCCACCAAGAAATGAGTCCCCGAGGGCTTACCGCCACGCTGGGTCCCGGTGGCCAGCACCCAGCCCCCACACCTCAGAGGGGCACCCGGGACCCCGGCACCATGGCGGCTACTATCCGAGCTCAGACTACGATGCCGACGGCCCAGGGAGCGAAGAGGCAGCCTTCACTTATGATACCCCGCCACATGCCTCCTCTGGTACCGGGCGGTCACCCAGGACTTCCCGGGCAGGAGGCCCAGCCTCAGTCTCGCCCTCCAGACATGGACGGCGATTACCAAATGGCTACTATCCTACCCATGGACTGGCCAGGCATCGAGGGCAAGGCCCCCGGAAAGGACTGCACGAACCCTATAGTGAGACTGACGATGATGACTGGTGCTAAGTCCTGATGTGTGTGAGCCTCACACACACACACTCACACACACTCACACAGCCCCCAAACTTCCCTCAGTCACACATGAACCTATACCCAGAAGACAAAATTACAATAACTGTCATGAAAAATGGAAAAAAATGTTTTTTAATTTCAAACTCTTGTTAAATTTGCCAAGCAGGGATGGGCAAGGGGAGGGACAAGTTGGGAAGGGAAGCTGGAAAACGAAGATTTTCATAAAAGAGAAGAAAGAAAAAACTTTCTTGAGTATGGAAAGAGGAGGGCAGTAACATGGGGTAGGAACAAGGATCTGGAACGCATCTGTCCTTCATAGACAAAGTTAGGATAATACTTGAGAAGAAAAGGCTACAACTTGCAGGTATGGGGACCTGCTGAATCATGCCAGAACAGACACTTTTCCTGGAACATCTACCTTAGAGCCCGTCAGGAGGACAAACCACATAGCTAAAAGGAGTTTGAATTTGTTCCAACAACTTAGGAGAACTTTGGGGAAAAGGAAAAAGAGGAAAAAAACATTTTTAAAAAGTAAAATGGGAAGAAAAAAGAAAACCTCTATTGATGAGTTTTATCATCTCAATTAAACTTTTCCTTTCCCTAATGAATGACAAGAAGAGTTAGTGCCCATTCTCCTGGCGAAGAGGGACCTGATGCAATATAAATGCACACAGCACACTCCCTTTTCTCCCCTTCTCCTGCCCCTATGCAGACCTTCCTCTACACTGAGAGACCTGCACACACATACACACACACACACACACACACACACACACACACACACACAGAGGAGTGCTTGCTGGTTATACCAAACCCTATTAATACTGCCTGCAGAAATAAATTTTAAAAAAATAAACTAAATTTTAAAAAGGACAAAAAAAAGATTGAGAAAAGCAGCATTTTTTCTGACATTTGGTCCTGCTTGAAACAACAACAAAAAACAAAACCACCAATTCCTTTGCTTCTTTTTTCCTTTTTCCTACTTTGTTTGAAAACTGTGGGCTTGGGACTGTGAATTATTGCATGAAATTCAAAAGAAAACAAAAAATAAAAAAAACAAAAACAAATCAAACCAAAAGGGTTTTTGGGTTGCCATGTTCTTAGTCCTCCTCTTGGTAAGGGCTCATAATCACAAGCAAGCTGTTTCCAGGGACAACAAAGAAAGCAGTATTTTTCTCTCTTTTTTCTCCAGAGTTCAAGTTATTGACAATGATGAATCAAAAAGGTCCTTCACCTGAAGGGTGAAGGGAGGTGAGCTAGGTAGGAGACTCCCCTAGCCATGAGAAATTGGAGTAACCTTTGCCTTCCCTAACAGGATCATTTTGAAAAGTCAATCAGAACTGACTTTTGGAGCTAGAACTCAAAGCAGATGCCCTGCCCTCCTCTTTCCCCCTGCCCCCTTGAACTTTTATTGTGGGGACCTCATACCTTGCTTCTGCATGCCAGTGATGAAAGATTCTGTCCATGGACTGCACTCCCTGGGGCTCCAAGTAGTGGTAACACCTGATTGGCTCAGAGCATCCTGGGAAGCTATAGACCCTGGATGCCAAGAGATAGCAAAGGCTGTGGCTATTAGTCTGTTGTAAAACACTCTGTGAGGTTTCACCAAGAACTACCTGTTACATCTGCCTTGCTGCCCTGTGCAAGTTCTCTGTGGAATGGCTAGCTTGCCCTGGCCAGGTTACCTTTTACAGGCTTAATGAGTTTTCTTTCATTTGTTTCTTCTGATGCCAAGTTGGAGCCAGAAGGAGTATATTATGGGATCACAGACTGAGCCCTGCTAGAAGCAATGAGCTGCCTGACACAGCTTTTTGCTTTCAGGCAGATCCCCTTTCTTTCTGAGCGCCTGCAATTGAGATCCAAGGCCAACAGAGTATCCACATTGGTGGAGGTGAGCCAAAGGTTGCAGGATTGATGAGTAAACTGCTCCCAGTTCTTCATGTAAGACTGAGAGTCTCTTTGATCCTCTAAGTTCCTTAAGCCTCAAGAATTTGACTGTCTTCAACTCCCTACTCCAACCCATTTAGGTGGATCCTACATCTCTCTTTCCCTAGTTCTCTACTCCCCTAAATTCCTTAGAATTAGATGAAGGTCTTAAGGAGAAGGCTGAATCAGCCAGATTCTAGTCCTATGACTGTACCATATGAAGGCCAGTTAGTGAGTAGGAACTAGGGGGCCCAAGTGACATAGACACATTGATCTGGTCCCTTGCTCAGTGCATTCCTGTAAATTTCAGCTCAAATCTTTTCATAGCTCCTGTGTAGAGATTGCTAAGTCCCTAAAACTGAAGCTGGGCCCTTTCAAATTGAGTTTAGGGTTCACAAGTTGCTGAGGAAATATGTCTGAGGTCCTCGGGAAGTTGCTACTAATGCCCATATCCTTTCACCAACCTTATCCTTTCACCATATCCTTTCACCAATGAAACTCAAGTTAAATCAATGCACATCAGGTGGTCATGACTTGGTGGCAGGTAAGCAATGAATCAACAGTGTCTGAGTTGGAAGAAGCCTCGAAAAACACCTAGTCT
Organism: Pseudochirops corinnae; assembly: GCA_028646515.1. Taxonomy (NCBI): domain Eukaryota; kingdom Metazoa; phylum Chordata; class Mammalia; order Diprotodontia; family Pseudocheiridae; genus Pseudochirops; species Pseudochirops corinnae. The sequence goes on along the minus strand of CM053587.1, from coordinate 295,710,039 downwards.
AATACATTCTAGAAGCAAGAATTCCCTTCTCCCCATAACATCCTCAACAAGTGAGCATTCAGCCATTGTTTGAAGACCACCCCCCCCCTTATTTCTCAAAGCAGCAAATTCTACTTTTGGTTAGCTCAAGTGGTTTAGAAAGTTGTGTTTTTTGTTTGTTTGTTGGGTTTCCCCCCCTTAAACTGAGCCTAAATCTACCTCTCTGAAACTTCCAGGCATTAATTCTAATTTTGCCTCCCAGGGCTCAGAATAACAAATCTAAGCCTTCTTCCATATAGCCCTTCAAATAGTTGGAAAGAAGTTATTATGTCTGTCCTTCCCACCCTCTACCCACAACCCTTCTCTTCAAGCTAAACAACTCTCATTCCTGCAACCAATCTTCATATGGCATGATTGTGAGGCCCTTCATCATCCTGGCTGCCTTCTGGATGCTCTCCAACTTGTTGTCAATGTCTCATAAAATATGGCATCCAGAACTCCAACTATGGTACAGCTATGGCAGGGTGTATACAGCTAGACTAAACTATCACCTCCCTCTTTCTGGACACTATTGTCTCCCTTCATGGAGCCCAAAATCACATTCAATTTTTTGACTGTCATATTAACTCATATGACTTGAATACCACTAATATCCCCAGACAGTTTTTAGACAAACTATGATCTAACCATGCCTCCTCCACCTTGTACCTTTGAAATTGTTTTATAAATTTACATGTCAGATTTTACATTTATACCTATTCAATTCTTATCTCATTAGAGACTAGCCCGTCAAGATCTTAATACCAGCATACATGTTAACTAGTCCACCCAGCTTTGTGCTATTTTCAAATGTGATTATTGCCATCCATGCCTTTGTCCAAGTTATTTTTTAAATGTTTATTAGCATCGGACAGAGGATGGCTAGGGTAAGGGGCACTCAGATAGAGACCTCAGTCCAAACCCTTTTTGATCACTCTTGGAACCAGTCATTTAACCAGTACTTAAACAACCCAACTGTACTATCATCTAAGCCCATAGCTGCTCACCATCTTCTCCACAAAAGCAGCATAAAAGAATTTGTCCAATAGAAAGAAAAAATAGCTTTCTTCCCAAGAAGTCTCACAGATTGCTTGAATGCCCCACAACTCTCTTACTTATCTGTGAAACTGAGTACTTTACACAAGCTTGTCTGGCTTTTATTGAAGAGGAAAAATAAGACTTTATATGTTTCTTGCCTGTTTGGCTTTAATTACCATGGAATCCCAGATATTCCAGGGCTGGACTTCCAGGTGATAAGGCAGAAAGTATAACCTGACTAGACGCAGGGAACAGGCAGAAATCTACACTACATACAGCTAAACTTCCTTCAAATAAGTATGTATTTGTTGGCAGCCCCTGGGGTCTGAACTCCAAAGTCCAGCTCACTCAGATCCAAGCAGCCAGTCTGGGAGGTTTCTTCTATGAGATTGCTTTGCCTTCTGGGTCTGGACTGCCCTAAAAGCCACGCACAGGACAAGAACTGGCTGATATAGTAAGAGTACCCTGAAAAGACTGGCACTTTTTTGCTTCTGTTCTGAATATTGAGGCAGGGCTTTCAAACACCTAGTGTGGCTTTAACTAGGACTATGCCTTGTCATCAGAAACGAGGTGATGCACATCAGGTGGTTACTGATCACTCCACTAAGGCCAGCAAGGGGCAGAAATAACCCTGCTCCTCAAAGTCACAAGTTAAAGGAAAGGCTATGAGAAGCAGGATCCCTATGTGGTTTTTAAAGCTGTAACCTAGATTAGAGATCTCTTTCACAGTTAACAAACTACTAGTATTCTTATTAATAGTAAATATTAACAATTTATTTTTAATAACTCATTTAATTATTTAATTAACTCATCAAAGATTGTTACACAGCACTACCTTCAGAACACCCCTATGAGGTGAATAGCACAAGTATCATCCTCACTTCACAAATAAGGGAACAGGCTCTGAGAAGTGACTTGTTCAGGCACAGCCAGTAAATGGGAAAACCTGAATTAGAGTCAATCATCAAACATTAGCACACCTCCAATATGCCTGGCATTGTACTAGACACTGTAGATAAACAGACAAAAATGAAACAGTCCCTGTCCTCAAGGTGCTTACATTCTATTGGGGTAGACAATGCCTACATGTATAAGTATATGCAGAATATATACCAAAAAAATACTTCAAGACAAGGTAAGTGAGAGATCCTAGCAGTTGTAGGGACCAGGAAAGATCTTGTGTAAAAGACAGCACTTAAAAGTGGAACTTTGAGGGAACCTAGGAATTCTAAGATGTATAGGTGAGGAAGGAACGCATATCTGGCATGGGGGCCAGCCCATACAAAAGCATGGCATTGGGAGATGGAATGTCAAGTGTCAGGAACAGCAAGAAGGCTGGTTTAGACGGACTGTGGTGTATGTAAAAGAAGTAATGTATAGTAAGCCTGAAAAGGTAGTTTGGAACCAGGTGGAAAAGAGTTTTAAAATGACAACAGATGAATTTCGTTTTGACTCCAGAGGTACTAGGGAGCTACTGAAGTTTATTAAGGAAGAAAACAATGTGGTCAGACCTGTGCTTTAGGAAAATCTTTTTGGTAGCTTCAAGGAATACTTCAGGGAGAGGATTATTGATACATGGAGACAAAGCAGAAAAACACTGCAATTATCCAGCCAAGAAGTGATGAGGGCCTGAAATAGGTTGGTGACAAGTCTATGATGACTCTTAAGGTTACAAACAAGATTGACTAGAAAGATGTTGGTGAACTGGATGGAAATAGATTGAGAATCAGGATGGGTTTGGGGAAAAAGCAACTCATTCTATTTAGGGCATATTGAGTTTGAGATGCCTACAGATATTCAATTCAAAATATCCAATAGTCATTATCTGTACTGAGATGATAATTAAACCCATGGAAACTGAAAAGGTTGAATAATAATAATAATAATAATAATAAATAGTATTTATAGGACATCTGGTATGTGCCAGGCTCTTGGCTAAGCACTTTACAGATAGGACCTCACTTGATCCTCATAACAATTGTGGGAGGCCCGTGCTATTATTTTCCCAGTTTCTAAAGAAACTGAGGCAGAAAGATGTTAATTGGCTTGCCCGGGATCACACAGCTAGTAAGCATCCAAAGTTGTATTTGAACAAAGGTCTTCCTGAGTCTAGGCCCCTGGCTCACTGTACCCCCTAGAAGAAGGGCCCAGAACATAGGCTTGGGGCATATCCCCTTACAATAGGAGGGACATAGAGGAAGACCCAACAAAAATTGAAAAAAAGCAGTCAGAAAGGTAGAGGAAAACCAAGAGAGATGAGAGATGAAAGTATTCAGGAGATCAGAGTTCTCTACAATGTCAAATCCTGCAGAGATTATGAATTAAGAGGGCTGTGAAAAGGCCATTTGGTGCCTGTGGTCACTAATCAGCAGTTTTGCAGCAGATATCCAAATCCAGTGTGTTTTGCACTACACCTCGGTACTTCTTGGTCACACAGACTGAGCTCACAACTAGGGCTTTCTCCAGGGCTCCAGAGTCCAGACCCCAAACCAGACCCACCTCACACAGCAAGCTCCTGCGTCCTTACTTAGTGACTCCCCCAGAACAGACCTGGTTCTCCATGCTGTGAGTCAGGCCTCCTGGGCCTCAAAGTGCATTACCACCTGCCATGAGGTTTGAACCTAGAAGAGAAAGTCTAATCACGTGCTTCCTTCAAATGGACCTGTCTCCAGCTATTCTCTTTGCCTAGATTTATTTCTCAATGGTTAGCATACTCCCAACCCCTTCTTCCCCCATCCCAGTGATTCTGAACTCCAGCTGCCAACATACAAACCTGATTACCCAGCCCCAACTGCCTGAAAAAATTCCCATCCCCGTTCCACTAGAGATTTGCCCACCCCACCCACTGGGCTTTCTGCTCGTAAGTTAACAAACTCGGTCTCATCCTACACATCTTCCTTTCTTACTCCTTCCATCTCCTGGCATTCATTGAGACTTGGCTTCCCTCCTGTTGACAACTCATCCCCGGCCACCTTTTCCAGTCCTGGTTGAACTTTCACTCAAGCTTCCCTGCTGACAAGAAGACTCTTGCTCCTCCCTACTATCACTTCCAGATTCTCTCTCCACCACCTTCACTTAGCAATCTCTCTTCCTTTGAGGTTCATGATATTCAAATTTACCAACCAATGCAGATCCTGGTGGCAGTTATCTACTGAACACCACACACACCTCACTTTTCACCCCTTTCGGGACATTCTTTTTCCTTCCTCAAAGAGTTCAGAGTCTGGCTCAGACATTCTTTTCACCCCAACTGCTGCTTTCATAAGAGGGCACTTCAGCATACATATTGATGCTCCCTCAATACACTAACTTCACAGTTCCTCAATTTACTAAATTCCTGGGGGGGCGGAGCCAAGATGGCGGTGTAGCAGCAGCAACATATCGCAGCTCTCACACAGCCACCCCAAAATACCCATAAAATAGGACTCTAAACCAATCCTAGAACTCCAAAACGCACACAAGGATACTTCCCACTAAAGTCAGCT
>CM053587.1:295584485-295695034 GCA_028646515.1 Pseudochirops corinnae | reverse complement strand
GGTAGAGGGGGGCGGCAACCCTTGGGCAAAGCCCGGTAACAGATGTAGGTAGCAAGAGGGATTACTCCTTATTCTTCGTTTGCCTTTCACCCCCAATTCCCCTAGACGCCCACCTCAAACTGAAGACAGATTGTTCCTCAAGTCTAAGATAAGGCTGAAACCGTTTACACAAATGAGGCAAACCCGGCCCGAGACCGAGCTCTTTATACCTCTAGTTGCGTCACCGAGGAGCCGCCCCACCCAATCAGAAAGCCGCATCCCGGCTTTTCGACTCGCCACCGGAGGCCCTTTAAAGCCACAGGACGGAAATGCCAGACTTAATTCAAAGCCCATGAGAGAGTGGGGGAGGGGAAGAAGGCTGGAAGAGACTAGACTGGACTGGACTGAGTGGGGGTGGGGAGACATCCTCTCACCCTTTCCCAAGAAATTTTCTTCTTGTTCCTGCAGTTCGGTGCTAGTTGTTCCTGAGCTCGGTATGAGAAAGGGGGAGGGGAAGCGCCCCTCAAGCGCGTGGTGCGAGGTATCTCGAGCTAACCTTTACTTGCAGTCAAGGGCTCGGAGACAGGCCACTCGAAATGAAGGCGCGAGAATATCAGCCCTTCCAGGGCGTACCTCGGTGCTGTAGTGGGACCCAGACAAGCTTCTCACTTGCACCTTGCAAAAGTGATCAGTGTTTGTCTAAGTATCCGAGAGAGCCTGGTATCTATCTTATAAAACTTGCAATTCCCAAAAGCTACGTCGCCCCAGCTCTCTTCGAGGCTGGGTGAAAAGGATAAGGAAGGTGACAGGGAACTAGTTACAGATATTAAACGTGATATGTTACACATTCACTCCTGCTTCCCACCGCCGTGCTGCCCAGTATTTCTGCTTTCCCAAAAGGAAAGAGGATGCGAGTCAACCAGTGGAAAAAGTAAGAAGTTTCAACCGTAGCCTCGACTTCCCTGAGTCCGGCCCCTTTAAGAGAAGGGTCCCACCCCTTGTGAGACTTTGATGCATTCCCGCCACTAGGTTTCGTTTCCATGACTATACTAGGTAACCATGACGTCCGGCGGTCCAGTGACCGTTCACCGGGTGCCGGAGTTGCTTCCTCTTGCCCAAATAAGGGCAGAGGCCCGGAATCGTAGGGTCAGTGAATGGGAAGCCTCCTTCCGGAACCACAGCCCGGGGCCACGGAGCTAACCCGCTTCGAGGAGGAAGGAAGGTTATTTAGGATGGATGGATTTAGAGGTGGAACTTAAGAGATCATTTTACAGATAGCAAAACTGAAGACTGGAAAAAGAAATTGTCCGAAGTTACAAGGTTGTAACTAGCAAGAGTTAGGGTTTCATACCCACGTTCTCTGCGTTTAGTCTTCATTTCGCCCCAGATTCCACGCCGACTTCAGATCTTCCACAACGCCCCCACGCGGGTAATTTACCCCACCCCCTTTCAAGCATTTCTCTTACGTGTTATCTCACTCCGTTACAATATAAATTCCTTAAGGGTTGGGATTATCTTTCTCCTCGTTTTTGTATTCCTTCTTGAGGCCTGGTACCTATTTGTAAATGTTTTGTTTTCTTTCTGATACCTCTTGTGGTCTTTCCCCTGGAGATTCCTCTTCACTTTTCCTAGAAGTGACTCCCCCTCCATCCTTCAAGATACCATTCTGACCCTGCCAACGTTTCCTCTCTCCCTGCCCCTTTGTAATCTTTCCTCCACTCAACCTTCCCGGTGTAGGTGTTGGGCTCTAGGTCCATGAGAAGTGGGTGGTCTCACCCCCGCCCCTTCCTCTCTCCTGCTTTCCCTCCGAAGTCGGGGGCTGGTTTCCATCACCACCCCTCCCACCCTCTTGTACAGTGGTGCCTGACCCGTGGGCGCGGCGCAAAAGGGAGTTGCTTAGGCTGCCCGTTGGTCTATAAATCTCCTAGACTTGCACAGAGGAATTAATTCCAGTTCTTTTCAAACTGCTGCAGGTCACGAAGATGGCTCATAGCCATGGGTCAAGTACTTGGGGAGTTGCGAGTGGAGAAACCAGAGCCCGATGTGTACGGAGGGGAACGGAGAGCCGCTAGGCGTAGTAGTGGATGGTACCAGTGCTTCCTGAGATTTGAGGGTTAGGGGCGATTTGGGGAAAAGGGTTGGGATACGGGAAGGATGTGATTCAGAACTAAAAAGCTCCATATTCTACCTTTCTGATTTCTGGAGCTCGCTGGCAAGAAGAAAGGAACTTCTTAATCTGGGCTTCTTTGCTCAGTGCACTCCCAGCACTGGAAATATAATATACCTTGTTTGTACGTGGTTATCTGCATGTTGTCACCCCCATTAGACTCCTCTTTGAGGGCGGGGACTGGCTTTTGACTTTCTTTGTATCCCCAGCCCTTAGCCAGGTACGTGGGGGGCACTTAATCAATGCTTCCTCACTTGACCGGAGAGGGAGGGCACCGACGCAGGGCCGGGGAGGTTGGACACGTACAGAAAGACACAGACACCTACACCACACCACACCACGCGTTTCCCCCTACTGCCCTGGGCCAGCATCCCGGAAGAGAAGCCCCTGCGTTCCCCTGCAGGGAGTTATTCAGCTCCTTCTCAAGAAAGAGATCATGACCCAGTGACAGCCCTGGTCACTTCGCCTTCACTCCTGGCAGACGCCAAGGAAGGGACTCCTCTGTAGACGCCGGACTTCGTCTCATCGGCTTCTACGAGAGATAGCCTGTACCGGAGAAGAGAAAGGGGTCGCGGACACCTACCTGGGGGGTAAGAAACCAGGTCTGCCCCTAACCAAGATGGTGGCCAGGGATGGGAGAGGGAGGTGGGGTGCCGGTGAGGGCGGAAGTCTCTTGTGTTCCGGGATCCCAGGACCTCTACCTTCTCCCTCCCCGTGCGTGGGACGCGTCCCGTAGGTGCCCTGGGAGTTGCGTGATGGGGGCGGAGCCCACATTCTCCCCGGGGGTTAAGGCGCGGGTACTTGAAACAGTAAATCTCTGAAAGACCCTTTTTTCATGCTACGAGAGTGAGCTGCAGAGGTGGCCGTGCGGAAGCCGGAACAGCTATCCCGGGAGGAGCAGGGGCTGGGGGTGGGGCGTAAAAGTGGGATTCTTCTCCTCCTCCTTCCATTACCACCCGCCCCCGTTCCTCGTGTCCTTCACGGCGTAATAAGGATACCCTGCTGGCTTGAGACCTAGCAGAGGAGAAGGAGAGAGGTTGGGGGGGACTTGGCAAGGCACCAGAGCTCCTGCCCCCTCCCCCGCCTGGCTAATCCAGATAATAGGAAGGGTGGAGGGGTGCCTGGAGATGGCCCTGAATTCCCTCTTCACCGACCACCAGAGAAGTGCAAAAGGCAGCGAGCACCTCCCGGGCCTGTACCAGCAATCATGTGAGCTCTTGCACGAGACTCAGGTCAGGGTCAGCAGGAGTTCGACTGGACCAGTGCGCTGCGCAAAAGCCTTCGGGGCATTGAATGGGACCTGGGGGACATAAAGGAGACTATCCTACCTGGTTGAGAAGGGGGAAGAGCCAGATGTTGGTGGGGACAGAGTGCTGAATTTGGAGAAGATCTGCCTCCAGATCTATCTCGGACACTTAACTAGCATTATGACCCTAGCAAGAGACTGAACCATCTGTGCCTAACTCAGTTTCTTCATCTGTAACATGGGGACAGTAGCACTTCCTGAGGGTTGTTTTGAAGACCAAATGAGGTAATATTCAAAGCATGCCATAATAAATGGTAGCCATCCTGTAGAGATAATGTTATATGGGCATCTAAAGACCGGACGGCCTAGGGCCCCAGTAAACTCAAAATACATTGATGATTCCCCAAAGAATTTTTGTGTATTTAGGTTCTATCTAGATTAACTGTATTAGAAATTAAATTGTTATTATGAAAATTGTTTTGATGTCAAGCATTCCCAGGAAGGCTCTCAGAGGCCACTTCATTACATTTTGAGAACTGCTGGTGTAACTAGGTAAGGGTGGCCATAAGAGAGGGGAGTAGGAGACACTGTCCTGGGGGGAGGGTAGCTTGGGGAGCCCTAGGGGACACAGGCCATATATGGAGTGACAGAGAGTACCAGAGAGAAGACATAGTAGACATCACCCTAGCGCCAACTTACCATGCCTTATACCCATTGGGGACATCTTTGACTGGTCCTTGACTGCCTACCCATAGTAAAGTCCAGTCCTGGAAAATTCAAGATCAAGACCAGAAGAGCTTTCACAGAGAAAATTCAGGAATCTGTCCAGGTGAATGACCCACACTACTCCCAGGGTTTCGAGGCCATAAGAGGCACTTTAGAAGGGCAGTTCTGGACTTAGAACTAGTTTAGGAAGAGGTGCTTATATAGATCCCTCCCCAGGAAATGAGAGACCATATTGCCCACCCAGCAGCTACAGCCTTCACTGAGAAGAAAAACCGAGAGGTGACAAATGCCCTTCTCCCCTCTCCCACCAGCAGCAATCCTGCCAGGGATCTTTGCCTGCCCCTTCATTGTTTGTAATTGCTCATTTCAATAATACTCCATGGTTTACAAATATTTTTCTCACCACACCCCCAAATTAGGTAATACAAGTATTGTTATCACCATTCTATAGATGAAAACACTGGGGCTAAGATGTCTTGCCTCACAGTAAATGTTGGAGCTAGGCATGTATAAACCTAATACTTCTGAGTATATGCCCAGTTCTGCTTGTGTCTCTCTGGGTGTTTGACCTCCCTTTGGATGCTGATGGGTGGGACAGTCCCTCCAAACCTAGATATATCTACACAGCTATTCACACACTGAGAAACAGCAGGCCACACAAGTAAGAGAAAGGGCTGGGCTGCTCTAGGAGTTTCAGCAGCTGCCTGGGGCCTGAGGAGGAAGTGAGGTTACCAGCCCAATGAACCAATGCCTCCCTGCTCCCCTCAGCTCATCGTGGATCAACAGGTTCAGCAGCTGGAGCTTGTAGCTGGCAATGTCCAAGTCCTGAAATATGTCAGACCAGGCTGGCAAAGAGCTAGACAAGCAAAGTATGAGGGATGCCTCTTGGGGGAGCTGAGGCCTCTCCTCGGCAAGCCCCCTACAACCAGAGCTAGGAGCTAGGTCTCTTGGGGCTAACATGCTTTGGCATGCAGCATACTTTCCCCAAGAAATAGATGGCACTCGGTCACTGAGACGGATTTGATCCTCAATAAATTGGCCAAGGTGTCCCATATGATCAGCAGTGAGTCCTGGCCCAACCCCAGATAAAGAGGTGAAACATCCTGGAAGTCAATCCTAATAACCTGTTCTTCAGAGGTAGCTGGAAGGAAGAAGGCTCAGGCCTGGGTACCCTTTCTGTTCTCTCTCTCAGGGGCCAATACCTGTGCCCCCCAGACTCTCAATGGTATAACATCTTCTTGCTTATTGTGATCTTTGTGAGGTTCCACCTGCTCTTTTCCCTATGACCCCTGGAAATCCCCAAGAGGGCAGGGGAAAGGAGGAGGGCCTCAGAGTAGGGGCATGAAGGACCAGGATAACTGCACTTTACAGAGCTTTAAAGTAGTCAGAGCAGGGGTAGCTGTTCCTTGCCATCCCCACCCCCCAATTGGATGTTTAGCTTGGCAGGAAGATACTTGGGAGGAATGGGGTTCAATTTCCCCTCCCTCATCTAAGTTTACCTACTTTCTGTGCCATGGGCACAGTGCCCGTACCCTTGAGCTGGGTGAAAGACCTGTTTCTGCCCCAAGTACACTTAGTTGATGTAGTCCTGAACCACCTTTTAGGTACATCAATTTTGAAATAAAAATCCAACTTTTTAAATGATTGTTACAAGCTTGTCTCTCTGGCTTCTGGAGTCTGGGGAGGAAATTCAGCCAAAAAAGGAAAAGACAGGTTACTCTAAAGTACAAGCTTGATCTCATGTGTCCCCTTTATGCCTTCTGAAGGGCAGGAAACATGGGATCAGAGTATGTCCGCAACCCCCTCCTCCCTGTCAAGAAGTGGAAACTTTAGTTACAAATGCCATTGTTTATTCTTATCAGTATTATTATTCCCATATTCACATTTCTCCAGCTCTGTTCCTCTTTACAGTAGTTAATGTGCAAGCCTCATTACTGGGGTCACAGGGGGTGAGGCGGGCTGGGGGCTGGGGAGCCTTGTGTGTGTTTTCTGAAGGTCACAAGGTCATTGGCACTTCACACAGACAAATCCTGGCAGCCCCAGGGTCTGGGGGAATTTTTTTTTGTCCTTTTCTTTTTTCTTCTTCCTTTTTTTGTGGAAAATTTGATTTTGGGCCTGACTTCTGGGGGGTGGTTGGTGGAGAAGCAGCTGCAGCATCAGCAGAAAGCACCCAGCATTCCTGGGCCATGCAGCTCAGCAGAAAGGTGAATGGGGTGGGGGGAGTGGGGGGAGGTGGCCATTAGATGAGGGATGTTTGAGAAAGGAAAGTGAAGAGCAGGACCCTGGAGGGGGGAGGGGGGCAGACCCCCTTTGGTAAGGCACAACCCTTGTCTTTGGCTCTCCTGGGAGGAGCTGACTCCCCTGTCCCCCTCCTCAGCCCACTTCAGCACAATCCTTCAGGCCCCTTCCAGGCTCTTTGCACCTTTTGGCATCTGTACAAATAGGGGCCTGGATAAGATGATCCCTAGGTCCTTTTCAGCTCCAAGTTTATGGTTCTCAGAATCATGGCACAAACATCTGCTTACAACCATGGAATTTGGAAATCCAGAAGTCTCTCCTCCCTCCATATTCCCCCCTCCCAGCTGCCTCCTTTATTGCTAAATGACACCTTTCCTCAAGCTTCCAGGTGTATAAAATAGGTAATCCTGGTGACTTTTTTTTCCTGGAAGCAGAGGCTTCAGCCTAAAGGGAGGGAGGGTTGCAAAAGGAAGAGGGGGATTAGCAAAGCAAGACAGTCTGGAATAACTCTCACACTGGGGGAAAGCTCAGGCCCAGTGTGGCTGAATCTTACCCACTCACTGTTCACATTGGGGCAAAAGGCTCCAGAGCCTAACTAAGCTGGACCAGGGGCTAGGAATGTGCTGAAGGGTGGCTGGTAGACAACCCAGTTTTAAATTTCAACTCTGGCCTACCCCTGTGCTCTGTTCTCCTCCTCCTCTCAACCCTTGTTAATAGGACAGGCAGCTCCACAGGCTACATAGTTCACAGCTGGATTTAGGGGCCACAGTACATAAGGGATACACATACTGTCCTTCCTCCCTACCCCAGGCACCAAGGTGAGAAGGGGTACCCACTCTGCTTCCCCTCCTTACTGATCTCTCCTTCCCCAATTTGGTCCCAGAACCTCATAGGTGACCCTAGCTATGAGAACACCTTGAGGGGCCTTGTGCTTTGGGAGATTTGGGGAAGGGGAATTAGGACAGTTTAGGGGTGGAAGGGCAGATAAGGTGCTTGTATATTTGGGGAAGAAAGGTCTTGTGTCCCTCCCCGGGGGCTTAGGAAAGTGACTGAGAAGTGGACATATAGAACGTGGTACAAGAGGACTCTGGTACTGGGGGTACACAGCTGGGGGGGAAATTTGCTTGCTCCCTCTCTCCCTTAGCCTATACTGAGTAGAGTCATGTAAAAGGTTTTATCCTGAGGAGCTAGGAAAGATCAGACAGACAGAAATAGGCTAGCTTCAGGAAATAGGGGAGGGGGGACATTTTCCTCAAATGGCCTCTTCAAAAGGTTCCCAGTTCAGCCTCCCCCTTTGAGTAACCGGCAGCCTGTCTTACGGAGCAGGGGGCTCTCTCCTAGGTACACTGTGCCAAAGTCTTGAGGTCCCAGGGATGGGAGCTCCTTCAAAGTGCATGATGTGTCCCTTCTTCCCCCTCCTTCCCACTACCCACTGCCAGGCCCTCAGAGCCAAACATTGCAGATGACCCCTAAGCTACCCTACTGGATAGCACTGTGGGGCATGCTGGACCCTGGACAAGATCCTTGGAAAGCAGAAAACACAGAGTCAGAGGATGAGAAGGGTAGGTATCCTCTTACAGTGCCTGCAAGTGAACAGCAAGCTAAAAACAGCAGAAAAATAAAGGACAGCGCCACCACCTGGCTCTATCCCAAACTGTGGCACTAGGTATTTCCAAAAAGAATGACTCACACCCAGAAAGCCTGGGGCAGATGAAGGAACAGTGTTCAGTCATTCAGACTCTCAGGTAGCTCTTACTTTGCCTCCTCTAAGGAACATAAAGCAGAGGGAAACCCAGGAATTTTTATTTTCATTAGAAGGTAAACTCCTTATGGGGCAGGTATTTCTCTGTCTCCAGCTCTTAGGCCCGTACCTGGCCCATGGTAAGTAAATAAATAGCTATGACTCATTAGCTAGAGATGCATTCAAGGTGATGATGGACAGAGCTGCTGACAAAGCTAGGATTCCAAGGGATCAAACAAGTTTCTGCTCTCCCCCAAACCCATCACTGGTCCTGTGGCATCACTCCAATGAAGTCTGGAGAGGAGGTAGAAGTAACATAGCAGGTATACTCAGGTGTACCTGCCCTGTGCCCAGACCCAGCAGAGATGGTATGGTGGAGAGAAAATAACATGAAACTGGGAGTCAGCTTCTCATCCTAGCCCTGTCTGGGGGGAGTCATGTAACTTCTGGGGGCCTCAGTTTAATCAGATGACCACTATAATCCCTCCCCTCCACCTCTAAATTTCTGAACAAATGAGAGGTTCAGAAAGAGCATGGGATTTGGCCAAAAGGCAGGAGCACCCTAATTCTTTGGGAGAGAGGTCACCCAGGGTCAGAGTTTGTGAGAGGCCCAAAAGGGGAAAGATGGGGAAGAAGAGACAAGGGAGACAAATAAAAATGAAATAAAGATGCCCTCCCCTTACAAAAAAATCCATATTCACATATAACAAACTAGAAAACATCCTTATTCATTAAGGAAGAGGAATAGCCACAAATCAGCTTATTCAAAATAATTAACAGTAAGAACTAACCCCTAGTCAGGCCTGCCCAAGCTGGACATGTCAGGGTCTCAGAGGGAAAGCCATGGACTGGCAGAAATGAGGACCATAAAGAAGAGAAGGGCACATTAAAAGAAAAAAAAGCCCATGGTATGTGGACAGATTTCCACCCACCCTGCTCCCCAATCTTGTCCCCCCAACACCTTATGGATCCCAGGAGCCAATTAAGCCTACCAGGCCTCCAGGCTGGGAGGTAGAGGACAAAGGGGAGGTGGAGGGGTGGGGAAGAGTCACATTCCTATTGGTTTGAAAATTCTAAGGGTCTCGATATTTCCAAAGAACTTAACACTTGCTATAAAAGGTATTTTTAAAAAGTCTGTACACAGGGCTTCAGGGATAGGGGCAGAAGAAAGATAGAGAGTGGACAGGGAAGAGAGCCCCAGAGGCCCCAGCTCTCAGGATAGGTTCACATACACACAAAGGAAGGAGTCCAACTTCAGTGTGAATCCCTCCAAACCTCCTGCTCCACCATCCCCCCAAGAAACAATTCCAATTCAGTCTTGTGTTTGCCAAAGCAAAACCATTCGAGTCATTCCTACCCTATAGCACACACACACACACACACACACACACACACACACACACACTGAAATACATGTATACACGTATACTCAAGCAAATTGCAAACACACACACACACACACACACACAAACACACACACACACACACACACTCTCTCTTTCTCTCTCTATCTCTCTCTTCCCCCAAATAGTGCCCTGATCAGTGCCTGCTCCTTCCTCCAGAAAGAACCAAAATGAGTTAAAGATCTGAGGCAGCAAGAGTCTGATGGAAGAAATATCATTCCCAAGAACTGAAGTCTCTAAAACGAAGTTCTAGGCCACACCCTGCCATTCCCTTGCTATGACACTGGCAGATCAATATACCTTGGGGGGCAGGGGGGCCGAAGTGGGGGAACACCTCCATCTCCTCCCTGTTAAATGGAGTCACTGCCAGTTGCCCTTACTATCCCACAGGATGTCCCAATAATAAAATTAAATAGATGGGAAAATGTTTTGGAAAAGTGGGCTAAGAATGAAGATGAAAAAAGCCAGAGGCTCTGTGAAGGAGGAGGGAGAAGGTCAGAAATGCAGACTGGAGGCCTGGAAGAACAAAGTATAAAGTCAGTGGCCGACTCTGGCCTCCAGGGGCAATCTTCTGGGAGGGCAGGGAGAGTCCAAATCTCCAGTGCCCACTCCCAAAGATACTACAGGGGCACTGACTTGGGGGCTGAGAGAGGCAGTCTGTTACTCGTTTTCTCTTGCTTGTAGGACGAACATGCTTTTCCTTTCCTGGTAAATATTTTTATAATATATATATATATATTATTTCTGGGTCTATAGATTACTCTCTCTTTATATATATATATATATATATATAGTTAGATCATTCTGAGTGTGTTTAAAAAAAAGTAAAGGAAACAAAACCATGTTTGATACTTTCCCACTCACTCTCAGTGCCTGTCATGAAATGGGGAACGGGGCAGGAGGAGACCAGAGAGACCTCCCATTTCAGCCCACCTCATAGAACCACACAGCCCACCTGGATTTCTGCTCCTTGGTGCTATGTGCCCCTTGGGAAAGAAGTGGTGCTGTTTGGGGGGAGGGGGAGGAGAATGGGACAGACAGCAGCGTGCAGTGATCACACGTCCCCTCTGGCAAACTGGATCAAGGACAGGAGGGGATGTTAACCAAAGAATAAAGAAAGTCCAAAGTGAAAGGCAGAGGGAACCCTTGCCAAAGGGCAGCCTGCGATTGGGGAAAAGGGGGAGGAAAAGAGGGGGTGCAGGCCAGGAAAGGCCAGGCCAGGCAGGGAAGGGAAGAGGGGAAAGGTTATTAGAGGGCTTCGGCTGAGGGTCCAGCATCACCATCATGGCTGGCCGTCTCAAAGCCATGCTCCACACCCATCATGTCGGGCTCCATCTTGCCTGTCTCATTGATGAAGGTCGTGTACGTATCGCCCTCAGCCATGAATACCTTCTGCTTGGGAATCCAGCTCTTACGCACTACCCTTCGGGCATTGGTGCACATGTCCGCTGCGATGGCATTCATCTCACTCTCCTTAAAGTTGGGGGCGAAGTTCTGGCAGTAGACTTGGGGAGAGATGAAGGAAGAGGAGGGAAGGGAAGCCTTAAAGACCATGGCTCAGTTTGTCTTCCTCACACAGAAACGTACTAAGCACTAAAATGGTACTTACAGTATTTTCTCAAGGAATGAATGTAGCTGAACCAGCCCCATGTCCCTCCAAGGGACTGGCTCTATACTTCCCAAGCCCTGGACTCCCTCCCTCCCCAACATGCCCCAGTCCTTACACTTGACAGCATGGAGGACCCGGCTGTCCAAGGGTTTTCGGCTAGGGTCATTGGTGGAAGATCGGATGCCTGTGCCACAACTGTTGGCCAGAGTGTTCCTGGAGGGAGAAGTGGGATCAGAGCTGAACTCCATGGGACCCTTAGCCTGGCCAGCCCAGGTCAAGAGTGGGCTTCACTCCAAAGGGGCAGGAAGGGACTAAGTCATAGCCGAGTTTCATGGGGCCTTCAGGCGAGGTCCCAGAACTCCAAGAATGCACAGAAGGCATCAATACATGCTTGCTATTTTTAAATGAAAGGAAGACTGGGCCTCACCTGTCAAAAAAGGAGGCAAGGAGCCGCCGAAGGAGGACTTTGTGCCTTGTGCCTGCACTGACGTGACAGTTCATGAGTTGTGCCCTTGTGATGTATACATTCGTGCCTGGGAGGGTGAGGGGGGAAGATTTGCATGCTGAGTAAAGGCCAGGCAGATCACCCAAAAGCTCATCCCTCGAGACCAATAGCCAACCCACAAAAACCCCCTTTGCTACCTTAACCCTACCCGCCCCAGGCAGATGGACCTCTAGCTGAGGCAGGAGCTTGGACATATTGAAGACATATACAATGAGAGTCAAGGGGCCAAGATAACAGAATGGAGCTGGAAGATATTACTAGGACTGGAAGAGATTTCAGGAGACATGAAAGTTTCACTCTCCTGCTCTTGTTCAAGCCTAGTCAAGCTCCTCCTCAAAGATCCCCACCAAGTTTAGCTAATTCCCCTAGCCTGGAAGCCCTCTCCCAAGTCCTACCTGTCTTACTTTAAAGGCCCTGCTCAAGTCCTGCTTTCTCTAGTCTTTCCTGCCCCTTCCAGCCCCTCCCCACCCCACTGCTTCCCTCAAGAAAGTCCTCAGTACTTGCTGCCTGTATCACTCACTTAACCACTAGTATAATTTTTCACAGGCATGTGTCCTATCTCCTCCTAACTGTGACCTCAAGATCAGAAGCTCTGGTGGCCTTGTTCAACCTTCTGTCTCCCCCCACAGCAAGGCAGGCCTTCTCAGACTCCCGGGCCCACCTGTTACGAGCTCCAGTTTCTCAGCAGGGTCACCCTCATCGTAGAGCTTTGGGTGGCAGCGATTGCCAATCTGGTTGATGAGTTCAGCTGGCAGCGAGGCCAGGTCTTGCCGCACCCGGATTCGGTTGCGGGACTCAGAGACCACTTGCTCCGGCAGGGCCTCCACCTTTTCAGCTGGGGAGAGAGTGGGGAGGGGAGGGGAGTGCTGATGGGGGCTGTAGGGCCTCCCCGGGGCTAAGCCCCTCCCTCCCCCACCCCAGGGGGCTCCCCCGCTCACCTGTCTGGCCTACATTCATCATGCTGTACATCGTGTACATGTTGCAGATCTGGCGGTACTGCTCATCAGAGCCCTCCTCCCCTGCATCCTCCTCCTCATCCACCTCATTGTGGTAGGAACTGGGGCTATCACTAGTGTAGGCGCTGGATGTCCCAGGACTGGTCCGTTCTGATGTGCTGGGCCCGCTCCCCATACCCGCTGCCCCTGCTGGCACTGGGGTTGATGCCAGGCCCTGGGGTACCTGCTGCTGCTGAGGCTGCTGTGCCAGGGGCTGTGGCTGCTGGGATCGGTTCCCTCCTATGTCTGGGCTTGAGAACTTGGCCATTTTGCGGCTGCCATTGCTGCCACCCTCTTTCTGGCCACTGTCCCATAACCGCTTGGCTACGGGCATGCATTGAACCGAGTCTGACTCTTGCTGCTCAGTCTTAACTCGAGAGACAAGGGGAAGTGGGGCACTGCAAGCTGGCCAGCTGGAGATCTGGGCTACAGGACTCTGAGGCTCTGACGAGGGTGTTTCCTCCACGTGCAGGCCCTGTGAGTCACAGCTGGGTGAGCTCACCTTGAGGAAAAATTCTGTGCCCTTCTCCATGATCTCCTGGATCTGGAGGAAGCCAGCAGTGTACATGAGGAGAAACTGGTCACCCACATTCATGCTGAGGCGGCCAGTGTAGCAGAAGCTAAGGATCTGCTGGAAGGACTGGGGCTGCACAGCGGCAGGTAGCTCTACCACTGCACTCTTGCTGCTGTTGAAAAGGTCCCGGAAGTAGGAGCTGCTGGCAGCCAGAACAGCACGGTGGGCCTTGAAAGCATGGCCTTTTACCACCACGGATACGTCGCAGTAGAGACCCTGCAGTCGCTGCTCGTTCAAGCATTCCAGGATACTGTTGCCAAAGTTGGGGATCTCCATCTGCAGAGTCTGAGCCATGATGGTAGCAGCTTGAGGAGGGGTGGGGGAAGCCCCCCTTCCCTCCACCCAGGATGTCCAAGTCCTCACACAATGAGGCCGAGCAAAGCTCAGGGGCGAACCTCCCTGGATAACGAGAGGGAGAAGCTGAGGCACCAAATGGAAAAACAGGCCTGGAACCTGGAGATCCTGGCCCCCAGTACCCAGGCCCAGGCATTAAAAGATAGACTTGAATGGGAAAGGGAAAAGAGAGTGGAGGGCCTGGATGGGAAAGAGGGTATGAAACTAATTTGGGGAGAAGTCATGGGAACCCTGCCCATCTCTCCAGAGCTAAACTGAGGCTGCCACAAGAGAAGTAGTTTTCCATAGTAGGAGGAAATACGATACCTGACAGTCAACAATAAGGCCCCGAGCCCCAAAAATGGATCACATGGGAACAGAGAAGCTGCACATTGCCACACCTTCTTAAGCTAAGCCTTTGGGCTACACAGTTCCTATGCCATGGGACCGGCTGAACTTCTCTCTGGGTCCCAGATGCAGTGATTTCCCAAAGGGGTTGTGGGCCTCAAGGAGCCTGCTCTACCAGCTCTCAGAATCCTAGAAGCTAGAGCCAGAAGGAACCTTGGGGATCATTGGGTCAGAGGGTTCTTCAATTGGGGCTACTTTTAAATAAATATATATATATATATGTTTATTATATATATTATACATATATATTCTTATTATCCACCCTCAGAGAAACAGAGGACAAACAAGTATGGTACAGTCTTACACAGATGTATATGAATGTATATGTCTATATGTGCGGATGATGAGAGATATCTAAGCATATGTATGTATGTTTGTGTGTGCACACACGTGTGTAAGAGTGTGTGTGTGTGTGTGTGTGTGCACAAATATATTTGAGATTAACTGTAGCCTTCTGGGTAGAGGGGGAAGGGAGGAAAGAGGGAAAAGAACAAAGCAAAAAGTGCATGGCAGAGAACAAAAACTTACATGGAAGCAAAGGAAAGATGGACAGCCTGGAACACAATGTATAGTATTTATTATATAGGCTTTTTTTAAATGGAAATTTATTGCTGTATATTTTGAAACCCCTCTCCATGTGCTATGCACATGGCAATGTTTTGAGTTTAAAGTAAATTAATTTTTAAAATATATGCTAATAACTATATCTGAATTTCAACATTTTTCTTTTGTAATCTAGATTTTTTATTTTATGCATTTAAAAATCTTACTCAAAGGAGGAGTCCATAGACTTCAGATTGTTAGAAGGGTCCAGGACACAAAAAAAGGTTAAGAGTCCCTGATATAGGTCAAATCTCTTCATTTTACAGAGAAAGAAACTAAGGCACTAGAAAGGCCTTGCTCAAGAATACACACTGGTATCTCAAGAGGTGGTAGTAGATTCCAGATATCTAGTTTCCTCACCAGGATTTTGGTGAGTGACATGCTCCACTTGGAGGAAAAGTAGCCAAAATAGCTAAAGTCAAAAGCCTAAGGTTAGACCCAAATAATGACCACCATTCCCCAGGAGATGCCAGGTATCCCCAAAGGTGGAGGAAGACAAAACGAGGGCTTCAATGGATGGTACTGAGAAGGGGACGGGGAAAACTGAGCAGGCTACAAGAGCTGGCTAAAAGCAGTGATAATAATAAGAGCTGACATTTATACAGCACTTAAAATTAAAGTACTTACATACATTATCTCATTTGATCACATTGATTTTGAAGACAATCTCATCACTCAACTAGCCTGGAAACACCTGAGGCTCCTGGCTGGGCAAAGGAGGGGAGTCTCAGCCTCCAAGGGGCTTTTAAAAAATTCAATTAGCAATTCTTGGGGGAGAAATTATTGCAAATTGCTCTGCTAATCAAGCATACATAAACCTTCATACCTGGTTAATTAGAAAGCAGTTTTATGGACTATAGAGACCTAATTGACTAGAGAGAAGAAACCAGAAATGTATCTGGCTTGGGTCCCTGCGTGATTTCCACTGACACCCCCCCCACACACACACACACACTTCTCCAGGGAGCCTGAGTCTGGGGGATGCTGATGCTTAAGAAGAAGGGGCTGGGACCTTATGGGTTCAAAGATTCAACCTGCACCTCCCCCACCCCAATCCACCTGTTTCTTATGAATCACTTTTCCGGCATGGCTGACCCTCAAAAGAAGTCAAGTAGCCAGTCTGGGCACTAGGCATGCTACCTAGACCACCCACACACCCCAACCAGCTCCTGCTCAGGCTTCAGACAGTGAATTCCACAAGTAATACAGGAAGTATTAAAGGCTGATGGAAAAGAAGAGAAGGGAAGGGGAGAGAGATAGGGTAAGCTGATGAGAAAACAAAAAATACCATCTCCAAATTCTATAACGCGTTTCACACATACAAAGCGTTTCCCAGTAACAATCCTGTAGAGGTGGATAGTATAATTATGATCTCTATTTTACAGATGAGCAATTTCGAGGAAAAGCAGGGAAAGGAGCTTGGAGGTCTACCATGACTTACAAGGTCACCCACTGAGATTCTACACCCAGAGAGCTTTCAGAAACGCCCAGCTCTCTCATTCAATTCAATTAAGGATTTATTAAGATCCTACTGTGTGCCAGACACTCAAGATCCATGGAAGACTGAGCACCAGAAACTGAACTACAACCCTCTCACTACGACTAAGCATCACTGTAGGAATGAGCTCAGCATAATTCCCCACATTGGCTCACTGACTTGAGGGGGATGCAGTGCTGTTTGAGGCCCCTCTGCCCCTAAGAAAATGACACGAGGCCCTCAACCTCACTAGGGTGGTGGTGCCTCACCTCCCAACACAAGGAGAGGAAAAGGATAGGTAGCTAGAAGTAAAGTCCTCCAGGAATGCCTTCAAATACCCTGATCCCCAACTAAAATTTTTCTTGCCACCCAAAGCAAATATACCTAGACTGACATTCCTGACCCACATCCCTGATGGCTAAGGGTTGGCATTAGGCTAGCTCTTGTACACTGCAGTGCTCACCAAGCTACATGCAGGAGGAAGCTCCTAGCAGCTCTGGCCTTTGCCTAGGCCATGCCAGCTATTGGAGAAAGAGGATTCTCTGTTTTGTTTTGAGGGGCATGGCACTGTGTCTCTAGGATATTCTTCTGACCTGATGTCCTCCTCAGCTCCAGCTCCACAGAACTCAACCTTAAGCACAGGGCAAGACCATTCTAGAGCATAAGCGAAAGGAGTATATGGAGATCACTGTGACTCTGAACCCATCTTTAACCTACAACTCTCCTCTCTTTCCTTCAAGCAGCAGAAGCAGAGACATTCATTCTTCTTTCTAATACGGAAGGAAAGCTCTCTACTCTGTCACTAGCTACTTCCCTCTGGCACTCCTAGCCTCCAAAAACCCCTACCACCCTCAGTGACTAACATCTCTGCCCATTGCTACTTACTGGTAAAAAGTTTAGCAAATTCAACTGGACACAGCAAACCAGTTTTATAATGCATGCCAAATTCTTTATCCATAGTCCCCCACACTTTCCACTTTCTCAAATGAATTATTGCCAATGATCACTTTTGAAATTGGAAAGATTTAATTTGGAGTCAAAGGACCAGGTTTCAAAAACTCAGATCTGCTCCTTACTACTTATTTATGGGACCTTGGACAAGTCATTGAAATCTCTCTGGGCCCAGTCCTCTAACAATAATTGGATAATTACTTGATAAGCTCTGACAAGATCTTGGCTCTCTTCTAGTGCTACAGTGAAGATTCTATAAACTCCTAGAATGACTGTTTCTAACTGCTTCCTTTCTTCCCTCTTAACTCTAAGTCCTACAATCTAACCCTGCCAGCAAGGTTACCTGCCATCTCTGCAGTCACAGACTCTGCAGACCACCCCCTGCTCTGGCTTCTCTAATATGGCATCATCCTGGTTTTTGTCCTGCCTCCCTGACTGGTCCTTCTCATTCTGTGCTGCCATTATAACCACTATGATGGTTCCAAAACCATGATGCCAATTCTCTATTGCTTATCTTCTGAGCAATTTAATGAGAACTGCATGGTATCCTGTCTAGGTTTTTTTAAAGAAGCCATTTAAGAAGTCATCCCTTCTATTTTTGGTTTGGAAATTCCTTTGCATTTTATAAAATGATCTCTTGCCTTTGGGGTCCGTAACTTGAGGCCTAGTTCAAGAATTTTCCAACCACTCTAATCCCTGGTGAGCTCCCCTCTCATGGGGCAGGCATATTATTCTTCCTGTATGTCTTCCCCAGCATTTAAGTCAAGTCAAGAAGCATTATTTATTAAGTACTCTACTATGTGCCAGACACTGTACTAAGCCCTAGGAATCCAAGGAAAAGGAAAAAACAAATCCAGCTCCTGCTCTCAAGGAATTCAGTCTAATGGAGAAGATTACACAAACAACTATGTACAAACAAGATTAATAATAATAGCTAACAGTTACATAGCTTAACTGTGTCATCTGATCCTCAAAATAATCCTGGGAGGTAGGTGCTTGTATCATGTCCATTTTATTGATGGGGACAGAGAGGCAAACGGGTTAAGAGACTTGCCCAGACAAATTTAAAGAGAGAGACAGATGGACACTTGCCCAGGTGACATATCTAAGTAAATGTCCGAGGCCACATTGGAACTCAATTCTTCCTGACTCTAGGGTCCAGCACTCCATTCACTTCACCACCTAACTTCTCTAGATCTATACCAGGAAATTGGAGATAATCTCAGAGGGCAGCACTAGCACTAAGGAGGACTAGAAAAGGCTTCCTGCAGAAGGTGGGGTCTAAATGGAGACTTGAAGGAGCCAAGGAAGTCAGGAGGAAGAAAAGAAGAGGAAGAGTTCCAGGCATAAGGGATGGTCAATCAGGAGATGGAGTGTCTGGTTCAAGAACAGCAAGGAAGCCCAAGTCAGTGAATCCAAGTGTATGGAGGGGAGTAAGGTTTAAGATGGGAAAAGCAGGGAGAAGCCAAGTTATGAAGGGCTTTAAAAGCCAAACAGAGGGTTTTATATTAGATCCTGGAGGTAATTGGGAGCCACTGGAGTTTACTGAGTAAGAGGGTGACCTGGTCAGAGCTGTGATTTTGATTAAAGATCAATGGACAGCTGAATGTATAATAGAGTGGGGAGAGCCTAGAGGCGGGCAAGGCCAACCAGCAGACTATCATATTAACTCAGGCATCAGATAACAAGAGCCTGCATCAAGGTTGTGGCAGCATCAGAGGAGAGAAGGGGGTGTATATAACAGAATGTTATAGGTCTTGACAACAGGCTGGATTTGGAGTGAAAGAAATTGAGGAGTCAAAGATGACTCTTAGGTTGTGAGCGTAGAAGACTGGGAGGATAGTGGTGCCGTCAACAGCAATAAAAATGTTAGGAAAAAGGGAGGGTTTGTGGGGAATGATCTATCTGGCTTCCTCTCCCTCCATCAGAAGGTGAGCACTGAGAGAAGGGACTGCTCCTACTTTTCTGTTTTATCCCAAATAGCTTAGCACAGTGCTTTGCAAAGAATAAATACTTAATAAAAGCTTTTTCATTCAGTCAACTCAACAAATTTAATGAAAGGAAAAACATCCTATCAATTAAAGCTATGTACAAGCAGAACCAGGTGAGATATCCACTTATCAGAGGTTTGCAAGTGAAGGGTTGACATCCACATGTTAGGAACGCTGTAGACTGGACTACTGCTCCGTTATGAGGCGGATAATATGGCTTCCAAGGGGCTCTCCTGCTCTGTGGTTCTCTCACTAACTGTACCTCAGAAAACAACAAACTCATACTATTCATCTTCCTTTCCAAACTAATTTCCTTTCCCAACTTCATCCCTAGCATACATGGAACCAGCACTCTTCTCTTTTCTCTTTCTCTCTCCACATCTAGTCTCCAAATCCTATTAATTTTTCCTGCACTGCCTCTTACAAGCCATATTACATATCCATGACCCCAAGGTCTCTGCCTCAATTACTATAGCCTCCTAAACAAGGGCCTCTATCTATCCTCCACAAACTGCCAGCCAGACTAATCAACCTAGAGCACAGATAACTAACTGATCATGTCACTCCACCCACTAAGAAACATTCAGTGGCTCCCCACAGTCTGCAGAATAAGCCAATTATGGATGACTTTGAATAGTAGACTAAGTAATTTTAACTTGATCCTATAGACAATTGGTAGCCATATGAAACTGAACACCTCTGTATGTCTGTTAACAGTCCCCAATATGTCTGTCAACAGTCCCCAACACCCTCCTATTTGCCCAGACTCAAAACTCAAAAATCAGACTAGTTTCTTCTCTTTTCCTAGGTCCCCACATCCCTCAATTACCAACTGTTCTTTCCCCCTTCTCTCCCACATGCATCCTTCCCCTCCAGTCAAATTAGTCTTCTCTCACATATATACTGGGTTCATTCTGATCTCTGGTACTTACCACCTAGTCTTCCCTTTGCTTGGAACAGCCTTTTCTATCTCCAAATCTTCCCCTCTCCCCAATTTCCCCCACTGCCCTCCAAAACCAGCTCAAATATTCCTCAACCACTCTAATGGCCAGCAAGTTCCTTCCTCCCTTCTCAGAGCACTGCTGTGCTCTAAGCGTCTTGTTCTACCTGGATGCAGCCCCAGCACTCAGCACAGTGGTTCAAATCCAGCTACTTTATGACAGCGTGACCTTGAGCAAGGCCCTTAAACCTCTCTGGGTCTTAATATCCTATAAAATGAGGAAGTTGAACTAAATGACCTGTAAGGTCCCTTGTAGCTCCAAATCTATAAAATGGTTATAGAATCAGAGAATGATCTCAATGGAATGAAATTAAAGAAATTGTTGAAGAAAAAGAATCTTTAATACCCTTTCCCAACTTCCCCAGGCTGGATGGAAACTTCAGTCCTACTTGCCTGCACTCCAGTATCCAAGATAGTCAAGCTGCTACCAAGACCTTCTCCCTTCACAAAGTCTCAAACCACAGTTCCTCTATGCCAGGCACTGGGCAGTGTTCTCTTATTGAGGTGACAAAGATAACCAAGATTCTGTGGTGCCTACCATCTCTGAACTTACAAATCTAGTAGAAAAGTGAGACAAATGCACACAGAAACCCCTTTTTTCACCACTACAATGGGCATCACCTGAATCTAACTTCTCTTCACTTCTCCTTGGGATCCTACAACAGCCCTGCTTAGTGACCTCCCCAAAGCACTTCTTCCTCACCAACTACCCAGAAGGCAATGTATGTGATGGGGTGGAAAGAGTGCAAGACTGGCATCAGAGGCCCAGTGTGAATATCTCCATTCTGTGGTCCTTTTGTGGGCATCACCTTCCTCGCCAGTAAGAGAGAATTGGCCAGGATGATCTCCAAGGTCCCATCTCTGCTCTTCTGATCACATCCTGAATCCAGTCTAAACTCTAGCTGGGAAATCAAAGTCTTCCACAATCTGACCTCAAACCTACTTTGAAGGTCTCCTCCAACATAAACTTCTGCAATCTAGTTTCACTGCTATCCATTCCATCATCAACTCACCACCCTGGCATGACTCTTTTCTCCTGCCTTTCTGCCAGTTCAAATCGTACCCTTCCTTCAAGGGAGGGCTTTCATCCCATCCCAACTCCTCTGAGCCCTACCTTCTCAGCTTCTGACTGCCCTCATTTCTGTACTCCAAACCCTTGATCTTAACTCTCATTTTCTGAACGTTCTTCCTATTCCTGACTTTCTGCCTCTGACTCAAAAATCAACTTCATTACTGACTCTAGAAAGGGTCTGTCAGTGGACTGTCAAAATGCTCCAGTCACCACTTCTGAGACTTCCTGGGCCACCACTTCCCCTAAATGTAGTCTGGTTCATTAGAACACAAGGTTCTGGAGGGAAAGGACTTTTGTATGTGTATCCCTTCTATCCAGCACCAGGCAGTGCTTAACTGATGCTTTTCAATCATTCATCTACTGTGTCTTCCTGTGAGACAAAAACTCACACTTTTCAGGTCCTTGGAGGCTGTTCTTCACAGAGCAAGGGCTGAAGAAGGACCTGCCAAGGGGCGACTAGGTGGCTCAGTGAATAGAGCATGGGCCCTGGAGTCAGGATGACCTGAGTTCAAATCTGGCCTCAGACATTTAACATTTACTAGCCATGTGACCTTGGGCAAGTCACTTAACCCCAACTGCCCTGCATTCCCCCCTCCAAAAAAAAGTGTCTGCCACTCATGACATTGAGCAAAGCACATCCTTTTCCCTGGAGAAGCTTCCATTTCTTCCCTGTTAAATGGGGAGACTGTTAGTCACCCTTGAAATAAGGAAGGGAGAAAAGGAGGAAGGATTTATTAAGTACCTACTACAATCCAGGCACTAGGCTAAGCATTTTACAAATACTAGCTCATTTGATCCTAACCACAATGCTGGGAGTAAGTGCTATTATCATTCTTACTTTACACTTGAGGAAACTGGGGCAGAGGTTGACCTACCCAGGGTCACAGAGCCAGTAAGTATCAGAGGATGGATTTGAACTCGGGTCTTCCAGACTCTAGGTCCAGGTCCAGGGCTCTATCCACTTCACCATCGAGTTGCCTCAACAGGGTATCTGATTCTACCTATACTTTCCTCAGACGCTGAAAAACTACTCCAAACAGATCTGACCAAAAGTGTAACACTCATCTATAGGAGAAAATGAAGCAGGAAGGGGGAGGTAAGATTCTTTATGAAGCATCACAGCACAGGCAAAAAGAAAAAATAGGAATGCTGGATTAGGCATGTGGCACAAACTGCTGCATTCAAACTGTGTTACACTGAGCAAGTCATTCCCAGACACTCATTTTCCTTATCCATAAAATGGAAATAAACATATTTGTCCTGCCTCTCTCACTCCATAAGCAGTAACACACTATACATATGCAAGGGAGGAGTATAATCAAACTTCTTTGCCAGTCATTCAAAGCCCTCTACAACCTAACACCACTCTACTTTTCAAATTCTCCTCTTACTCCCCTAGTACCCCAACCACAATCCGGCCAAACACATTTACTCTTCTGCCCCACTCCCAAAACACAACCTGCTGCCCCTCACGTTCTGAGCCTTCACTTTGGCAGACCCTTTGGCCTGAAATACTGTCCCTCTCCACTCTCTTCACATACTAGATTCCCATTAAAAAGCTCAAAAACCATTTTCTCCATGAATCTTCCCCTGCTTCTGTCCATGGCGTTAGCCTTATCCCTCTAATCTCATTTTGCTTTGCAACTCTTTAAGGCACCTATGTAGTAATGTGTGTACTCTAGTTCTTTGGGCCTTCGTCTGTTCCTTCTACTAGAAGGTGAGCTGGGTGACGACACCCAGTACAACACAGTGCAAACAGTTAGCATTTCAAGTGTTTGCTGATTGCCTGACCACTGTTATTACAACTACCACAGACAGCTCCCTCTCCACATTCCCCGCCCCCCACACTCACACAAAGACACAGCCTCCCACCTTAAGAGCTCAGCCTTCGTTGCTACCCTAGATAAAGTTGGAGACTGAATTCAAGAGTTCTGGCAACAGAACAATACTGTCCTAACCAACTGCACCCTAGGTAGAACTCAGCCTCTTCAAGGCCTCAGAGATGCCACCGCAGCCCCAGGCCCTAGCTACTCCCTAGTAGCAGGAATATTTTTTAAACTGAGTGAAAAGAAAGGAAAGATTCCTCACCTCCTAGTCCCAACTCCCTAACCCAGAAACAAGATGAGGGTGATGCCAGAATGCAGCTGCTCCCCAAAGGGAGAAGAGGTCTTAGAGGAGAGCCTCCAAAGGGCTTGGCTGATATGTGGAGAATACTGAGCATAGGTTTCCAACAATTAGATTTGGGAGGGGGAGAGGGGAGTGGGAGAGGGCTGTTTCTAACCTTTCATTAAACCTGGAAGAACTGGCCCAACCTGGCGTTTTGCTCAGGCCTTGGGGCTCCCAAAGCACCTTTCTAGATAACAGCCTGGTAAGATCATCAGGAAAGGAACTAGGAAACAATTAAGAACACAGAGATGGGAAGAGTAAAGCTCTGAGTAAATTGTCCCAGACCAAGCAACTGTCTTCTAACCTGGGGCAGCGTGGCCAGAAGCACAAAAGCCCAGGCCTAGATCCCTTCCAGAAGCAAATACCAACACAAACACTAAACCTGACTCCCACATGTCCTCAGGCTACCGCTTCTTACCATAACCAGAACTCCCAGGACACTGAACACTTATCACCAGCCCACAGACCACTCAAGCTGGAGCTACCTGGGCTTTACAGGTTTTTCCAGGGCAGGGGCTAGGTGCATACTGACTATCAGAACTGGGCTTGGGCAGAAAGGCTTTCTTCTCTTTGGCCCTCTTTCTCTCTTCCCAGACAATTCCCTAGATCCCCAGGGTAAGAAGGAAGGGGTTGGCACCTTTACCTCTCAGCTCAAAGGCCTAAGTAGGTCCTTACTTTGCTTCCAGACAGCAGAACTGCTCCTAGCCCAAGCCCAGGGTGAGTCATCTTTGGAAGGTAATGGCTTGTGAAGCTGCCAAGGGACAGACAAATACTATGGTCAACTGACCTATGCTGTGGAGATGAGACTTGAGCACTTCCCAAGAGAAACATTCTCTCTTCTGTTCCCTTCTAAGGTCCAAGGAATAGGCCTCCATCCCCTCTCCTCTGCCGCCCTTCAGTATATCTGTATACCCTGGAGATCCACTACTTGACACTCACTCACTTCTCTTGGTCAGAGGCGGCCTTGAATGTTTCCTGTGTATTCTCTGGCCCTAGATTGTGAGCTCCTTAGGGGAAGGACCCAGTCTTCTACTTCTATGGTCATCCCCATTTCTTACACAGCAAGTGCTCAGTATGGAATCTGGGCAAGCTCACTGGGTCTTGGAGAGCATATTCCAGGGGTGATTTCTCTATCTTCAGACCATATGATACAAAGTTGTCCAGCCCCATCCCAAGGAGGCTATACAGGGAAGAAAACCTAGCACCTTCAGTCACTAAAGAATAGAGAAAGGGAATGGGGACACGATGGAGACTATGATATAGTCTCTGCTAAAATGGAGCTATGAGATCAGTCAGACCAATGCAAACTGGAACTCCTCTACAACACTCCCCACTCCACCACCGAACTGGGCATACAAACTTTCTTTAAGATAGTTCTCCAGTGATGAGGAATACTCTGTAGTTCCTAAGACAGCCCATTCCACTTTGGGACAATTTTCGTATTCTCTTAATTCTTACATTTTTCCTTATACAATACTTAAATTTACCCTTCTGATAATACCATCTGGTGCTCCTAGCTTTGCTCTCTGGACCAAGAATAAATCTAATCACTGCTCCCCAAGGTAATTCTTCATATAGTGGCCCCAAATCAGCCTATGGTTGATGCTCAGTGTCCTACTGGGTTGGCAGAATTATCAATGAGAAAGCATCCCTAGTATGCTCAAAGGGTAGATGAGGACTACCCCCAATCAGTTATCAGAGTCATTCATCAGGGGAGCTATGCTTGAGAAGAACCTACAGACCAAGCCCTTGGTTAGTTCCAGAGGGGGATCCTGGGGCATAACTGGTTGAGGTAAGGGACAGCCTCCCTATGACACAGACTTACTCTATTGGGTGAGAATAAAGCAACCACTAACTCATAACTAAGTGCCAATACATTCATCTCCCCAATTCCTTATTCTGCAGGTTCCTTGGAAAAGACTGAAGCCTAGGTTGGAAAAGCAAGCAAATCTACACACACATCATTTTCTCCAGCCCTAAGAAACAAAGAACAGAAAACTCCAAGAAATGTGAGCTGAGGAAGGAACTGCAAAACATAAAACATGCTGAATGTTTGCTGAATGGAACTGAGGCTACTGGCACCGGGCAAAAGATGCCCAAGCAGCTGCACACAGCCCTCCAATCCCAAGGCAGGCAGGAGGGACAAACTATCACTTCCTAGCAGGAGCACAGGCAGGCCCTCCCAGGAACCTTTTCTATTGGGTGGGGGTTGAGGGAAGGGGAGGGACAACTACCCTGGGGCCACCCCCTCAGAAAACAAAATGCCTTCCTTAGGTGTTCCAGGCTGTTTCTAAAGCTGCCCACATGCCACCCACCCAACCAGCCGGCACCCAGCAAGGCAAAGAAACACAGCTGAGAGCTAGCAAAGCCAGAATCAGAGCCATAGTCAGCACTGAGCCAGGGAAAGAGAGAAACCAGTACTGGGAAGCGGGAAGGACAGAGAGAAGAGGCTACACCTGAGATAGGGAATGGAGAAGGAAGAAGAATTGGGGAATAAAACCTGTCCTAATGCCCAGCCATCTGTGTCCCAAGTACTTTTAATTTCTATCAGGGCACTGCCTTGTCATCTCCATCTCCACCACCACCAGCAGCATCCCAAGTACATTCTAGGCTCTCCCCCACCCCCCAAAGCTTAGACAATTAGGGGGAGAAGTCACCAATCCCTACAAGGCCTTATACTCATCTCTGAAAGCACATGGTCTACGTTGCCCCTTCCCCTCCCTTCAACAAACACAGCTGCCCAGCAACTCCCAGTGGGGAAGGGAGAGAGGGATCACCGGGGTTACCCACCCACCCCACCCCCCTTTTCCCCAGGAAGACTGGGAAGTTTGCTTTACCAGGCCCCTCCCTTGAACCTTGTTTGCTAGAAGGGGAGGAGAGCACAGAGGAAGAAAGGAGAGGGAGGAGAAGGGATGGGATCTCCGAGTCACCTCCTCAGCTGGGGGGGAGGGAACAGGAAGGGGCTGCCCAAGATCACCAGGCCACGCAAGGCTTCGGAGGGGTGGAGTTGCAGAGGATGGGGAGGGTCGGGCAGCTACCTGGAGATACAGTCTACAAAGTACCTACACCTATCAATTCAGATTTGCCGGAAGGCAGGGCAGGGAAGCGACTCAGAGGAGGCGAAAAGACCCGGGGCTAGGAAGAGGGATTTTTCCAGGACCAGCCCCCTCCCCCAAACTACAGGGAAGAAAGAGGGGTCGAGCAAAGGGTTTTAGAAGGGAGATGACTAAAGGGGGAGGGCAGAGAGCACGTCCGCAAACCCTAGACCTGCAGAGGGATAAATCCGAAATGGAGGAGGGAGTCACCAAAAGTTCCTGAGGATGGAGGGTCCAGGGAGGTGATTAAAGTCTAGATCTTGGGGGGCGGAGCTGGGCCCCAGGTTTGGAAGGTGGGTTTACTTGGAGAACTGAGTCGGAGGACGGTGGACAAGGGACTGACCGAGATGGAGCAGGAATGAGTCTGGGGCTGGAGCTGGGACGTGAACAGGAGTAAGACGAAACTTAGGGTCTGGACCCGGCTGAGATGGGACTGGGGGCGGGAGTCTGGGGTCAGAGTCGGGGCCGGGTTCTGAACAAGGGTCGGGGGCCGCGGCGAGGGTCCAGGCCGAGGTGGGGGGCCGAGGCGGGGGTCTCGGGCCGGGGTCAGGGCTGGTGCCGTGCTCGCTCGTTCGTTCGCTCACCTGGCCGGGGCCGGGGCCGGGGTGGCCAGTGGGGCTGCGCCGGCTCGGGACGGGCCGGGCTGGGCTGCGCTGTGTTGGGCCGGGCCCTGCACCGGCCTCTCTCGGCTCCCAGGTTCTGGGGCCACGGGCCCGCGCCCGCCTCACGCCCTCGCCTCAACCCCCCAACCACCGCCGCCGCTGCCTCAGGCTCGGTCCCGGTCCGGGTTTCCTCCTCCTCCTCCTCCTCCTCCGTCTCCTCCTCCTCAGCAGCAGAAGCAGCAGCGGCAGCCGCGGCGGCCATTCATTGTCGGCCCAGGCCGCCTCAGCCGAGCCCAGAGCACACGATCACCGCGGCGGCAACGGCCAAAAAAAAAAAACACACACACATACCAAAAAAAAAAAAACCGGCCGCGGCTGTGACCGCGGATACCGACATGGGACGAACGTTCCCTTCTCTTCCCGCCCCCTTCCCCCCTCCCCACAAGAGTTCCAGGCAGACCTGACCAGCTGAGTGCCGAGGCCGCTTGCTCTCTTCCCCCTCCTCTTCTCCCTCCTCCTATGGGGGAGGGGAAAAGGGAAGGGGAAGGGAAAAAGATAGGGGGTGGGACAAGCTTTGGGAACTGGCGCCAGTTAACTCTCGATTCTTCCCCTAGTTCTTTACCTCTAAACTCTTCAAAGGCGAAGAAAGATTTTGGTGGTAGAGGAGGGATATTACTCCCTGTACCCCTCTACCCCTTAGCCATTCCCCCTAGGAATCATCTCCTAGGACAGATAGTAATGACCGATCCCAACCCCTTCTTCTTTGGGGGGAAAAGTGTTTTCTATCTGGGATTCAGGCACAATGAGAGGCACTGGCCTGGTCTCAGCTTCAGTTTCATCAGTTGTAAAATGGAGGAGAAATCAGGGCCGGGGTAAAATTAGAGGACCTGCTGGAATCTTTCCCAGCCAGGTTCTTCCAGAGGAAAATAGACTTGGGCAAGGGTCCTCAGAGACCCATTAGGTAGCTCTTGTCTGGCTCCCCTGCTGAGTGAGCCCTTTCTTGAGAGGGAACTTTTCTGGGGCTATCACCTTATCAACCATATAGCTGGCAGTCTTTGAGAGGTCTAGGGAAAATGAGAGGGGGTTTGTCCTTCCCCTTCCCTCATTTCCATAGAGGGAACTGAACTCAGCCCCCTTTACCTGAGAAACTGAGTCACAGACACCAAATTTACCTGGCCTCCCGGTACCAAGGGTTGTTGTAAGGGTCAAACAAGATAATACATGTAAAGCACTTTGCAAACCTCAAAAGCACTTTATAAATGCTAGTTTCTCTCCTAAGACCAGCTTCCACTGGGACTCAGTGAGGGATTTTAATGCCTATAGGACTCAGTATTTAACCCCGTAAAAATGTAGAAATGATAGTTTCCTTTCTTCCTGTCTATTTTGGGGTTTGAACATTAGCTCCTTGGGATCAGAGAATATTTTTCTTCTCATCTTTGTATCTCCAATGCCTACCAGTTAACAGGCATTTAATAGGCAAATAACACTTTGTGATTGACATTGATTGGTCTATCGAATTAGTGCAAGGTGCTCTGAAAACTTTTTACGTGTGTGATTAGTAAGCAGTTCCTGGCATGGGCCTGGCATCAAAGCAGGTACTCCACAAGTTTGCTTGAGCAGAGTCAAGAAACTTCCGTTCAAAACTCCCTTTCACCGTTAAACCTCAGTTTCTACACCTTTAAAATAAAGGTATTGGACAAAATGGTACTTAAGCTCCCTTTCGGCTCTAATGGTCAACGAATAGGGGTAGAGGCTAAGCCACACACCAGGTATCACTCGCTTCAGAACCTCCCCTCTGCCAGCCCCTCAAAGTCTCGCTCGCCCTCTTCACGTAAAGTTTGTCCCTTTCGCCGGTCCGTAGGCGTCGTTTGGATTGGCTGATAGGGTCACCTGAGGGTTTGCGCTCTCCCGGGGCAACATGGCGACGCCCAAAAGTTGACTCCAGAAACGTGTTCTGTTCAAGATTTCTGGTTTGCTGTTGCAGCTGCCACTACCGAAAAGGTGAGAAAGACCCGGGTATGAAGCGGAATGGCGCAGACCAGGAGCTGCGGCCCGATCCGGCACGGCCCGGGAGGTGCTGACAAGGGGCTGTCCAAGGTTTCAGCTTCCGACTTTGCTTTCCTGTTGGAGTGGGTAGTCGCCTCGGAACGAAGTCCCGATTGCACTCTGAACCCCCCATCCCATGGGCTGGGGGGTGGGGGGAGAGGGGTCGTGAGACCAAGCGCTACCTTGACACTAGAGGCCGCCCGAGAAAGCGAGCCAGCCCAGGCCGATGGCCGACTTCTGGGCAGTAGGAAGTCGGGGGCCCATTTGCGGTTTAATCGATTGCAACTCTCTTTTTTACGAATGGGCAAATTAATATCCAGAGTGATTAAGTCACTTTCCATAGTCTCATAACGAGGCAGTGGCAAAAGGGCTCCTGGGGGTGCTGGTACCATGAGATTTGGACAGAATAGCTTTATCTAAGGTTCTCTGGTCACTAGGACTTCTGCTGTTTCTTCCCTCTTCAGTCAAGCAAGAACCCCCTTTAGATGCTTGTCCGGGCTGCTCTGTGGCTTCAACTTGACATCCGAAGCATCCAGAGCCATTTCCGTAACTTCTGTGGAGCCCATTTTATGGAGGGGACAAAGGGTCCTCCCTGCAAAGGTATTGCCTCCGATGACATGGAGAATGGTGCTCATCCAGAGCAGCCCAAACCTGGGGCAGAACTGGGGGAAACAGTGATCTCAGAGGGAGCTGCCAGGATTGTTTTTCCCAATAGCAACGAAGTGTTTTACAACCCAGTTCAAGAGTTCAACAGAGACCTAACGTGAGTGGAAATCCCAGAGAGATCAAGGCGTGGGATCAGGGATCAGTCTAGCTAAGAGTAGAGGGCTGGGATCATCAAAGATTAGCTGGGTCGGTTTGTAGTCAATGGGACTGAGCTGCCCCCTTTTGATACCAGAAGCAGATCCCTAGCTGATACTGGGACGGGGGTCCAGGGTTTGTGTTCTCACTATGGTATCCCTATCTCTCAGATGTGCCGTCATTACAGAGTTTGCTCGGATACAGCTCTTGTCCAAAGGAATTCAGAGTGAGACCCTTCCCAAAACATTGTCTTCCTCTCTAATTCCCACCCACCCATGATTGATCAGAGATAGGTCACACTCTTGGGCTCTCTCATATCTCTGGGAATTTTCCTTTAGAATAGGTCTGTGTGGGTCTCCCATGTTTTCACCATGTCTGGAATCTAGTTATTATTGGCAATCAGGAAAGCCTTCCTGGAAAAGTTCTCTGTCATTATGATCCCAGATACCTGGAAGACAGGGCTGAGGGGAGGGGTGTGGGGACTTCCCTTGGAGGGTGGGGTGGGGGACTTCCTTGGGATGAGGGGTCTGGAGGCTTCCCTGGGGCAAGGGGGAAGGAAGAGGCAAATCATCCCTTACACCAGGGTGATCTGGGGTTGGGTTGCTGTAGTTGAGGTGCCAGGTGAGGAGAAGCTTCAGAAGGTGGTTGTGAACCTGGCTGAATCGGAGAAGGGAAGCATGGAGCCCTGTCCTAGGGACCAGCCCCAGACAGCAGCTGTGGGGAACGTCTGTGAGGTGGGGCTGACCGGGATCTTTATGGGGGTTGGGAGGGCAAAGGGAGGCAAGGGTCTGTCCTCTTAACTCTCTGGGAACAGGGAACCCCACTGGAGCCTATGAGTAGATGAAGGGTGGGTAGAAGGGAGGTCAGGGTCTAGTTAGATTATAAGGGAGATTGTACTTTGACCTAACCTGTCTCCCCATAGGAGGGGTTGCGTGTGCTGGAGGGCTTGGCAGCATCAGGCCTTCGCTCCATCCGGTTTGCAAAGGAGGTCCCAGGCCTCCGAGCCGTGATAGCAAATGATGCCTCTGCCCGGGCTGTGGACCTCA
The DNA here is from genome assembly GCA_028646515.1 of Pseudochirops corinnae. NCBI lineage: Eukaryota > Metazoa > Chordata > Mammalia > Diprotodontia > Pseudocheiridae > Pseudochirops > Pseudochirops corinnae. The sequence continues at coordinate 295,664,260 of CM053587.1, read as the reverse complement.
TACGATGCAATATCCAGCTAAACAACGTTAGTCACCTGGTTCAGCCTCATCTAGCTGATGCTCGGTATGAGTGCCTGAGAGTTTGGTGGGGAGAGAATCAGGGGTCCTGGACTTGCCCTTATGTGACCATCATGTGCCTCTTCCCCCAGCCTGCTGATGTATGAGCACCAAAGGGGATCTCAGCGATTTGATATCATTGACCTGGACCCTTATGGAAGCCCAGCCACCTTCCTAGATGCTGCCGTGCAGGCAGTGTCTGAAGGAGGTAATAGCAGCAGAGAGGAAGATAAGCCCCTTTCTGATCCCCAGCTCCCTGACCTAGAAAGTGACAGGGTTGGATTAAAGCCTCTTTGAGGGTCTTGTCAGTTTTAAAGCCTGTGGGTAGAATGACAGCCAGCCTCTGTCTTCTCTCTCATTCTCTCCAATACCCCCAAGGTCTGCTGTGTGTGACCTGCACTGACATGGCTGTGATGGCAGGGAACAGCAGTGAGACATGTTACAGCAAATACGGAGCCATGTCCATCAAGAGCAAAGCCTGTCATGAAATGGTAAGGGCTTCAGGGGTGGGTGGGCCTTCCACCTTCTCCTGTGCTTCTGGGTCTGAGAATGATACAGAATCAGGGTCAGTCAGCATTTATTAAGTTCCTGCTATGTGCCAGATACTGCGTCAGTGCTAGGGATAAAAAGAAAGGATTTAGACAATCCCTGTCCTTAGGGAACTCAGTCTGACAGAGGAAACAACACAGAAAAAGAAAACTGAGAGGTGTCAAGAGCTGAGGGGAGGAAGGGGGTGTGCCCTAGCACTACTGTCTAGAAGCAAGAGCCCTAGAGTGTGACCAGAGAAGCTGGGTTCAGATTTTCCCTCTGCTCCTTATACACTTCCCTTCTCCCAGGCTTAGTAGGAAGAACATGCATATAGAGTTCAGAAGGCCTTGGCGGAGTGGCAACTCTGCCAGTTACTACCCATGTGGCATTGGACATGTCCTTGTTACTCTTGAGGACTTGGACTTACATCTATATAGTCATTTCATTAAGAGAAAGTGGAAGTCTACAGAAAGGAAGTGGGCTATGTCCCCTTTGAGCATTTCATAATTCTAGGACTCTTGGTATAATAAAAAAGGGTGCCAGATGGACATTCAGGTCTCAGTCTGGAAGACCTGGGTTCAAATCCTGACTGCCATTTACTCATTATGTGACTGTATGGACATCATCCCTCTTTCTCTACTTCTTCCTCATCTATAGAAGAGAAGGGTTAGATTCACTTAAGCTGTTAGATTCACTTCACCAGGAATCCCATGATCCCTTTGCTCACCCCTCCTCCAGGCACTAAGAATCGTGCTGCATAGCCTCGACCTTCGGGCCAACTGCTACCAACGATATATCATCCCCCTGCTCAGCATCAGCGCTGACTTCTATATCCGAGTGTTCGTTCGTGTGTACACAGGCCAGGCCAAAGTCAAAGCCTCAGCCAGGTCAGGGCCCTCTGACTGGGCTGTCTAGAACTCCTGGGGCCATGGGCGTGGTTCTCTGTGCAGAAAGAGCAGGGTGGGCCAGTCTCAATCCAAGAGGGCTTCCTGGAAGAGGGTAGTCTGTGGGCTGGTAAGGAAGGGGGCTAGAATTGGTAGGGTGGCCTGGCTGAGAACCCCATCTCCTTACCCCCCACCTATCTGTCCCTAGTAAGCAGGGATTCGTGTTCCAGTGTGTTGGCTGTGGTTCCTTCCACTTGCAAAGACTGGGCAAGGCAGTGAACAGTGATGGACGGTAAACCGGGAGGCTTTTATTGAGGGTTGGGGCTGGGCCCCAGGGATACAAGGCAGGACAAGATAAGGGGTGTGGAGAATAAAGCCATGATCATTGTCAGGAACCAAGTAATTAGATCTGGGGAGGGTATGTGAAGGCCAGAGTCCAGAGTGGGGAAACTGAGCCTAAGGGCTGTGAGCCCAGGGCAGGAACAAAAAAAGCAGGAAGGAATCAGCCTGGACAGGGGTGGTGGGGAGGGCCAGAGGGAACTGACCTGGGCCAGGAAGTAAGGGCAAAATAGGAAGCAGAAGGGGTATGTCTGACTCACTACTCTCACCCATATCTGCTTCTATCCCCACAGTGTTAAATTCTCTGCTGCCACAGGCCCCCCAGTGGGGTCTGAGTGTGAGCACTGTGGGCAGCGACATCAGGTGGGTCACCAGTGGAGCTGGACCAGTGACAAGGGCATGGTGGTAGAGCAGTCATTGTTCTCATTCCCCCCTGTTTGTGTATCCACAGCTGGGTGGCCCTCTGTGGGCAGAACCAATCCATGACCTGGATTTCGTGGGTCAGGTCTTGGCTGCCGTCAGCAGGAACCCTGGGCGTTTCCGGACATCTGCAAGGATCCGGGGTGTCCTTAGTATGGTCACTGAGGTGGGAGTCAGGAACCATGGCCGGGGTGTTTACAGGGATGCCTGAGCTCACATCTCCCATTCCCACCATTTGTGTGACTCCTCTGCTTCCAGGAGCTGCCAGATGTCCCCTTGTACTACACACTGGATCAGCTGAGCAGTACCATTCACTGCAATACACCCAGTCTCTTACAGCTTCGGTAAGAGACACAGCTCAGCCACACCTAGAGGTAGGACTAAGGGGATATGAGAGCAGAGAGACGTACATGATGGTGGGGATGGAGTGGGGAGAACCCCCCCAAATGCAAGGGGAATGTGTGGAAGTACAGGGACCCAGAGGCATATGCATTAATAAAAGGTTACACAGGGTATGTCTAGACACAGCTGCCCAAGGCAGAGACATACAGAAACAGGTGTAGATGCACGTGAGACCATAGGCTTCAGGAGGTCTGTACATACAGACACATAGGTGTATAGGAGGAAAGGAGAACACAAGTACACATGAACACATGCACATATACCTTCTCCTGTCCCATGCCCTGTGGGGAGCCTCGAGGGCTGGAGGTGGGATCAGGAGCTTCCTGTAACCATATGTCTCTGGCTCCCAGGTCTGCACTCCTACATGCTGGCTACCGAGTGAGCCTCTCTCATGCCTGTAAGAATGCTGTGAAGACAGACGTCCCACCCTCAGTGCTCTGGGACATCATGCGCTGCTGGGTGAGTAACAGGAAAGAGAGTTTGAGGCTGGGGATGCCCAAGGAGCTGCCGGGCCCTAATCTCCTTCCCCACTTCCAGGAGAAAGAGAACCCTGTGAAACGGGAGCGTCTCTCAGAGACCAGTCCAGCCTTCCATATCCTCAAAGTGGAGCCCAGGTATGAGGGTGTGTGTGGGCAGACAAGAGCACATGGCATAAGACATGCCTTTGATTCAGCAAACATCATGTGTCCCTGTGATGGACATGAGATAGCAGGACAAAATTGAACAAGCCTCCAAGGACCTCAGGTCCTCTGTGAGATGCCATGGTCACAGACACACACACTCAGGCAGATGCATATGCACACATACACCCCCTGACATCATCCCCACACCCCACACTGTTCTCAAGGCTCCAGGCAAATTTCTCCATCCGGGATGATGCTAACCCCCGCTCCCGACAGCAAGGACTCCAGCGATTCCAAGCTAATCCCGAAGCCAACTGGGGGCCAAAGGCCCGAGCCCGGTCAGGGTAAGAGGATATTTGGGACCAGAGTGGGGGGAACCCAGCAGAAGGGATGGGGCCAGAGCTTAGAACTGAAGGGATTCCACTGAGAAAGGGGTTCAGGTCAGTTTCTGCTCCCAGGGGGAAGGCCCCCTTGGAGCTGGTGGAGAAACGGCGACAGCTACAGAACAAACGGAAGGAGCCCACTAAGGACCAGGGAACTGACAAGCTCAAGGCCTTCCCTTGCAAGAAGTTCAAACAGGTGGTGCCTCTTTCCTGCTGCATGCTTTCCCTTGTTCCCTCCTGTTTTCCCCTCATCTCCCTTCTTCCAGTCTCTTCTTTTTTCTACCCTTCAGTGTTAGGAGGACTGTTCCTAAGTTAACTCCATTCCTGCCTCCCTCCAGGGAACTTGCCTCCTGGGGAATGAATGCTGTTACTCGAACAACCCTGAGGAGCCCTTCAGCCAACCTGAGCCCAGCCCAGGTTCCTTGCCTTGAGGACTTCTGCCCCTACCCTACCCTACCCTCTTTGGATTCAGATAATAAAGTTAAATACTCCTCCCCCCACTGAGAGTGAGGCATCAGTTGATCTTGCTGGGCCTTTGCAGGGTGTAATGGGGAGAAGAGGCGTGCATGGATCTGAAAACGGGAGAGGAGGATCTGAGTCTGAGGAGTCTCTGGTCTGAGAATCATGGCGTAGAGATGAGGCTGTGGGATCCTGGGCTGGGGAGGGTGGGCTTGTTGAGAAGTCTGGGAGAATGCCATCTGGTAGTGCAGGGGGATTCTGGAGACTCTGAGGAGTGGGTTTATCTGAGTCTTGGGGCCTTTGTGTTTTAGAGCATAGGAGTTTTTGCTGGAGTCTGGCATTAGCTAGTGCTGACACAAAGACAAGAAGAAGCAGTCCCCACCCTCAAGAAGCTGCCATTTTACTGGAGGGAGACAAGTTCACTTCTAAGTAAAATAAGAGTCATTTCAGGGGGCACTAAGGGCCGGGGTATGAGGAGAAACAGCCTTGAAGCAAACCGGGCATGTCTGGGCAGCTGTGAAGGAGCTAAGAGATGGGGAGAGAACGAAGATTAGAGAGATGATTTTGAGGGCAACTTCATGCTGTGTGGAAAAAGCTCTGGCCCCACACACAGTAATAAGTTCCTTGTTATTGGAAGGGTTCCTGTCAAGAACCAGAAGAGCATCTTGAGACCCCAGTTCAGATTCTGCCCCTAGAGTCTCCTGGACCAGTTCATTTAACCTCCTGGAGTCTCAGTTCATCACCTCTAAGGAGGGGCCGGGAGAGGCTAGATGTCCCATCTCCAGATGTATAATCCTGTGACTTTAGGGGACAGATATGAGCAAGGCGTCTTGCCTTGGCCCAGAGAGGGACCGCCAAATCTGATGGTGAGAATGGGGCTTTGAATGGCTTTTCTTAAGAAGGGGTGAGGCCAGGTGAGCAGAGAAAGGACAGACGAGGTAGTGTGGGAGACTCGAGGAGCCGTCGTGGGCCTGGGAAGTTTATTTTGCGCGTGTTGAGTTTGAGATGCGCGCTGAGACGCCCGTTGGTGATGCTCCTCTCCTGCCAACGGGTGATGGGCTGGAGCCGGGAGGAGGGAGGGAGGCTGTAGGGGGCGCTGTTTGAAAATCTGTGGAGGGAGAGTCTATTGTGTGGCTTGGGCACGGGGGAGACCTGACTCCAATCCCTGCCTCGGAGTGCACGTGTCGGAGCCGATTCCCGCAGCTGGCCACACGGGGGCAGTGGGGAGACTGAGCCGCAGACGCTTTTGAATTTGGCCGCGGAGCCGAGGCCAGGAACGCGAAGCTCCCCCGAGGTGTCGGCTGCTCGCCCGGTCGCCCCCCGGGAGGGGGGCCTTTACCTACGCTTCTGCTCGTCCTGGGGGCGCTCGGAGATTAGGGTGCTGCCATTAGGAGGCAGTGTTGGTGTAAGGGTGCAAAGGACGTCGGCCTTGGAGTCAGAGGATCTGGATTCGAAAGCTGCCCCTGCCTTTGAGTAGCTGAACGACCACTTTGTCGGGCAGTCTCCCTGTCTGTAGACCGGGGAGGATGGACTTAATGGTCCATCTCTGGTTCCTTAAGTGACAACCCCTCCAACACACGCACACACACACGTCTCCTGTCCATCCCACACCTCCGGGGGGCCGGGGTTTGGGACGGGACTGGACAGCTCCAACTACGTGTCCCCTGGACACTTTCTCTTCCACTCCAGGGACCCGGCTTTCAGATTTCCGCCGCCCGACCTCTCCAATCCCCGACGACTCCCGCTTTCTGTTCTCCTGCCCCCCCCCCATCATCCCCATGCCTGCCCTCCCCGCGGGGGGTGGGGGGAGTGCCCCTCTGAGGCTGAGCCTTCGCGCTAAGCCGGGGGCCCCCGAGCGGCTTGGCAGGGGGGGGGGGAGGAGGGAGGGGGTCCCGCTCTGGGCTGAGTCCTGGAGCTGGCGAGCAGGAAACACCTGGCGGGGCTGCGGATGCAGCCTACGCGTGTTTCCTGTCCGGCTTCCGCCCCTTCGGGGAGAAGAGAGGTGGGGGGTGGCCGAGGGGGTGGGCGTGGAAGGAATAGAGGGAGGCGGGGCTCAGCCCAAAGAAGGAGAAAAGCCCCAGCCCTGAGCCCAGGGGACTGATGGGGGGCGGGGAGGGGGGAGCCGGGGGGCTGCTGCTCCCTTCCCTGCTTTGGTCCTCAGTTTCTCCGTCTGTAATGTGAGAATCGTTGAACCAGACAATCCTTCCTAAAGTCCCTCCCAGTTCTGAACCCTCTGGTTCTGGGAATCTCTGCCTATGGTGGAACCGCGTATGCCTAATCGTGAGTGCTACAACCACTGCCTCCCATCTTAATAAGGGAAGATTGTTTTGGGAAGTAAACGTTTTATGGGTTTGGGCTCCTGTTTTATTTTTGGTAGTCAGTTAGTACAAGTAAAGGTACTGGCAAGAAAGATTCGTCTCATCCCTGTCACGATCTTTCTGGGCCTTGGTTTCCCCATCTGTAAAAAGAAGGGACTGTGTAATCCCTAAAGTCTCCAGTGATTTCTTTGGCGTAGAGATGTCCTTGGTGAGGACATTCACCCTACCAATACAGGTAGCCACCTACCTGTCTTTGCAATTTATAGTCTCAAAAAAGTGATTTTGCTCAGGGTCATATAGCTAATACGAGTCAGAAGTGGAATTTGAACGTCTTCGGGGCTTCCAAGTCTGCTCTGTATCAACATACTACCTCTCAGTTGTCTGTGTGTAGGTATATGTGCATGGAATTTATCTTTTTTTTTTTTTTTGTCCAGACCTGTGATTTCTCTGTGTAGAGAACTCCCAATATAGATATCACACAGTGAGAGTTACCTGTGGACACTGAAAAGTTTTGTACAAAAGCCATGGTCACATAACTGGGTCAGACAGAACATTTGATTCCAGATCTTGCTGACTCCAAGAATGGTCCTTGATTCACAATTCCAAGCTGCCTCTGAAGTCTCTATAAAGGCATGCACACACACACACATGTATCTTCACATGTGACTGTGTTTAAGTAGGTTTATAGGCATATGTATTTGTGTCTGTATGTATGAATATTTGGGGTACATTAGTCTATGCAAATAATAGTGTCAGTGACTGGTTATCAGTAGATTTGGGAATCATTACCCCTCCCCTACACCCTATCAAGATTCCAGCCCATTACTCCCATGGTAAGGTGGTGTTCAATCTATGCCAGGAAATGGAGCCCAAAACTCAAAAAGTTTTCCCCAAATCACAGAACAACTTGTCAAAGAAATTTTCCCCAAGTAATTTGAGGGGAGGAAGTTAAAAATTGGATGTCTGTTCAGGGGAGTGCCCAGTTCCAGCTCCCCTACTTCCATCCTAGCCCTGGATCCTGCCTTCAAACCAAATAGAGAAAAGCACCTCTCAGTCAGATTGTCCATCATTTTCTCAAAGTGTGTTTCTGAGGTTCCTTCTTCCTTGAGATAAGGTGAGACTGGACTAGAGTTAACCTGGTTGTGTGGGAAGATCATTAAATTTGGAGTCTGAAAGAGCTGGGCTCAAAAATCTTCATCCTGTGTGACCTTAGGTAAATGCCTTCCCATCTCTCAGACCTAGTTTCTATAGTTAACAAATGAATTTCGGAATAGGACTCTAAGTTCCCTTCTAGTTCTTGAAGCTAGGCCTGGGGTGGGGGTGGGGATATGGAGGTCAGAGGTGGTGGACAAAGACACCCTGGAAAAAATCCTTCTTGGGGCTCCTTCCCCATCCACCCCAACTCTGTATGGGGGAAATGAAGGAGGCACTTGTCCCACACTGTCTCTATGAGCCTTCTCTGGCTTTTATGTGTCTATTTATCTGTCTGCCTGTCTATCTAGGGATGTTTTCTGATGTATAGCCTATATCAGATTGCTTGCTGTCTTGGGGAGGGGGAAAGGAAGGGAAAGAGAGAGAGAAAAAAGAATTAGAACTCAAAATCTTATAAAAGTGAATGTTGAAAACTATCTTTACATGTAATTGGAAGAAATAAAATACTATCAAGTGGATGTTTTCTAGCTCCAAACTGAGGGGGAAAGACTAGAGATGAGTTCACATCCAAGTGTCCCTGTGGGGATAGAAAGGAGTGGAAAGCTAGAAAAGACCTAGTACCCAAAGGGTGTAACTTCAGGGACCCCATGTAATTTCTCCTCATTCTCCTGGGACAGGATTGGTGCTAAAGGAATGTAATGCTGCCAGGAAGCCCAGATCAGTAAGGGCTGTCCTGGGGCTTCTAGTATCTTGGGACAGCTTCTGAGGTCACTTTGGCCCCCTGTGGATCCCCCCACAACCTAGTCACCACAGGGTTGAGGATGGGATTGGAGGGGTGAGGAGAATAAAGTCCCAAGAACCCCCTCCCACAGTGTTCAGGGCCCAAAGACCTGAGGAATTTGGGACACTAGGGAGGAGAGATTTACTGGGGAAAGGGAGGGAGTTTAAAGAAAGAGGAACAAAGGCTTATGAGGGAGATGTCTGAACACCCAGTCACAGGATCAGCAGCTTAGGAAGGAGTGTGCCCTTCCTCATCCATCTGGACCCACAGCCACAAAATCCATGTCACTCCATAGCAGGGGGGAGAGAGGACTGAGGGGGATTTGACATAACCAGATATCCCAGAACTCCCAGCCCTAAAGGGCTCAAGTTGAGACTGGGAGCTATTGGAGGATGGGAGGGAGAGAACTGAGAGGGGTAAAGCGTCTTTAGACACTTCCCCAAACTGAAAGGGCCTCGTGGTGCCTCTGCTCCGAGCTTTACACCACCCCCACTACTTCCACTCCAAAAGGGGGCCTGGTGTGGTGGAAAGAACAGTGGATTCAGGGCCAGATGAGTCTCTCTGAATCCTGGGTGACCCCGGGTGACTCTGTGACCTTGGACAAGATCTCTGGCGCTCAGTTTCTCCATCTGTAAAATGAGAAGTTTTGTTTGTCTTTAAGGTTTCTTCCAGCTCAAAAATCTGTAATCCTTCCCCTTTCCTCCACTTTAATTAGTGGGGAAAGAGTCAGACAGAAAGTCCATGTAAGAGCAGAAGGGCTTATTTAGGGGAAAGAATTCCAGGGAGGAAAATCCCTTGGCCACCGTCATACACCCTGTACAGTTATTGGCCCAGTTCTGCTCAAACCCAGTTCTCCTGACCCCCAAATGGAAGTATTCCACAATGCACGTTTCACAGACATACAATGTGCCTCCATTAATCCAAAGTCATGGGGAACTCTGACAACTCCTGGGAGCCAAGAACTCTGGGTCCCCCAAAGGAGATGGGAAATAATAATGATGGTTGTTCTTTAGCTCCCACCTGAGGTCTAGACAGCAGTCAAATGGGCAGGGTCTTGGCGACCTGGTGCTTGAAGATCCCTGCCCATTTCCTCCAGGGTCGGCACCAGCCCAGAATCCTTATCAGCCCTGGCCAGGCAGTCCCCAGGCCTTATCTGCCCCTCCAGAGCATCCTCCGCCTCCGGGGAGGAAACCCGCCAGAGGAGGGGGTGGTGAAGAGGGCGGGCTGGGAGGGATGGGGGCGGGGGCCACGGGAGGCAGCGTTTCCTCTGAGCAGCACACTGAGTCAGGGTGGAGGGAGCCTGGCTGGACCCAGCGGCTGGAAGGGGCAGCCCTGGAGGATCCTGGAGGCAGTGGGGCTTGAGGGTAAGAGTGGGAAGGGGTGAGGGGTGGCATAGAGTGGGTGGCAGATGACTTTGGCATCTTCGACTCTGACCTACAGGGCCTGGGACCCTCAGACCCTGGCACACATGTCCTGGGACTCTCAGGCCATGGCACATAATACCCTAGGCCTCTTAGACCCTGATACACATGTCCTGGGGCCCTGAGATCCTGGCCCAAATGTCCTAGGTCTCAGATGCTGGTACACACACCCCTGGACAAAGAAAATTCTAACCCAAACTCCTTTGCATTATTTTTTTAACCTCCTTCGGATTCCAATCTAATTTTCCTACCGGGCTCTTGATTCTTCCTCTAGGATTGGGGCCTTGAGTCCCATGTTCCCTGCCCCCAGGGAAGTCCCCTTCTCCCTCAAAGACTCTGATCAGGTGAAACCCATCAGAAGGAAACTGCTAAATCCAACCATCAACCCCAAAAATCTCAGAATCAGCCCCCAAGATCAAAAGCTGTAAACCACAGGCCAGACATATTTGCCTGAGAAGGCTTTTTGCTAGGGTTCATGTGTGCTATTCTGAGTCCCCACTTGGAAACATGGAACCAAGGAAGCCCCAGTACTTACAGGGCACACTGCACGTGGCTGGAAATCTTTGGTTAATGGGCAAACTGATGTGTATAGGGGTTTGTGGAATAGGCCTGCCTGAGATTACATAGGAAAGATGAACCTCAAGGGCAGACCCCTGACTTCCTGTAACCCCTGATCTCTCCATTCCTCCCACATGTTTACTTCTGGGGCCTGGTATCCCTTAGATGCAGTGTAGTGTAAATGGAAAGAACCCTAGCTGATTCTGAGACTCCTCTGAGCCTCTGGGGTTAGCTTCCCGAAAATAGGACCATGCCCTTCCCAGATCCCAGGCAACCCCACACTGGTGAAAAGAGCCCTTTTTTTGTGCAGTCAGGAAATACTAAATCCACCATTTGAACCTTGCTTCAGACACAAGTCTGAACTAAGCCTCTTTGAACCTCAGTTTCCTCATCTGTAAAGTGGAGATGATAATATTTCTAAGACCAACTCAGGTTCATTTTAAGGCTCCAATAAGATCATGTGTGTCAAGACTTGAAGTCTATGTAAATACTATCATTATAATCCCTTCCTTCAGGCTACTCAGCTCAAGGTACCCCCTTCCACCTTTCACTCACTCACCTAACAGCTGTGGCTTCCCCATTTCTCCTCAGCTACAAGGTTTTTAGACCATAACTAAAATCAGAGGAATTCAATTTGGAAGAGCCAGAGAGATAGTCTAGTCCAAATGCCCTCTTTGTTTTATAGCCAAGGAAATTAAGGTGAACAGAACGCAAGTGATTCTCTGAGGTTGCCCTAGCAGTAAATAGCAGAATGAAGATTAGAATCCAAGTCTTTTGACTCCAGGCTGATGGCCCCCAAATACAAGTAGTTTAAAGGATCTCCGACTGGAGGGGAATTTAGAAATCATCTGGTCTAACTCACTTTGCAGCTGGAGAAACTGAGGCCCAGAAAGAAGGGACTTGCCCAAGTGGCCCAGCTAGTAAGTAATGCACATGGCATTCAAATTCCAGTCCTTTGGCTTGGAATCTAGGGCCTTTTCCACTTTCCATTTTCTGTGGGTTCCCAATTTGGGAATTGGCTTGGAATCTGAATATAGTGTGTATCAGGGCTTGGGAAACAGTGAAGATGGAGGTCATCAGACATCATTCCCTTCTTGACTTGATTCCCTCCTGCAGGTGAGCACCAGTCCCACTGAGGGGCCATCATCCTCTGGGTCCATGTGCCCTCCAGGGGACTCTGTGAAGCTGGGCCACACCATGATGGAGAAGCTAGAGGCTGTGCCTACACCCTCCTCAGTCCCCTCCCCAGCAGCCAGCAGCTCCTCCCCTGTGTCTGAGCCTGAGCCTGGCACCCTCCAGGATGGGGACAATAGCCACCCTGCCTCATCCCCAACGCCCCCCAAGCTGCCTCCCCATGTGCCTGTCATCAGCCTGGGCCACAGCAAACCACCAGCCATGGCCACCACTGAACTAACCACACCTCCCCCATTGCCCTCACTAGTCCCGATTTCTGCCCTGACAGCTGGCCCACCCCCACTGGCCTTGGGTGGCCTGCTCCCGACACACTACCACCCACACCCCTTTCTAAGCAGGTCAGTCTTGGGCTGGCCCTATCTCTCCTAAGGGTGGAAGGGGGCCTTAGTTCTGGGGGGGAAAGGAACTGGGGGGAAGGGGGCACATCTTGCCTACTCTGAACATGTTGCCCTGTTTTCCTGGGTCTCTAGGCCTGGGGAGGGGAGGGTGAGAGGGTCAGGGTGCTCAGTGACCCCATGTCCCTCTCAGCGTCTACATTGGCACCACTGGCTCCTTCAGCATCTTCCCCAGTAGCCGACTGAAGCGGCGGCCCAGCCACTGTGAGTCTGACCTGAATGAGGGTAAGTGTGTGTGTGTGTGTGTGTGTGTGTGTGTGTGTGTGTGTTCCAGCTCACTCCTGAGTACAACCAAGCATGTCACCATAGGAGTGTTTATAGCTCCCCCTTAGATGGAAACAGGAGGCCCCCAGCTCTCAGTCTCAGCACCGTCACCCAGAGGTACACAGGAAAATCTACCAACATCATCACATAGTCAAACACAGCAGTGACAGTCATATACAAGGAATCACCCCAGATACAGCCATACATAGTAATAGTCACAGACACAGTGACAGTGACAGTCAGAGCTTCACACAAAAAGAATCACAGCCACATAGGGAAAATCACACAGTGCCACACATAAACAGCCAGTCAGTGATAGCCATACCCAGAGAATTCAACTTTTTTTTTAGGTAACTACTATGTGAAAGGCATATATGCCAGGTCCCAGTAATACAAAGACAAAAAGAAAAGTCTCTAACCCATGAAGTTTCTATTCCACTGGGAGAATGCAACATGTATACAGAATACAGAAAAGTAGGTAAAAAAAAAATGATTTGAAGGAAACCTAACAACTGTATAACATAAATTTCTATGAAATAGGTCTATTTAAAAAAGGCCTGAGTTAGATCAGGGAACAACATATCTTAGATGTAATAAGCATTTTGAGCAGGGATTGAATGACCTTTTGTTTTAGGAATATTCATTTGGCAGCTGTGGAGGGATGGATTGGAGATGGGGAGAATCTGGAGAAAGGGTAACCGGTTGGGAAGCTATTGCAACAGTCCAGGCCTGAGAGGTGATATGGACCTGAAGTAGGTTAACAGTGAGGAAGACAGATACTAGGGATGTTGTAGAAACAATGGTGAGTCTTACCTTGGCAAGTGATTGGATAAAGGGATAGTTAGATGGACAGTCCTGGATAATACTTAGGCAGCTGCACAGAGAAGCCATGCCCAGCAACAGTCACTCAGATACTGCACAGATGAACAGACTCACACACAGAATTAGTCATACAGTCACAGACACTCATGTACAGACCAGTTACCCATAACACTGTTGAGGAAAGCAAGAATCTGTCCCACAGAGCCAATAATTATACAGAGTAACTGCCACACTAGGAGCATCCCTGTACAGGTGTATACCTGTCTTTTCCAGCCCTGATATGATGTGCTCCTATGACCTGGAAGGATTATTTACATCGGGGACTCTTTAACTTGGGAGTAGATTTCAGGAAGTACATGAACTTGAATACATGACCTTTATTTTCACTGATCTCTAACTGAAATTCAATTATTCAAATATCTTCTTCTGAGAAGGGATCCCTAGGCTTTACAAGACTGTCCAAAGGGTTCATGACAAGAAAAGGTTAAGAACTTCTAAATTAGATATGCCCAGGAACCCTGCCGGTGGGGAAGAGGAAGCCCTAACACATACTTCCAGGACAGGAGAGAAGGTTGGCACATACTCTGCAGGGAAGGACAACATGGGTGGGTTGGAAGATGGTAAATGGAGTATAACGGTGGCCCATCCCAGGATGAGAGGGAGCTAGAGGCCTGGATACACCTCCTAGGTCTAATCCTGGGGTTCAAGGAGGCTGGGCCTGAGCAGCCTGAGTCCTCAGTGTGCTGTTGCCTGCAGATGGTAAGACAATGGCCTCCCGACACCCCTCTCGGGTCGTTTCCTTCGCAGGGCACCAGCCCCTGAAGGTGGCTCGCCGCGTGTTCACCAACAGCCGCGAGCGCTGGCGGCAGCAGAACGTGAACGGGGCCTTCGCGGAGCTGCGAAAACTGCTGCCCACGCACCCTCCCGACCGGAAGCTGAGCAAAAACGAGGTGCTCCGTCTCGCCCTCAAGTATATAGGCTTCCTGGGTCGTCTGCTGCGGGACCAGGCGGCCGCCCTGGCCCCGGCCCCAACCCCATCCCCGGTTCAGGCTCCCGCTCCGGCCCCACCTGGGGTGGCTCCGCGCAAGCGGGACCTCAGCGGTGTGAGCATGAGCGTGAACGTGGGCGAGGGCACCCGTCGGGGGCTGGGGCGCAGGGCAGAGGCCGGGCGCTCCCCTCCAGCGCTCCCGCCCATTCCCGCTTCACCCCACCCAGATGGAGCAGAACAACACATCAAGAGCGAGTGCTCTCTGCGGGGCAGGACGGCCGTGGGATGCGAGACTCGGTGACCCCCGGGGGTAGCGATGGAAGGGATTCTACAAGAGGCATCTGCGCGAACCACAAGAAGGACAGCGCCCCAGAGAAGAGAAGGGGCCTCGGGATAGCAGACCCTTCCCGGACTGTCCTAAACATTAGCAGCACCGCTCCCCTCCCGCCTGTCAATCCCCAAGATCGAATGAATCTGCGTGGGAAGAGGGACGAGGGATGTGCAGAGGTCGTCAGTGGAGAGAAACGGGTGCCTTGGCTGCTGGCGGGGACGGGGCACTGGTCTAGTTTGCCACATCCCCCCAGGCACAGGGTCCAGGGAGACGGCGAGAGGGCAGCCAGTGTTTCCAGAGGTCGGACTCCGACGTTACTTCTCGTCCCCTTGGCACTCTAAACTATTCTCACTACTGGCGGCTTTAATCTGTTTTACAGTCGACCCAGCCCAGGAGCCTCAATGTCCTCAATGTCCACGTTTCTTTTGGGTTTGGAGTCCCAACAAGAAGAACAAAGCGGACATCGAAATAATGCCTCATTATTCCCGCCGGGCTGATGTCTTGGGAAAAGGGGGGCGGGGAGGGAAGAGAGAAGGAATTAAAAAAAATTTTTTAAAACAATGTTAGAGCTGGAGAAGGATCTTAGACGGCTAATTTAACGTTCCTAATTTACAGACCAGAGAGGCAGCGTAGTGATTAGAGGGCTCACCCCGGAGCCAGGAAGTCCTCAAGGTCCGCCTCAGGCATTTACTGGCCAGAATGACCAAGTCACTTAACCTTTCGGTTCTTTGGGCAACTCTCTTTAGTCACAAAGAATGTGCCAACCTGCACTGATAGAGGAAGTTCTCACACCATGAAAGCTCAGGTCCAGAACCTAGGCCATCCGACGACAAAGAGACTGTGGTCTAGAGGGTGGGCGAGGTCGTTAAGTGGCTTCTCTCTTGGGCTCTAAGTGGGGGGGTGGGGAGGGAACCTCAAACTAGCGGGGATATGGCCCTGTAGTTTCTTCCTCACACCCAGGAGTTTCCCGAACCAGTGGAAGGCCAGTCCCTTTTCTGAGTTCCCCAATTCCCTTTCTCAGTTTGTGAAATGAGTTTAGAGCCTCAGGGGCATCACCCCAGTAATTCTGGAGGAAATGGGCGTTATCTTTACCCTGAGAACTGTTTTTAGAACTCTTTAGTGTGAAGTAGGGCCTTTTGCTCCGCTTGTAGAGTGGGGCTAAAGTACCCAAGGGCCAGAAAAGAGTCCCAGAGTGAAATATCCAAAGGTCGCACACGTAGTCAGTAGCGGGACCCGGATTTGGACGTAGAACTCCAAACCCCAGAATTCCTGTCATAAAAGCTCCAGGAGACCCCAAATTTCCCATGGATCCAACCGACCCCGCCCTTACCGCCCCCAACCCCTGCGTCCGCTCTCGCGAGGGTTCAAGGTCTCTTCGTCTTTGTTTTTTCTTTATTTCTTTATTTCACATACACATTAGCCATTCAATGGAGAAGCTGGAGAGAGTCAGGCAAAGATGGTGTAACAGAAGCGCAGTGACAGGGGCCAGGGCGGGAGAAGGGGCAGGGGAGGGGATGGGGAACATACGGGCTGGCTGCCTACCTGCATTCCGCTAGGACACTGAAAACCCAGAAAACAAAACAGACAGTAAACTACCCTTGTTTCTTATGTATCTCAGTGCGGAGACGGGGAAGGGAAGGGAGGGGGACCAGGCTGAAGGAGGAGCAAAGGGACAGGGGGATGCTAAGGGGAAGCACACCAAATCCATTAGTACTATATAGAGATACTCATATATACTGCGTTTCTTAGCCTAAGAAGAAACTTGTTTGACGGGACGGGCGGCTTTGCTGTCCGCGATGCTGGTGCTGTCCGGGCGCATGGATCTCCAGGGAAGGGGGCATGAAAGGAAAGGGGGTAAAGGGCTATAGTGCGGCTGGCCCAGGCTGGCGTAGGGAGTGGTGTCCCGGGGAGCGCCCCGGGGGTGAGGTGGGCTGGAGGCCCTTGGATTCTCCATTGGAAGGGGAGGGGGACAAAGTCCTCTTGACTTTATTGCTCCTTTTTGTGTGTGTAATTTTGTTCGGTGTAGTTCGGGTCGGGCGGAGGGTCTGGATTGGGAATGGGAGTGGGGATTCATCTGATCATCTGGTCCACTCAGCCCCTTTGGGAGCCAGAGCTCGGCGTCCGCTCCACCAGCACGGGGAGGGGGGGTGGGAGTGAGGAGAAGGCACTAGGTTGGCCGGCCAGCGCGGGGTGGGGGTGGGGGTGGGGTGTAAGGCAAGTCTATTGGGTTGTGTTGAGTGTGTGTGTGTGTATGTGTGTGTGTTGTATGTATGGGGGCGGGGGGCCGGTGTTATTTGAGTTAGCAGGTTTGGTCCTTCCCTGAAGCGTCAAACCCTTTCCACAGCCTCCGGCGGGCGCTCTGTGCGGCCGGTCTGCCAGGGGTGCTGAGTGGGGCGGGGGTCATAAGGGGGCGCCGGGGAAGGGAAGGGGAGAGGAAACTAACCAACTTGCAGAGCGCTCCCTGGACAATGCTGGTGTGGGGCAAGTTGGCGTCTGGCTCAAAGAAAGGCGCTCGAGGGGGTGGCGTCGGTGACTGGACACTGACCTCTGCAGGGGGCGGGGACAGGGGGAGGGGCCTCTGTGTCCGGATAGGGGGAAAGGGGTGGCCCCTGGCCAGGGGCCCCCAGGAGATCCGCGCCAGCCCGGGGCAGCCACGCCCAGCCGCCGAGCGCAAACCGCTGTCCCGTGCGTTAACATAACAAAGGGCTATGCGTGGTTCCTAACGTGCGGTATGATACTTAACTGGTTCATAAACTGACGTATAATAGAGTTGGGTGGGTTTTTTTTTAATGTACTTTATAATGTACAAAGCACCAGGATTTTTTTATTTTTTTATTTTTAACTTTTTTCTTTTTAAAAATTTTTCCTCTCGTCCTTTTCCTCTCTGATTCTGTGGTGTTTAAATGTCGTTTAAATGTGGAAATCCTTCCTTCAGCCCTCCCACCGACCCCGAGAACAGACGGCGACGCAGGGCAAGCCCCGGATCAGCCTCGTCCACGCAGGCAAACGGCTTCAAGAAAGAAAAAAAGAAACAACCGAAAACGAACGAACGAACGAAAAAAAAACGAAAAAAAAACAAACAAACGGAAAACCCACTTGGGCGTCGGTGCCCGCGCATGGCGGGCGGCCCGTTTCTTTAGTGTCCCCAGAGCCGCGAGGACATTGCAACAAAAATAGACTTTTTTCTTCTTCTTAACAATCTCTAACATACAAAGATAGGAAAACTCTCCAATGCATTGCACTTGGTTCAATGAAAAAAAAAAAAGTTCATTCCCCCGTATATATATTTTTGTGTTTTTTTAAAAAGGTTTTTGTGTTTTTCTTTTTTTTTTTTCTAACAGTCCCCGCTTCCTGTCGCCACCGCCGCCTCCTGCCCTCAAACCGAAATGATGGTAATCAGGGAAACAAACGGATTCCATGCAAATCCCCACCCACCCCACCCCACCCCACCCCCATTGCCACGGCCCGCTTCTATCTTGCTCTACCATCCCCCCTCCCCCGCCCCCCAACCAAGACGACTCTAAGCCGAGACTGTCCTAACTTGGGGGTTCCCTGTACCCTCTCTTCACCTCAGACTGCCCCCCACCTAGGCTGGGCAAGGAGGTGAGGCACACGCAGCTGGCCTGCAGCTTTATACCTAGTGCGAGGAGGGAGCAGCTGAGGCTCCCCAAGATCCCAAGCCAGGGCCTGGCTCCGTGAGGTTAGGGACACATACAAGACCCAGGCACGGAGGTTTGTGCGTGGCAACGATTGTCTGGGGGGGAGTCCCCAGGAAAAGGGGCGGGTAGGAGTGGAGACAGGGAGGAGGCTAGACAGGCCAGCTTTAGGCTCTTCCCTTTCCTCTCCTTGCTGCAGGTCTGACCCTGTTTTGCCGACCGAACTGGAAAATCATTGCACTTTGACCAGGCATCACCCCTGGCCCCAGCCCGGCCCCAGCCACCCCAAGCCAGATGCTAACACCACCCTGAGTTGGGAGAGGAGGCAGCATTTACTGGGAGGCCACAACCCCCAATTCCACCCCTCTTCTCTCCTCCCCTCTCTTTCCTGGTCCTTTTCCAAGGCTACAGATAGGGACAGACACACACTCCACTTTAAAATTTAAAATCCTCTTGTGACTGAGTTTAGGAGGTGAGAGCCACCCTCAGCTTTCCTTATGGGTAGGTCTGAAGCTCCTAACTAGCTTTCCTGACCTCCTCCTCCTCCACTCCTCTAAGGGTTATCCTAACCTCTCTTGATCATGCCATCTATGCCATTAACCAATGCAAAACCACCAACAATAGAGCCCATGGCTCCCCCCAACCCAGTGCAATGTTGGACAGAGGCTCCCAACCTGTGCTTTGTGTTTCCATAGAATGTGTGTGAGAGAGATAGAAGAGAAGAGAGGAGAAGAAAGGAGAGAGGAGAGGAGAGGAGAGGAGAGAAGAAAAGAGAAGAGAAGAGGAGAGGAGAGGAGAGGAGAGGAGAGGAGAGACCAAAGAGAAGCTAGGAGGGAGTAAGGCACAGAGAGAGAAGTCACACAGAGTGAGAAGGGAGTCCTGGAGAAACTAGAGCCTGTCTACCCATGGATGCTGTGTGGGCTTTGAGTCACCTGGCCCTTGGCCCTTTGTCCTTGCCCAGCCCAAGATTTCACCAAGTCAAGAGAGGAGACAAAATCAATTGGTTAACTTTGGGGCCTCTCTTCTTGGTCTTAGCCCATCCCTGGGGGAGAGGGGCAGAGAGGGGCAGCTTTCTAGGACATGTTGATTTCTTTTTGTTCCCAATTTGATAACAATTTCCCAACTACAACAGGAAAAAAAATATAGCTAAAAACTGGCTAGAGGAAAGCAGGGAAGGAAAGAGGGGGTGGAAGAGACAAAGTGGGGGAGAGAGAGAATAAACTCTGGAATACTAAACAAAGTACACCACCACCCAACCATGAGCTCCAAATGAACATAAATTGAGAGTAAGTCTGTGATCACAAAGCCTACCTAGGGTAGATGTGACTTAGCATCCCAGCCGAAAAGCTCTCAAAAGGTGGGCAGCCAGCTGTGAACCTGGGGGCTGATGAGGCTGGCTCCTCCTCTCCTCCACTCCAGTTTCGGCTTTCACCAATCCAGCTGATGCCCTTGATGTTAGGCCTTTTTGGCCAGCCCAGGAGAAGGCCACAGGCCAGGGCTATTAAGCTTCTCTGGTGATTTTTCCTGGGGATTATTTTTGGTGGGGGAGGGTAGGCGGAAGGACTGCTGGTGTCTTGGAAGAGCTGGGTTGGAGGAAAAGTTTAGAGGGTGAAAAGAGCAGAGGAGATGCTTGTGGGGATGGGCTAGGTCTCCCTTTGCTCAGACACTTAGAAACTGTCTCCCCAGAGTCCAAAGTCTAGTCTTGGCCTCACTCCTTCCCATCTCTTTTGGGCCCTGTCTCCAGGGAGCTGAGGGAGGAGGGAGGCCAATGTAGAACAATGGAGCATCCAAAGCAACAAAAGGGGGCTTATTGGGGGGTTCGGGGGAGACAGCTGGCTGGTCCTGTTGAGAGCATTTCGACTTGTTCCTATAGACTGTACACAATGATAAGATGACATGAAAGCTATCTTCAAGGCTGGTGTGGGATAAAAGTGACTCTGGGGAAGGCGGTACAATATTGGGCTAGGTCTATTCCAGGGTCAGGCTCTGTATCTCTTCCAATGGGCTCCAGCTGACTAGCATGCCCCCTCCAGGATAAGTTCATATAAAAACTTAGCCCCCTCTACCCTGGTGCATAAGAATAAAAAACAAAGCAACTTCGGTGGTTCCAATAAGGCATCAGAGGCCTTACTGGATCCCTGGCCAGGCCTAGCTCTCTGGGGCTCTCCCTTCCCAGGCCTTCAGGTCCTGGATGCTAGAACAATGGAAAGAAGCCTTAGAAAGCACCTTACACATACCCCAACCAAGGTCAGATCAGAATCAACTGCCCATGCTGAAGAAATAAGACCAGGCTAGGAGGGGGGAGGGGCAAGAAGGGTTCAAGACCCTTGGAGATTTCTATCAAAACACCTCACTGAAGCCAGTCCTTTCAGCCCCAAGAGGTGTGCTGGGGAGGTGTGCTTTGTCATCTACCAAACAGATAACTTTGGACAGGAAGGGCAGAACTTGGGACCCTCCTAGCCAGGTTGGTTATGCATTGGAAAACTTTTCAACTTTCACTCCATTACTCTTGGCTTTTGCCTGGGCTGTAGCCAGGAGACCCCAATGTAGAGTGTGTGTGTGTGTGTGTGTGTGTGTGTGTGTGTGTGTGTGTGTGTGTGTGTGTGTGTGTGTCTGAAGGGGAAGGGATGCAAAGGTGGAGGGAGTGGACAGGGGGCCGCTCCTTGTCACCCTTTTTGTTTGTATTTGTTTGTAAATTTCTGTTTTCCCCAGTTTTCCTTCCCTCCTGGCTGCTGGTGTGTGGCTCCACCCCAGGCCCCTTCTGGGTCCTGACAGCTGGGCTGGGCGATCCCCTGGCAGGAGAGGGTAGAGTGGATGGTGACTTTTACATGTTTGCTTTTTGGTGGGGTGGGACTAGTCGGGCTAGGCTGAGCTGAGCTGGGCTGGGGGATCTTTCCATGTCTCAAAATCTCTTCTTCCCCCTTTTTCCTCTTCTTTCTTTTTCTTGTAGATCTCGTCAGAGGAACCAGGACTGGAGAGGGACAAGAAAGGACAAGAGAATGAAAATGTGCTGGGGCTCTAGGCCAGATGGCTTCATGACCTGATCGTCTCAGCTAGTTTGCCCTCATCATAGGGGCCTCAGTTCCCCTCCCCTCATCCCAGGGGGCTAAAGCAGTGATGCACCCTAGAAAAGAGTCACAAAATTACCACTCTATCTGGACCCCCCACCCCCTTCCCAGATGGCCCCCTGCCCCCAGTGCCAGGGAGCCCAGCTGGCCTTCCTGTGGGCACTCTGCCCAGTGGGTAGGACCCCTATAGCTGGAGCTGGCACAGGCCTGGGATTTGGTCACGTTTCCAATTGTTTGGGTTTCTGTGTGAGTTCTGGGGGGATGGGGGTGGAGAGAAAGAGGATGCCAGGCTGGGGCTTTTGTCCCTAGGGTATGTGTGTGTGTTGGTTGGGGGGGGGGGTGCAGCTTCTGTTCGGTTTTCTCTCACTCTGTCTCCTTGGATTGAAAGCTAAAATTCCCGTCTGTACATCACAGAAGAGGCCCCACCAGCTGAAAGGTTAGGGGCATGGGGTGTGTGTTGGGAGGGGGCCTGGGTGAGGCACCACATGGCACTGATACACTCCTTGGCAGTGCCAACCCCAAGGGGAAGGGGCATGTCACAGAGCCTGTTACCATCTGCAGCCGCCTGCTTGCACAAGTGAAGCTGCTTCCCCCCCCCCCCCCAATTGCGCCAGGATCCTCCTCTTTCAGGACCTCTGGGAATCCATGGAATGGGTGATTCCCACTATTAGCCAGCAGGGGGCACTACACTCCCATAAAATCTTGCCTTGTGGTTCGGCACCCAAGTGCAAATGGAATTATTGGTTTGTCCTCAATAGGTCCTCAAAGAGAACCTCCTTATTTCCCTCTAGCCAGTCCTGCACAGAGCTACAGTCCTCTCACCCTTCTATGGGTGAGGAGGCAGCAGGCGGGAAGGGATTCCACACCCTCCCATGGGCATCTTAGTCTTTCAGCCGATTTGTCTGTGGAGGGACTGGAAGAAACAATAGCTGTGCTTTCGGAGGTACTAAATTCCCCCATGAGCACCTTGGTGGTAGCTTATCCTAACCATGGGGTAAGTGAGAGATGGAAGTCCTATGCTTAATATATCATTATGCTCGTTAACAATTAATCACACTTATTAATAACTGATGAGTACAAATGATTAATTACTAGTCATTCATGTTTCTATAATGCTTTAATGCCTATGTAGTTTATAAAGTGCTTTCCACACTGTGAAGGAGGTAATGTAAGTCTCCCATTTTATAGATAACATAGCAGGGTCGGAGGGGATCGAGTAACTTGCTTAGAGACACAGAATGGCAGAGCAGAAAGTCCTCTGAAGTCAAAGGACCTGAATTCCAATTCTGCTTCTTTTGAAGATTACCCTCCCTAGACCTCAGTTTCCAGAGGACATTCAAAGGTCCCTTTCATCCTGACAACTATGATTCTAGAGGTCACACACACACATCTTCAGGGTCACAGTCAAGAGACGGACCCAAGTCCCCTGGACTCTTTCCACCATGCTGGGTTTATAGAAGCCCTCACTGGGCATCTGGGAAGACAGGATGGGCACTGTCAGATATCTATTTGCCAACACCAGCACATACCTGGGGAAAGCTGAAAGAAACTCCCCATTCGATTGTAAATTCCTTGAGGACAAGGACTATCTTTTGCCTCTTGTATTCCAAGCTTAGCAAAGGGTCTGGCATATAGCAGGCACTTAATAAATGTTTAGTAATTGATTGATTGAAACTGACTATGAATTAGGAGGACAATCTAGGGAGAAGAGCTAATAGCACTGATGGTGTTGAAACCCTAGAAGAGTTCCACTCATTGAGAAGCAGGATGAGGGATGGAGGGACCTAACTAGGACCCCTTTTATTGCTAGGATCAAAATACTTAAGAGTAGAAAGAATCCTCCAGATTGGAGATTATCTACGGTCCCCACTGCCCCCATTTCAGAGATAAAGATCAAAGCACAGAGGAAAAAAAGTGACTTGTCACACAGATAGTAAGTGGCAGAGCTGAGATTTGAATGCAGGTCCTCTGATACCGTGAAGAGAAAGTCAGTGTTTTCAGCTTTAGGACACTGCTCCCCCTCACCCTAGGATATATGGGTTTAAGTCCTATTTCAGCACTGTTCTAGGTCTTGATTCCCTTTGAGAACACAAAGACAAGCATTTTTCTAGATTTAAGTCACAGGGACCAAGTCACTAGTCCCAGCTGGAGACAAAGGTGGCAGTACTATAGTAGGCAGCTGCCAGTAAAGGGAAATACATCTCTGCAAAGACCAATAGGTCAGGTTTCCAGAGGTGTGTGATTTGATGGCTTTTCCTATACGGGATACACAGCTGGATGGATGAATGGAACCATGGATGGATGGAGGGATGGAAACATGGATGGATGGAGGGATAGCTTTATCTGTGAGGAAGGGCAAGAGGATTCAGTCTCGGAGCCAGGGATTGAGTGGTGGGCATTTAATAGGTAGCTCAGGTAGGGGGTCTGTTCCCTCCCCCAAGACTAGAATTGGGGGGCCTAAATGGAATCCTCTTATTGCACACTCCTCCTTGTCTCTACTTCAACTGATTAAAACATGGGACAAGGCACTGCCTGGGGAAAGAGAGCAAATTGTTGGAATTCTCTTTTCTTTCCTCACTCTTTTGTTCTCTCTCCATCTGGTGCTCTGGGGGATCAGCTAAAGTCATTGGTTACTGTGGTAACAGCACCCCCCCATCTTTAACCAACGGAGCACAGACCCCAAGCCCAAGGGACTTAACAGTTTGTCCTGCTCTCTCACCCCCTCCTCAAACATAGATGCCTACTTGCCAGTACCCCCTGCCCTATGTGAATATTTAAGGAGAAAACTCTTTCCCAAACTTCCCAGAACTTTGACTTGGCTCTGAGAACACTTAGCCCAGATAACTAGCAGGAGAGAATTTGGGGTGGGGGTGGGGTACAATGGCAGCTATCCCTGGAGTGCTGTCAGAGCAGCCCAGGCCCCAGGGCTCTGGGCAGGCAGTAGGGGATCCACTCAGCCACCCTCTGTTTCTGCCTAGTCCAGAGCTATGTGGAAACCCAATTGGCCTCTCTTCCTCTGCCCGCACTCTCTCTCTCTCTCTCTCTCTCTCTCTCTCTCTCTCTCTCTCTCTCTCTCTCTCTCTCCCTCCTCCCCCCCCTCCTAGTACTCTGCCAGCGGGGCTCTCTCGGCCTCCCTGGCACAGAGCTGAGGGGGCTGGCTCCAGCCCCTGCTCAGGGCCATTGTTTTTCTTCTCAACACCCCCAAGTTCAAGTTCATCTGGGTGTTACATCATGTCTGGTTGCTCTGGGAAACCAGACGGGTCAGACGTGACTCCGGGGAGAGGGGGTGGGAGGCAGGGAGGGGAGTTTGAAGCTTCCCTCCCCTCCTTGCCGCTAGGGAGCTCTGAAGTTCTGAAGTTTGACAAAGTTGTTTCTTTTTGCCTTTTTTTTTTTTGCTTTCTTTTTTTAAGGGAGGGAAAGGAGGGAGAGAGAACCCAAACCACACAAAATTTCAACTAACTTTCTCTGGATGCAGGCCTGGTGGCAAAGACACTGCGCTTTAGCAGAAAGACGACTGGCCTCTATTCTTCACCCACTCTCTTTTTTTTCCCACCTTTTGGATTCTACTGTTCTGTCTCTCACAAGGCTCAGAAGGAAGGGTAGACAAATCTTCTATGGGGTGTGTGTGGAGCTCCAGTAGACTTGACTGTGTCAAAGTCAAGAGGAGATTGGTATGTCCTTAGCACGGTGTGTTGTGTGTGTGTTGGGGGGGGGGGGGTAGCGGAAATCCTTGAAGTGAAGGATAGGGACATGAGAGGGGGATTGAGATTGGTCCTCACTATGCCAAGGGCATTTCTCAAACTCCATCCCATCTGAATGACCGGGGAAGACTGAAGAGACTCAGTATATGAATGTGTGTGTGCTTTTTGGGCGGAGGGGAGAAAGTAGGCCCCCTTTCTCCTTAATAGGACTTAGTTGGGAGACTGGGGGAGGGGGCAGTTATCCCCAGATGGGTAGGCTGGAGCCTACCCAGGCTTGCTCTGTCCCAGCCTACAGGGCATGTGATAAGGCCGATAAGCTCTAAAAGTGGGGAGGATCCTGAACCCCAGCTCTCCAGCTTAGAGTTGAACTAGTGGAATAGAGTCAAGGGGTGTAATACCCTATTCCTCCCCTAAGACCTCGAAGTTCACATTTTCATGGCCTTCCCAGCCTTCCCCATCCCAGTCAGCCCAACCTCAACACTGTGGCCTTGGCTGCCTTCCCCCAGGGCCTGGGCTGCCAGGGCTAATTAGCCAATTAGCTGATTAGCCTGTGAGCCTGGGGGCTGCCTGGGGAGTGAGGCAAGCTCAGCCAGGAGGAGGGAAACCCTGGGCCCAGACTCTGGTTCTGCCTTCTTTCTGGCCACAGACCCCCTTCTCCTGATAGAGCAGAAAAGATTGGGCGTGAGGTTATGCTACCTTTCCCAAGAGGACTTCCATCCTCACTCCACTTCCCAGTCATGGGCTAGAGAAAGAGCCTAGGAGGATAGGAGGAGGGCCAGAGGGTACCTTAAAGGTCATGGAGCTCAACACCCTCCCACCCAACACGCACAGATAAGGCACCTGGGTCGTAGATGGCCAGTGTGGCTGAGCCACAGTTGGAACCAAGGCCCTCTTCCTTCCAAGATAGCACATTCTGAATTCCACTGGCCAGTTTCCCAGCCTCCTAGATGCAGAGGGGCTGATGGGCAGAGCCCTCCTACCTGAGACTGCTGTGGGATGTTTAGAAAGTTGCCGTCCCGGGGTCCGATGCTGACAAACCGGTTGGCAGAGGAGGCGCCTGTCGTTGAGAATGCTGCGGGGGAGGGAAGGAAGGGAGAAAGGGAGAGACTTGATAAGTCCAAGTTGGCCCTGTCCCCCCAACCCGGACACTGCCCTCGAGGGCTGCTGAGAGAGAGAAAGAGAGAGAGAGAGAGGCTTGGTTAGGAAGTGTTATCACCCTGTCCCTTCAAGCTAGGCACTGCCCATAGGGGCCAACTTAGGAGGGGAGGATGTCCTCTGGGCCTCACCCTGCCCAGATCTTTCTCACACACTCTCTCTCTCTCTCTCTCTCTCTCTCTCTCTCTCTCTCTCTCTCTCTCACACACACACACACACACACACACACACACACACACACACACTCTCTCTCTCTCTCTTTCTCTCTCATGGTCTCTCTCTCTCTTCACACAGATTCACATTTATACCCATACTGCATAATGTAATATAACACAGCCACACTTGTACTTCTTCCCTCCCCACCCCACTTCCAAGCTCCAGATCACACCTCTCCTGAGGGCCCCATAGTAGGAGGTGGAGGGGGCTTGGAACACCATCTCCCTCTCTAGTAGCTCCAATGTCCCCCCTGTTCCTACCTCACCCACCAGATGGGCACTAGGGGCAGGCACTATGCCTAGGGAGCTCAGGTGTTCCTCTAGGCCCACAAACAGCTCCTCTCACTGTGATAAACACTGTGCTGGCAAAAGGCTTTGGGGCAGCATGAGGCAGGAGGGAAGATTCCCCTGGCATAGACTGAGGTTGTGGTCACTTCCCAACCTCTTCCACACCAGTGGCTAGTGAGAGAATCTTTGGCCTGACCCAAAAAGAAGACTATTCTCCAAGCTTAGTCCAGGACTGCTCCTCTTTCCATTCTGGGCAGTTCTAGGCAATGTCAGGCAAAGCCAAGCTGGAAGCTCGGATTTGGGTCCAGCAAAGGTATGGAAAGAGTCTAAGCCCAAGCTCACTACCCCCACAACTCACAGAAACTCTTCCTCTCCCAGGAGGGACTAAGTTTTAATACTATGGTGTTCCCTGGAACTGACAAGCCAAATCAGGCCAAATGGTCCTGATGTCCTCAGGACCTGAGATTGAGGGCCACTATTGCAAGGGCTCATGATTAGACAATGCTACTGGGGAGCAAGGGATGGGGAAGGAAGAGAGAAGCCTGTGTGGATGTGGGGTATTGAAACTTAGGTCAACTTTTGCCTACTGTTTCTCCAGAAGGGCAGACAAAAATGTGCTTAGGATTGGGCCGCTGGGATGGGGGTCCCCACCTGCTTTCCACTGCTGGGCCTGAGTTGGGCCCTTACCAGACACACACCAGAGACCACATGCTCACCAAACTCTTCTCCATCTCTCTCCAGTAGAGGCCCCTGCCCTGATAATTCACAGTGTATCTTCTCCCACCCTTTTCCCAAGGACCAAGCTTATGTGTTGGATGGTGAATGAAAACAAAGGGAAGACGTGAAGAAGATGGAGAACGAAAGAACCAAAACCATGAAAGAGGAAGAGAGAGACATAAAAAAGGCCAACAAGCCAGTGAAAAACATGGAGAAATGAGCCTACCTCTGCCCCACCACAGTCTAGAGTCTACAGGAAACTGAGACCTTAAAGCCGGGGCTCCCAGCTCACCTTCCGCACTGTCAGTCTGCAGGATGTGCCCTTCCTTCTCTTCCCATAGACACCACAGCCCCATCTCTATCTCCCTCAGATCTCCTTCCCTGTCTCTGGGCCAGACATGCCCTCTATGCCTTTTGACTTGGTTAGATTTCTCTCTTCCCTTTGCCAAAACTCTTTGTTGCTTCGGAAACTTCAGGGAGGGGAGTGGGGTGAGGCTCAGGGCTCCCAGCCCCTACCTCTGGATGGGAGGATGGGTGTTGTGAGCTGGAGGGAAGGTGGAAGGGGAGAAAAAATAAGAGGAACAACAATGAGAAACCAAACGTGAAACTGAAGGAGTGAGGGTGTGAGGAGGCGAAGGTACTGCATCTTTAAAGGCCTGACGGAATGAAGGGTGAGGTAAAGAGGGAACGGTGGTAAGGGGGTGGTGACAGGATTGCCTTGAGACTGGATTTTGTTTCGCGTTGGTTTTTTTTGGTTTTGTTTTTGTTTTTTGCTTGTTTTTTGGTGGTGGGTTTTTGCTTTCGTTTTTAGGGTTGCATGGGCGGGGGTGGGAAGAACAAGGAGACAAAAAGAAAAAAAACAGCAATCACGCATGAGGATGGGATGGCTGCACCCACCCCCCATTCCCTCCCGCCAGCTCCCCTTGGCCCAGCCCCGCCCTGGCCCGTGCCCCCTCCCGCCCCCCGGAGGGGCCCGGAGCAGCAGGCAGTGGGGAGTCTGGTGGGGGTGCTGGCTGGGTGGAGGCCACGGTTGTTCTGGGACTCTGTGCTGTGTCCTGGAGCTCTCAGGTGGCTAATTTGACTGGTGCTGGTGGGCCAGGGACTTTTGGTTTGATTTTGGTTTTTCATCGTCCACTTACAGGGTGATGTAGGAGTCAAGGCGGCGCCGTCTGGGGTAGTGCTGGTGGATTTGGTATCAGGCATAGGAAGGGGCACAGGTCTGGCCACTGGAGGCGGCGGTGGTAGCAAAAATGACCCCGGGACTTTGCCCTGGCCACTACCGTTAGGCTGCGAACAACATAAATAGAGTGACGTATGAACGCACATCACATGGCACACAGACACATGCTCCCTGAGCTGGGGCTGGCGACTCCCTTAGGAGGCACAGCCTCGCTGACTGGAGCACTGGCTCCCTCGTTAAAGATGCAGTATTTGGCTCCTCCGGGGGACGGGGGCTGGGCTGGGCAGGGGGTGAGTTTGTCATTTTGGTCTCTCAGATGTTGCTCTTTTTTTTCCTCCTTTAAGTTCGGGGTTCAGTTGGGTTATTGGTCATTCTTGGTTGGGAAAATGTTTTAATTAGGAAATTTTCAAAATGCATGTTTTGATATATTGTGTAAAAAGCAGTAAATGAAGCTGCACCAGGATAAATACATGGTTCCTGCACACTGCCTCCTGTGAAAAGAAAAGACGGCGTTGTGTTGTGCACCCTCCACAACTCACCCTTACCCCAAAGTCCCTCCCCATTAGGCTCCTCTAGCCTGCTGGAAAGAGGGAAGAGTGACTTCCATGCCTGTGGCCCTCAACAGATATCCACATTAAGTAGAAATTCCCAAGGAGAAAAGAGAACTCTGACACCTCCTTGTCCCCACCCCACAGCATGTGAAGCCCTCTAGATAACAGTATACCTACACTGCCCCTGACGAGATAATTTTGTCTTTTATCCTTAAATACTGATCAGAAAAGAGAATCCATACGTTTCAGTTCCTGTGTCTAAAGCCTACAAATCAAGTACTTCCTTCCATCTAAGCTATGTCCCCCCAATAGTTGTTCCAGACACACCCTGACTCCTATCCAGAGAGACAACGGAGAATATTCGGACCATCTCCTCTTCACCCCACCCCCATCCTTTCTTCCAGCAAGAGGACCACCAGCTTCAATCAGCATTTCTTCCCAGAAACAGTTATTCAGATCCATGCCCTTCTTCCTAATAGAATGTAGTGAGGCAAGGGTGATGTTCAGGTTCTCTCATGGTTCAGCCTCTCCAACAGCTTTTCCAATTCTAGCACTTACAGCGCTGCTAACTCCTGTTCAGACTGTGGCTAAGGGAAATTTGGTATCTGGGGGGATGTTTTTAGGCTTAGGATTCCCCACCCACCTCAATCAGCATAGTGCGGCTCTACTCTTTGTACAGGTGAAGGACCCTGGATATATCAAAATGGTGGCCTACAGGCTCATACAACTTAACACTGCCTGGCCATCCCAGGGTGACAATCACCAAGCAGCGATCTCTGATGGATATAACCAATTCATACCCTCTGTTCCACTCTCCAAGTGGAGAACACTGTTAGGAAGTGCTGGACCTGAGCCCCAGTGAGTGAGGGACAGTCATTCTCGAAGTCTGCCTTTCCCACTAATTCCCTGATTCCCCAGGCAAACAGAAAAGGCCAGAGAGGAAAAGCTTTTAAATGTGAAGGGACAAACACAGAACAGATCACAAGTGTTCCTGAGATACAACAGTCATTGCTTTGCTTTGTCTCCCCAGTCTTGTCCCATTGTGGTAAGAGAATAATCATAACAATAATAATAACTCACATTTTTATAGAGCTTGAAGCACTTAAGAGAGGCCTGACAGCCACAGGCCAGTCTGGTTCTTCCCCAGAACTGCCTTAATCAGGGCCTAATTCACAGGGACTGGATCCAAGAGCTTCACAGGAATCAGCTGAGTGGCCCCAAGTACACTTTGGGAAGGATGCGCGTAACATTTGTTCCTTTCTATTCTTCCAACACGTTTGTCCAATATGGGACTCTACACGCAGCAGGTGCTTAATAAATGTGTGTTGAATTGTCATATAGGATTTCATAGGATATTACAGCTGGAACGGAACTTTAGGATCATTCAGTATCTCTATAAAACAACTGACGATTCTGAATCCCATTGATCTGAGCCTGGCATCAGAGCTCAACCATTTGAAAATATCCAAATTTTAGAAATAACTTTTGATTGGTTCTTTGATTCTTCTAGAGTCACAAACTATGAGAGTTCATCATATCCAATACACTTATTTTATAGGTGGGAAAATAGAGATCTAGAAAGCAGAAAGGAATTGCCCAAAGTCCAATAACTAGCCAAAGCTGGAACTCGGGTCTTCTGACTCCTCTTCTGCTTTGTCAATCTGGCCACAATAAGCATCTTTGGTAAATATGGAAACTTTTCTAGAAACCAGCAAAACCAGTTCTTCTCTCAATTATTTCTTTTTTCACTTCTGAGAGAAGTTTTAAAGGGAGGGGGCTTCTATGGCATCTTTCAAGAGCTCATCAAAGTTGTGTTTCCATTTTGTCTTGGACTTTCTCCATTTGGGCCTTATGAACCGGTGCTTATACCGAGCTCTCTCTGCCCTATGGCCGTGGACCTTTCACCCATCTCTAACTTGATTGGTTTCATCCTTATAATAACCCTAGTAGAGCATCCTTTTCTCTGGGGAGCCTTTGGATACCCTGCCACAGATGCCTTCAGAGGCTCCTGCAGACCCCAAGCAGTGAGGCTTCTTCTTCTTATTGCTTTTCCCCCAACCCCTGAAAAAATAAAGCCACCCTTACCCACTGAATCTCAAGGTCATCCCCCAGCCTAGCTAGGCTGCTCCAGCACAGGTGCTGTGTCTGTTTGAATCCTTGTGCCTTCTTCCCAACCAAGCTTGTCATTGTCAGGACAGGAAACTGATTCTGCTGAAGGGAAAGAATCCTCTACCCCCAAGATAACATAAGCTTTCAACTTAAGATAGGACTGATTAGCAACAGTCAATACAGAGTAAAAATGATTAAAGTGAAGGGCCATTTTCATGATGCCCCCATACCTAAGTTCAGTCTACTGGGTTAGACCTTCTTAGTGGGTTATTCTGGTCTGAGGTCCCTGTAAAAGTCAATATAGTCCTATAAATGACATGGGGAGATGAGGAGGAAGAAGCCAAGAGACTTTTGACTAAATAGGATCTTCAGAGCCTCAGAAGCTGCCTTGTAGTCAATCTACTCTCAAAGCTTCTTCGTGCTGGGATAGGTTTCAGCAGGCCCAAACTTAAGTCCTGGTCTCTATCCCTATTAATCCTAAGATTAGGATTGGTTAGGATTAGTAGAGCTACACAGCAGCCTCCAATGATGAGAAGGCAAGGTTCCCTATTCTTTGGGAGCTATTTACCTGACTCAGTTTCTCTGGAACCAGGAGGTAGGCTGGTTGGTACTCTATGGCCCATAGTCCAAACACACATTGGTAGAAAGCACTAGAAACCATTAGGATTGTCTGAACTCTTTCTCTCCAGATACCCATATTTTTGGGGACTGATAGTGGAGGCTGAGATAAATGAAGAGTGGAAAGAAAGCCAGTGCCAAGAAGTGAGTTCTACACAAGCAGCAACAGACACCCCCATGGGATGGAAAGGGAAGAGGGGGAAGTAAAGAGGTCATAAGAAAGAAAGGAAGATGGGAAGAGAAGGGGGAGGAACCTAGACACTGAAGAGTCAAGAAGTGAGAAGATAGAGAGTGGCCTGGGCATTGAGTATTAACAATGACCTTCACTGCCCATCCTGCCAAACCTTGGAGAAGAGAATGAGGTGAAAACTAGGGTTAAGCTCTGTGAAAAGAGAGAAACCTCTGCCCACTAGCCATGTTTGTACAGCATTCTGAGATACCTTGGGGCAACCTAGAGGATATTGCTGAACCTGGAACCTCCTGGATTTCTCTTTCTCTTACTTGGATTCCAGGCCCCAAATGGGGCCAGTTCTCCACTCTGGGGATTCTTCAGCTGGCAAGGGTTGAGTTGTAAGGTAGAGATAGAAATGAAAGGGTGTAGTTTAAAGGCTATGCATCCCACAAAAAAAGAACCCTCTTCTCCCTGGCACATGGCACCAGCCACTATGGTTCTAGCACCTGACTCAGTGGTTTAGAAACCACTATTTTCTGATCCCCAATGTTCCAGTAAGGAGGTGAGACTATGGCTTCAGAGATGAGCTTGCTAGGCAAGAAAAAGACCCCTTCGTTGGGTGAAGTTGTCCCAAAGTCCTAATCCTTTATACCTAGGTCTGGGTACTGTATGATATGTCCAAGAAAACAGGGTTAGATTTCAAATACTTCCTCTCCCTGTCTTGTTCCCCCAAGTCAGCCTTGAGGATATTTTTGGTCCCTTACTGTCCTGCCTCTAGGTGGATCTTGGGGTTCTCAAGTCTCTCTACTGGCTCCAAGAGACAGGAAGATAGACAGACGGACGGACGGACAGACAGACAGACAGACAGTAGACAGACAAAAAGACAGGAGGGATGAGATTGCAACCCAGGCTTTCTGGGGCTCCCTCGAAGCTCACCTGCCCTGTAGCCTGGCCTGTGCCATCCGAGCACACGAACTGCACAAACTCCTTCAGTGAGTCCTGGCCATGGTGGTGGTGGTAGCGGATGGTCGGGTGGGTGAAGTAAGGGCTCGACTGCTGGATGATGGAGGTCGAGGGAAAATGCAGAGCAGAGGCTGTCGCCCGGGGACTCCCTGTAGGTACCACAGGAAGAGAAGTCATGGATAGAGAAGCATATGGTGGGACTGAAGGAGTAGGGGTAAGGTAGCAGAGCAGAAGGCTAAAGATCCTAGGGATGGGAATGGGGGGCGGGGAAGGAACTCATGTGAGAACTAGGGGGTTGGGATCTAGGAGGCTGACCAAATAAAATGGTTTGCTGCTGCTCCACTGAACTCCATATCCACCTCTCCAGACCTATGCTCATTATCATTTTTATATATATGAACACAACCCTGTGGCCACATACAAATACCAAGTCTTTCTCCTTGCAGCCCCATCTTGCACAAGACACTCCTCTAGTTCAAAGACCTCTGATTTAGGCAAGGTAGGTAGTCAAACCTCCCACCAACACAGATTGCAGCCCCTCTACAATTTCATAGATGATCCCTGAGAGTCCCCACAGCTGAGCAATTCATTGCCCACCTAGAACAAGCCAGTCTCGTCTAGCTGACAGTTTCTAAGCTGGTCCTCAAACAACAAACAGAGGTCATCACTGTCCCTATATTCAAAGCCTTTCGAGCATGACAAGCCCTCCTAGAACTAGGGCTCCCCGGGATCACCTCAAAGCTCCAGAGAAGCACTTCGTAGAAGAGAGTAAGAGTTTATTAAGCGCCCATATGTGCTAGGTACTGTGTTGAGGGCTTTGTAAAGATCTCATTTAATCAGGAGATAATGAGTGTTGCCTGAGAGTCAACTACATTCCCCCCCAGATACACAGCCACACATACATAAGATTACTATACCTCATGGGTACATTCTCATCTCAGAGGCATACATACACATCCTTCAGCCCTCCTCACAGGCATAAGCACATCTTGCTGTGATGAGTATACACACAAAGGCACACTCCTCACAGATGCAAACACACATGCAAAGCTCTCACAGGCATAAGTACAGTCACACACACATACACACTCTCTCTCTCTCTCTGTCTTCCCTGCTCCCCTCACCCCCTACCTTAGCCTTTCCCTGCTTCCATTCTTCCCCTGTCCCCTCCCCCTCCCCGTCTGTTTCCAATCAACTAGCTTTTGCTCTCAGTTTCATTAGGGGGCAAAGGAGATTTGGCTTCTCTGGAGTTCATAAAAGCAGAGTCTGGTGCCCAAGATGATGGAGAGGGGGCTGCCTGCAGACACAGTCCCTTTTCCCTCCTCAAGTCTGAGTGCTGCCTTTCCTGGATTCTCCTGCCTCTGGGCTCCTAGCCAGGGGGCCCTGAACCCTGAAGTGGGAGCTACAAGGAACTAAGCTCCCCATCCTTTCTGCTGTTCCTTCCCCCTGCTCTTCAGAAGAGACCAGAAGCTTGGGCTGGGATTAAATCTAAGGAAAAACTGAAGGCCCTGAAAAGGGTCTCCAAGGAATGTTTCTAGAGTCTAGATATAAGGTTGCTGGTGCATCAGAGCAGTGAGAAGTGAACAGAAGACTGACTATGAACCCTCTACTGCCCTTGACTTCCTGTAAGACTGTACTCTCCTCAAAAACAGCCCATTTGCCCTAGTCACTGGTGGTCCCTTTCCATATCTTGTCCATTAGAGTGAGAAAAAAATGGTTTATAGGTTCACAGTACTTAGAGTTAGGATGGATCTAAGAGATCACTTAGTCCAATCCCTTCAATTTACAGATGGGGAAACTGAGGCCAGGTGAGAGAAGTGACTTGCCCAAATCATAGTGACAGCAAGCAGCCAAGTTGGCATGACTTAGCAAGGTGGAGCAACCCTCAGCGGTAGGACTGAGAGGGCTGGTGTGGGGGCAGTGTCCCTTTCACCAGGAACATTCTCACCACACTCACACACACAGCACATATGCACACTGACCCACTAAGGTGACTCTGAGGAGCCTGGGCCTAAGACTCAGCCAGGATATGGGAAGATAAGGAAGGGAAGGTGGAAGGAGTCAAGAAATGAAGCACATCCCTACCCATCCCAAGTGCAACTAGAAGACTCATCCTCAGACATGAGGGAAGAAAGGGCCCTCTAGGGAATAAACCTGGATCCAAAGTAATTGTCTACTTCCCCTCAGGACCTTGTTCAGCCACTCATGACCTTGGAACCTCCTGGCACAGGTCAGGAGAAAGTAGAGAGGGGAACCTCATCAAATCCCCAGTCCTGTCTCACTAAGAGCCTCAGCCTTTTGCCACTCTGAGAGGGAAAGGAAGGGGTGGGGAATAGGAAGTTCAGTAGGCCTCATCTAGCAGGCAAGGAGAAGATGACCTACACTCTCCCTTCCTTGCTGCTGATCTGCCCTACTCAAAGAGAAAGGTAGAAGGGGAAACAATTTCACTGCCAGTTTAGGCTGCTCCACTGACCCTCTCAGAGTGTTGGGGGAATGAGAGTTGGTGGAGTCACAGCTGATTAAAGGCTGTTTCCCATATCCCTCCCCCCATACCTCCCAGACCCCCTTCCCTGCCCTGGCCTACTCAAAAAGCCGGGGGAAGGGGAGAGATGCCACTCCCAGTCTGGGACCACCCCCATGCCATGCCCTGCTGCCCTGGCCTGGCCTACTTGGAGAGCCGGGGCGGAGGGGAGGAGGGAGGAGAGGGAGCACGCCCCTGCCAGTTTGGGGCTATCCCCCACGCCCCTCCCACCGGCCGCCCCCTCTTCCCCCCCTTCCCCAACCTCGGTTCTCACCTGGTCTCACTCCAGCTAGCACGGGCAGCGGGTGGTGGGTGAAAGCCATGCGCGGGGAGCTGGTCTGAGAGGAGAGGGCACTGCAGAAGTCCAGCTTTCCTGACTTCTTTAGAGAAGCCGGGCCTGGGGGGGAGGAACCAGCAACATAGGGTGGGTTTAGCAGAGGCCTGGGGGCAAGGTGGGGGTGAAAGGGGGCGCAGTGAAGCATGAGAAAGACGGGCAAGCCCAGCAGCACCCTCCTCCTATGATTCCTACCCAAACCCAAGGTCTTTGTTAACACCCTGCTTCCCCCTACCCCTTCTTTCTCCTGCTTTCTTTTCCCTGCCTGTAAGACAATAGTGAAGACACTCCACATACCAATTTAAGGGGTAATGTGTGCCATTGGGGCATTGGGAGAGAGGCAAGCAGAATGATGCCCATTTCTGCCCCCTTGGTGAGCCTGTACCCAGACTGCAGAAGCTATGAAGGAGGGCTTACCACATTTCTACCCTAAGACCCATGAGGGAAACATGCAGGAAAACCTCCAGGAGCCAGGGCAAAAGTCTCACAGGGTTGGCAGGGAGATAAAGGAGGGTGGTGAGCAGGTCTTAGAGAGAGAGAAGAAACCAGAGTGGGGTTCACAGAAACAAAATGGCCAGGGGATGGTTCACTATGTTTTTCCCCCTACCTTGCATCTCCCCTGCTCCCTTCCAAATCCCATTCCTGTCTTCTTCCTGCTATCTCCCTCCTGGATAGATACCCTGGGTATGATGGCAGCCTTAGTCTACCATGCCAACTGAGCTGCCTAGAGACCTGGAGAGGGTGGGGAATCAAGAAAACCCCAAAACCAGATGTCTTCCTTTGTTCTTACTGAGCATGGATGCAGGAAAGGGAGTACACAGTGACCTTGAAGCCATGGTTCTTCAAGGAAAGGTAGGATTTAGGGTTAGAGGGAACCCTGGGCAGGGCTTCAAATGACAACAGCAAAAAAACAAAAAAAAACCCACCACCATCAAGGACAAGAACAGCCAACATTTCATGCACTTTGCTACACACTCTCCCAGATGACTCCCAGATAAGGCTGGGGCAAAGCTTGTCAGAACTACTTCCCTCAGGAATGGGACACGTTTGGAAGGAGATGAATGGCTGGGTCACATGGTACTGACTATTAATTTTCCTGAGGTGCTATCATTAGATTCTGGGGCTGCCACCCAGCTGAAAATGAGGATGGAGAGAGAGAGAGAGAGAGAGAGAGAGAGAGAGAGAGAGAGAGAGCCCCCTGTCTGTCCCTGAAAGCTCTGGGGTTGGCAATTACAGATGTCCCTGGGTTTAGCTGGTGTGGTGTCTGACTAGCGCCAGGTTAGAGCAGGTGCTACTCTGCATGGCTTGGGGGCAGTGCCTTCCCCCTTGGCAGGAAGGACTCTTGCACTGGTGACAAGGGGCACACGAGGCAGGAGGTGAGTTTAGAGGTGCCAGGGTTGGGAATGGGAGAAAAGAGGTGCCAAAGGCTCTAGGGCTGACTTCTTCAGGGGACAGCCAAGCTGAAGGAACGTGAGAGTCATTCAGATTGCAAAGAAGAAGAGGTGGGGTAGGGGGATGGGGAGAGGAGAGAATGGAAGGGAAAGGGAGGAGGAGAGCTCCCAGTCACCAGCAGAAGTGTTATCTGGCGGCAGCTGTGTGCCACCTGATAGCTGGCATGACAGTGGGGGTGGGGGAGCTCCCGCCAGCTGTGCACAGCTGTCCCCACTGCCACACAGCACCTCCCCAGCTGTTCTTGGTCCTGCAGCTGGGCTGCTTAATTGGCGATTTGTCGGCAGCACAGGGAACAACATGAATAGAGTCGTTGAGGGAGAAAAGGAGGGGGAGGAAATAGGAGAAGAAGAGGAGGGACTCAGTAGCTGGGGGCTAGAGGGCAGGTGTCCACAGAAGCAGGAGCTACAGGAGGATGGGGGGCACTGGCAAGGCTAGAGAATCCTCAGTCCTAAACACTGCACACCAAGAGGAATGTTGGTATGGGGGGAGGAGCATAGATCTGCTAGAGATCAGCACAGCAGAGAGGGGGCCCTCATCCCTCACTACTTCATAGTCTCATGGGACTGGCCATTCAATGCCAACTTCATGGCACTGTCACTAGGGCACTACTAGCCTATTCCCCCTCCCCACGGGACAATTTCCATAGTCCAGAGAAGAGCAGCTGTCTGGTTGAGCCCCACTGCACTTAATGTTTTTTCATGCATTCATTCGTTTATACATTCATTCACTGGCACTGGGGCATGGAAGCCCTCTCTCCTACCCTCTATCCTACCCAGATCCTTCTCTACAATTATTTTCCCACTTCTTTAGCCTCATTTCTCCCTTCATTCTCACTCGCACCAACTCTCTTAAGACAAGAACCCAGAACCCCTGTTTTGGCTAGCCTAATTCACAGGAGGCCCCAGGCGTTACTGAGGATCTCAAAGACCCTCTGTGGACACGAAGATAAGCACTTATCTTCCCATGCTGTGGAGCAAAAAGAACCCCACAAAACTGAGACACAAAGCTAACATTTGGGGGACAAGAGGCAAGAAAGAAAGACAAAGCAAGAAAACATCCAGAAAAGCACCTAATTTTTCTTTCCCCATCCACTAAGTTCTTTTCAAAAGGAGGGAGACTCCAACTCAGTCCAGCCCAGCTCAGACTAGTTCACAGGGGTTATATTGCCCCCATTCCTTGCTTTGAAAGTTCTATAAAAGGCTAATAATGTTCCAAGGCAACAGGGCTTTCCATCAAGTAAGTAGGGCCCTAACTCGTCCCACATACAAAAACAGACGCCACTCGGAGGCCTGACTGTTTCCATGCCCTTACTCACGCACCTACCCAAGTATCCCTATTCACTGGCCCACCCATCCAGGAGCTGTATATACACACAAGAACACTCACATCTACACCTCTGTACCCACATCCATGATCCAAATATTGTGCAACTGTTCTCTTTTCATCTATACACGGTCACCATGTGACCATGCTCACCTGCCCTGCCCACAAGCATGGAGATAAGGTAACATTCTATTCACAAGCACACAAGCTATATGTTCGTCGAGGCATCAGGCATGTAATCTCCTTACATGATACACACATGTCTACACAATTCAGTATAACGAAATAATATGCCATCTTCCTCATTGTACACACATGCTCACATGTGCCTACAGAGGCATTCTGAATATACACTCTTTACATATAGCCCAAGTTTTCACAAAATCCTAACCTCACAACCTGTGGGACAAACATGCCCACATTTGTGGCCCTCACATGCACCAAGGTGTTGTATACATGCCCTCCTTACAAACACACAGATCTATACTCACAGACACCCACCCACATGTGCACAGGTATAACCTGGGTTTTTAGAGGCATTGTGCACAGACTCACTTTACATATACACAGAAGTCTGCATTTCTTTGTGTCTAAGTGTCAGATGGTGCCAACTGATCTCAGGATCTCAGGAGGAAAAAGGTGGGGGGGTGAGGTGGGTCAGGGATAGGGTCTCCCTACCTTGAGAATACTCAGATGGAAATACCTAAGAGAGATTCATTTTTTCTTAGTGTTAACTCATTCCATGGGCTCTTCACAAGACCTTCTCTTCTATATAAATCCCTCAGTCTGATCTAAGAATCTCTCCACCCTCTCTCCTTTTCTCTTGGGCCCCCTCTGCTTTCTCTACAG
This sequence comes from Pseudochirops corinnae, assembly GCA_028646515.1. Lineage (NCBI taxonomy): Eukaryota > Metazoa > Chordata > Mammalia > Diprotodontia > Pseudocheiridae > Pseudochirops > Pseudochirops corinnae. The sequence continues at coordinate 295,625,069 of CM053587.1, read as the reverse complement.
GTGAGCACTTTGCACAGTAAAAAAAAAGGAACCATAGAACTGGTTGTGATTTTGTTTTAAAAAGCCAGCGACAGAGAGGCTTAAGGGAGAGACTGAAAGAGAAATGAAAATTTTCTCACTTATATAAAGCTGGAGGGTTGCCCTCCTTACGTCTCTGCCCTCCATGCCATCTTGATCACTGAGCAATCTCACTGGCAAAGAGGTAGCAAAACTCTTCCTCATACCTTTTGCCTGGCCTGGCTCTCATTGGAAAAGGCCAGCCGTGAAAGCACACCAAACTTGGCAACATGGGGCTCCCTGGGGCAAAGCCAGAGGGAACATGCAGGAGGGCTAGAAAGCAAGAGGAACATCTTTGCTATATATACTTAGGCCTCTTACTGAAGTAGAACTTATTGGGACTGAAAAGGGAGAGGGAGTTCATCTCAATTTAGGACTAGCCTAGACTCCCTAGTCCCTGACTCGCTGCTCTAGGTAGGGCACTGCTAAGGTAACTATACCTGCATCCACATCATTGGGCCAACCACTGGACTGGCTGCTGCCAGCTGCGGGGGACCGTCCTGTCCCAGGGTAGAACACGTCATCCACGGGGCTCTCCATCTCACTGTCATCTATGGACTTAGGGCGCTTGGTGGTGCTGAAGAGGAGAGAAAGAGAGTCAGAAGGGGGCAGAATAAGGAAAGAATCCAGGAAGTCAGCCTTAGTCTTCCTAGAAAGGCACCCATTCCCAAGAGCGAGGGGGAAGGAGAAGGAATGGAAGAGCTGGCTAGAGTAGGGATAAACCTCTAGAATTTAGAGGGTTCTTACCTAGCAAGCTGGAATATATAGAGGAAAGGTAGCAATCCCTATGCCTTCTGGCATTATCTGGCACATGCAGCCCTGGGGTTGGCATCCCTACGGAACTGAAAAGACCCCACCACCCCAACTCTTAACAGGTACCAATGTTTATAGTCTTCTCACTTATACACTATTTATACCTGGGGTGTGCCAAAGGCCTAGTACAGTGTGGGACAGATCAGGTAGTGAAGACCAGAAAATTCAGTGAGTGCTGAAGGCCACACTTACCTGGTGGAAGGAGGGGAGGTGATGGACCGCCGCCCAAGGGTCACCTGGTTTATGTTGTAGTAACTGGGGCTCTCCAAATCCGCCAGGGAGAAGTTAGGCCCTGACGCCGTAGCAACAGGAGCTAGATGGGTAAGAAAGAAGGCCACAAAGTCAGAAAGAACAAGAGAGACCAGCCCCCCCCTTTGTTTTGCATCCTGTCTTCAAGAGGTTAGGGCAGGAGGGTTCCTTCTAGGTCAGAGAAGACTGGGGGGAGCCCTCCACCAGTTTGAGGCTGACCCTTCTCTTTGATCAGACTCTCTAGGAATAACCAATGACCAAGAGTATCAGGTTCATTCTGCAGCTAGAGGCCCAGGATAACCATGGGAGTAGGGCCATGTCCTTGGGTGAGGAGGGTCTCCCTCCTGACAAGCTCTTTAGAGTACAAATTTTCTCCTCCAAGGAGGTGGAGATTAAGGGCATCAGGCCATTTTCTTTTTCCCCTTCAAAGTCTGTATAGCTTTGCCCTGGGCAGATTCCTGTTGAAGGAATAAACTGTCACAGCAAGGGGTGGGAGTAGTGACTGTGTGGGGTCACAGAGAGAGAAACCTCTGTCTGGAGGGATCTCCATCTGCTCTCTCCCCAAACCTAGCAGAACAAGGACATCAATGGCCAGATACTCAACACAGGGTCAACAATGAGATTCCTCCCAACCCAACTCCCTCAGCCAGCCTGGTTCCAGGCCTGAGAGGAAGGGGACTCACTTACTCTGTGATACTCTGACCAGCTCAGTCACATTCCAGACCCCAGAGGTCACAAAGCAGTCTTGGAAACTTAAGTGCCCTACAAGGGAGAAGAAGACAGGTGAGGCAAGGTAGGGAGAGAAGGGGACTCTGGCATCTCTTGCTTCCCTGCCCAGTGGAGTCCCACGCTCCACCTATACCCTGCCCTCCATGTTTGTCCTCGAGGGGACAGTGTTGAGGCCATGGGAAGTGCCCCAGATGACTCATATGTCCTTCCAAATGACCCAGAGACCCGAGAGAAGGGGGAAGTGGAAGGAAGGACAAAGGCAGACCTGGGCATGTCAGGGACGAGTGGGAGAGACCAAGAGGAAAGGGACTCACCATTGGGCAGTGGTTTGATGTCCGCATCTCCTTGCTGGTTTGAACTGTCTGATTGTCCGGATTCTGCCAGGAAATACAAAAGGACAGATGGGGTTAAGCTCAGGTTTCACCGCGGGTCAGGGCATCAGGCTACCCTGGAATAACTTAACCCTAACTTCCTCCTTCCTACTCCCACTCCACTCCCACCTAAGAGTCATGACCCAGATGTCAGCAGAGGGAAAACTCCAAGAGATCTCAGAAGAAGAAAGTCAGGAGAAAAAAAAGGGGGTTCAAATCAAGACATGGATGAAGCTAGGGAAAGAATTCAGCTCCCAGACCAGGTTTCCTCCCACGGCTAGAGAGGCCTTAGGAGTCCCCATCCCCCACATCCTTTTGGCTGGCAGATGAGATGCTCCTTTAATTAATTAACTCCATTCCCAGCCATTCTTTCATGCCTGCTTCCCCCCCCCTCCATATACACCCTACCCCACCCTACCCTTTCACCTTTAAGCTTGCAGGCAGTGCCTGGCAACCCAGAGGGGGGAGGTGTGCCCCTGACGCTGTCGCCCGTTTTGTGCCAGCCAGTCTGGGGCTGTCTCATGCCCCAGTGCCACAGCTGCTCAGAGCTCAGACACAAGGGTCCTATTGTGCAGCTCTCAGAGAGGCAGGGATAGTGTGTGAGTGTGTGTGTGTGTGTGTGTGTGTGTGTGTGTGTGTGAATATTTTGCTGAGCTTGGGAAAGCCCCTTTCCTTCCCCATCCCACTATCCCCCAATTCTTTGTGTGCCAGGGGCACTACAGGGACCTCCAGAATGCCCTCCTGGGCATGGCAGTTGGCAGGAAGCTAAAGAAGCAGGGGGGCAGAGGCCAGTTAGGAGTGGGGATATAAGAGAAGCAACATGGACACCTCCAAGAAGGGATGAAGATCACCAAGGGCAAGCAGGCCGGTACAGTGGCCAGGTTAAGGCAAATACAAAGGTAGATTGGTCCTGGGCGGTCAGCAAGTGTGTGGGGTGGGATTTCTCCCAGAAGGAGAGAACCACAGAGCTCTTCCTGCTCTGATGTCTGGGAATTTCACTTCGGCGACTTCCTGATCCTGGACGCTAGGGAATCCTGGAATTCTCATCAGATTTAGAGCTAAAAGACACGTTAGGGATCATCCAGTCCAATCTCCTCAGTTTACAGATGAGGCATTGAGAGGTTTAGCGGCAATGTCATATAGGCAATAAGTGGAAGGACTTTTGACTCCAAATCCAATGTTTCTACTACATTTCATCACTTTCCTTCTGGCGGAGCTTGTCTGCAGACCTCGGCCCCACCATAACCCTTCAGGGTCCAGGTATTGGAGTGGAAGGAACAGTGGGAAGAAGAAAAGGGAGCCAGTTCCTACTTCAACTACAGAGGAGGGAAGCTGTGATTGACAAACCAAAAATATTCCAAGTTAAGGGAAGTCTGCACCAGTATTCTTGAAGGAAAGACCATTGTACATCTTAGACCCGGACATCACTACAGATTCTAGGTTTTAGTTACCCTGACCTGGTTCAACCCACAGTGAAGGGCAAAGACTATACCTCAATCCTACCAGCCTTTACTGTGCCAGCCCTGGGTCCCCACCTCCCACATAGCTTTTACTGGGTAGGGAAGGACAGCTGCCTACAGAGCCATTTATTTGCATGCTATCCTAAACTTTAGAGGAAGCCTATGGGAAAAGTCCTACTTAATGAGGAATCCAACTAAAGGAGCTGCCTAGAAGGGGTAGCTTCTCATCTAGGAAGTGCAATGCTAAGAGAAAGTAGGAATAAATAGATTTTTAGTCACTTAAATTTTCAACCTCTTGAGCTTGCTAATAACTACAAAGTGAAGTTAGAATTAGAAAGCATGCAAAAGTGGAATGGGCTGCCTCAACGGGGAGTGAGTTTCCCACCGGTAAGATTTGCCAGTAGAGTCTGGATGACCATTTGTTGGGGATTTTGTAAAGAGAATTTCTGCTCAGCTTAGATATGGGTTGATGTAGATGACCTACAAAGTCCCTTTCAACTCTTCTAAGATTCACTCTGGATCTGAGCTTAAGATCTAGTCAGCTTGGCTAAAGGATCATTGTTATTGCTAAGTAGACGTTGCTGTAAGGGGCAGTTTCCTCACTACTTCTACCACCACTACCACCACAACCACCACCACCACCTCCCCACCAGGATCCTCAAGACTGGTTCCCTTACACAGTAGACAGAGTACAGGCCCTGGAGTCAGGAGGACCCAAGTCTCAGATACTTGACACGCACTAGCTGTGAAACTGTGGGTGTCATTTAACCCTCATTGCCTCAAAAAAAAAAAAATATGGATTCCCTGACCATAGGTTCTGTTGCTCATCCCTACCTTCTCATAAGCCTTATAGTATAGTTCATGGCCCCATAGGCCTGGACAGAGATTGCCCCAGCGGCAATCTGAAGGCCTAAATTAGACCAACCTAGGAACAGAGGGCCTCCAAAGAAAGATGAGTGAGTTACATACAAAGATATGATGCTGCCAAGGATCATTGTATGCCTCCAAATCAACTATGGTAGAGGACATGGAGCCTTCACCCACCAAGTTGGAGGAGTTGTGTCTGCTATATGGGGGAAAGGGGAAAGGGGAGCCCTGGAAAGAAGCAGACATGGCCCATGTTCTGTTCAAAGGAAGGGCCATCTCCCAACCTAACTTGGAAAAGTTCATGAAGCTGGAGACTGACAAGGTCCTACTCCAACCTCCCAGGACTGGCTCTGAAATTCCCCTTGGAGGGCACACACTCCTGGAGTTGTCCCATTCCAAAATCCTCAGGTGAAGCCAAGAAGGCCGCACTCGGGTTTGCACACGCGAGGGCAGGCACACACACACACACACACACACGGAAAGAGACGGAGAAGGGGAGAGGGTCAGGGAAGCAGGCAGGGCCTCTAAGCAAGGGGATTTGGGAAAGAGTCGGGGAGAAATCATTTCTCTGATAGGAAATCACCCATAAATATGGTTAGTATCCCTATCGTCACCGTGGATGTTATTGTTGTGACTTTAGTTTACAGGCAAAGAGTCAAGGTTTGGGCAAGGAAGATTTCCTTCCCCTAGACTAAAAGCAGATCCGACTAGTCTGAACCCCTCTGCCTCTCTTCCCGTTCGCTTCTGGCAGCCATTTTAAACCTTGGCAGCCATCTTACTGCTGGCGGCTCAGGCCGGAGTCCCCACAATGCTGACAGCCGCCAGCCCCCGAGATGCTGAGCTTAGCCCCAGGACAAAAGACTGAAAATCTGGACAGGGTATGGGTCTGGGGAGAGGCTGAAGAGCCAACCTGGGGGCAGCTGGGTTTCTATCCCTCTGTTTTAGAGGTAACCAAATATACCATTTGGACCCTTTTGGTCAGTTAGGGCTGAGGATGTGGCTGTTCCTCTTAGGAAGGCCCTATTAATATAGCTAGCATCTATATGGCATTTTAACATTGACAAAGCACTTTGCAAATATTATTTTATCCTTACAATAACCCCAAGTGACATTATTGTCTCTATCGTACAGTTGAAGAAACTGAGGCAGACAAAGTGACTTGCCCAGGGTCACACAGCTAGTAAGTACCTGAGACCAGATTTGAACTAAGGTCTTACTGATTCCAGGCCTAGCAATATATCTACATCACCACCTAGTTGGTCCCAGTATTCTCCAGGACAAGTGAACCAAATTAGCTAAATATATGAGACCCATTACCCAGATAGGAAAATTGAGCTTCCAGGGTTAGATGGGAGGTGATAGGTGGGAGAGTCTTTCTGTACCTTCAGGGATGGCTGAAGGGTTAGGACAGAATGATCCTAGAAGCAATGCCAAGATCCCCAGCAACGCTGTTTAGTGCCCCTTAAGGTGCTACGTCCCCTGAGTAATGATATCCCTTCTCCTCCCCTCCTACTCCCCACCTTCAATTTGTGGATCAGACTTAGCTCTATAACATGGGGACACCATGGGCAAGCTTCCTCCACATGCTTACACATTGCTGAGTAGGTCCAGGTGGGCCTGGTGTGACATTCCCTAGCTATTCCCCTGCTTTTCAGAAGCAATGTCCCCGCTCTCTCCTCCCTAGGAAGTGGGACCCTGGCTAGCACTGCTTGAGGTGAGTAGCCTGTCTTCAGAAAGGGGTTCCCAGTCCACCTGCATCATCCCATTCTCTGTCTCAGCTCACAGAGGACCCTTCAGGCCAAGGGCAAGGCAGCTAAGGGAAGAAGAAGAGGGAGGGAAGGAATGGCTCCTTCATTACGCCCCCTCCCCAACCCTGATCTCAGAGCTCTGGCTTTTATCTGGCAGAATATGGCTTATCGGAGCCACCAGCTGAACAAACACACAAATCCACGGTTAGTGAGAGAAAACACTTTTCCTGAACTCTTTATCTCCTGTTCACAGGCCCTGCTTGCTCCCCACTGCCAATAGCTCAGGAGGGGAACTTTGCTGCTGAACAGCTGTTTCTGCCTTTATGCTCTGCTTCTAAAGGTGGAGGGTTTTCACTCTGTCTCTGACTGTGTCCCTTCCTCAGTCTCCATTTCCCCATCTCTCTCAGTTGTTCCCTTCCTTTCTTTCTCTCTCTCTAAACCCCAAACACTCCTCACCTCCCAATTCCCTACTGGTGTGTATGGCTGGGCACACACTGATCTCCGTTCCTTCACTTTAGAGGCTGCTTTCTCATTGAGAGACAATAGGCCAGCTGGTGGCCCATGGGTAAGGGAAGGGGGCAGGGAGGATGTTGGCTGGCATGATGAGGGCAGGTGCCCAGCTTCCTTCTTTATCCTCCACAGCCTAGGCCCTCAGCACCCCCCAACCATCCCCCACCAAAGCCTCTCCCACTTAATTCCCCACCCTGGCACAGTCCACATGCTCCCAGAGGATATGTTCTCCGCCAGAGGTCTCCCCTACAGCCTTTACCATAGAAACAGGCACCTATCCCATTGCTCTGGGGCCCAGCCTATATAGACTCAGCTCAGTATCTTCACCCAGCTGGTCACCTGGACAGGGAAGTAAGCTTCCTTCTCTACCCACAAGCTCATAAAAATACTCCCAATCATTTATCACATAAAAATATTCCTGGTCATTTGACTTATCACATAAAAATACTCGTAATTGTTTGAGAAGGAGATGGCAAAGGAGGAGAGTAGAAGAGTGAGTTACTTGGATTCTAGTCAAAAAGTTATCTCTCCTGGCCTAGGTATGAGGATCCTTTGGTCACATCATATGATCACAGAATTAAGGCTCAAAAGGACATCAGAGTACCTATGTCTAATACCCACACTTTATAGATGAGGAAACTCAGACCCAGAAAGATTAAAGGATTTGACTAAGGATAGTTGAGTATCAAAAGCAAGATTGGAACTGGGGTCCTACAACTCAGGAACCACACCATAATGTTTTTTCAGGTTTCATTAGAGGTTAAGAATGGTGTTTCTGTATCTGGCTTAGCATCAACCTGCCTAAGAACAGGAGGCCTCAGTCTCTCACTGGTGACAGGGCAAGAATGGCTTACAGAGTCCTTTGAAGGAAGTAGGGAAGGGACAATTCAGAATTCAGCTCCAAAACAATTCCAACTTTAAATCTTACACTTCTATAGCCAGGGCCCTCCAGGCCAAAGGTCACCTGCACAAAGGCAGAAGCCTGGACTGACAGAGAGATTTTTCCCAAGGGTTCTATCTTTCAGGTACAATTCAGAAACACTGGGAAAGAGAAGGCATCTATGAGCTGATGAATCCTGAGCAGCCTACTAGGAAGTGAGTTCCAAAACAGAATTTGGCAGAGGACTGTAAGGGGCCTCCTTTAATCACTTGCACACATGTGATCTGTTACTCCCCCACTTTCTGAGTGTGGGGACTGTAGGAGAGGCTATAGGAGCGTAGGCCTCTCAGCCCAGAGCCAGGTTTGGCAAGAAGCTAGCACCCGACCCTTCCTCTAACTTGGGTTCACCCCCATTAAGAAGTAGGCCCCACCCCCCACCCCTCTCTCTTCCAGATCTCTCTCCCTCCACAGCTCCCTGGCCTTATTCTTCCTTGTCCTGGTTTAGCCTAGTCTCTTGTCTTTCTTCTCACCATTACCTTCTCTAGTCTCTTTCAGCCTCTCTGGTCTCTTCTCAGAGGTTGCATGAGTGTGTCTGTGTGTTTGTCTGTCCAAAAGAACTTTCTCTGCCTTTTATTGGAGTTCCTATCTTTGATGGAAGTCTACAGTTGCCAGGAGGAGACCAGCACTACACATAAACCCCAGAATGATGGCGTGTTTTTAATATATATATTTTTTTGGTTACAGACAAGGAGATATTTATGGCTCCCGCTAGGTGAGGAAGGAATGTCCTGCTCAGAGCAGCCTCAGCTCCCACCCCTAACAAACTCTGTTCTGTTAAAGGGACAGTCTGTAAATCACCACCCAGCTGCTTCCCGCAGACATTGATTGCTCCACCAGTGCTTTATGAAGCTGGAGAAGAAACACATTCAAGTGCGTGTATGAGAGCGAGCGAGCACACACACACACACGCACACACACACACACACACACTCACACTCACACATTCAATCCCTGGACCATGTATGAACTCACGCACATGTGCTTAGACACACATATGAACTCGGACATACATAAGCACATTCAAACACCCTCAAAACCCACAAATAGAGACACATACTTGAAGATATTCATACATGTGTACACATAAGTATTCACTCCTACACCTACTTCCAGATATATACTTACACATACACAGATGCACTCACACACCGACAGTATACATATTCACATGTGCACATTTATAGACACACACTGATGCAAATACTTACACATACAAGACAGACCAACACACCTTCTCTTGCCACGTTTTGTCTTAGGCAGACAAATACAGCCTCAGACAAAGACACATAGACTCATACAAATGCACTTACACACTGGTAAGTGCACCAGTGGATACACTCACAGGATACACTTATATATAAACTTTCAAACACAATGACATGCATGCATATAAAATCCAGGCCATACCTAGGGACATAGTGACACTGACAGTACTTTAGTTAGCCCCACTAACAGCTCAAAAACAAACATCAGTTTTGTAGGAGAGAAGCATACCATCCTCCTACACACACACACACACACACACACACACACACACACACACACACCCTACCTTTCTTGATTTAGAGTTAAGAGACCTGGGTTCAAATCCTGACTTGATAGCTATGTCATTTTACTGGACTGAGCCTTAGTTTTCCCATTCATAAAATGGAACTAATAATCTTTATACTACCTTTTGCACAGTGCTGTTGTAAGAAAAATTATTTGTAGACCTTAAAGTACTCCAGAAATGTTAGTTGTTATTCCCTGGAAGACCAATTGTCCCTTGGGAAGTGGTATATGTGATTCTTGTGCCTGCCCCAGCCCATCTCTCCTTAGTTTCTCCTTATAACTAAGTTTCTTCTTATAAACAAATGGGGTGTGTGCTCTGGAATGTGGGCAGAATCCCAGGGGGTGTGCCCCAGATATGGGACAGGCCTAGGATTTGGAGTGCCCAAAGGGGTGTCTATACTCTAGACAACACAACAGTATCCAGCTCCCTGAAAATAGTCAAGGAGCCAAGTTATCCTGGAGCCCCTGCCTTCCCAACTTCTCTTCTGCAATGCCAAGGCACAGGAAACCCAATCTTGGGTTGGGGTGGGGAAAGGGGGGGAAGATCAAGAGCCTGGCCTATGGTAGGCAGAATTGAAGAATGTGACCATTGTGCGTCCTGAAACTCAAGTCTAGGAACCTGAGCTGTCCCACAGAAGTGGACAGGTAGACAGACAGGGTCTTGAAGGGTGGGAGCAAGGCACAGAGGCCTCTCCCCCTTCCTGGTACAAGGAGGCAGTAGACCAAAGTAGTCCTTGAGAATGCAATGAGACAGGAAGGCACATGAGACCCAAAGGCTGGCCTGAAAAAATTGTTATCCTGGGTGCCAGGCCTCTTCCTCTCACTTTCACATTTCCCTCAGTCTAGCCCCTCAAAACCTGGAGGTTGGGACCCAGGAACTCTTTCACAGGTTAAATACAATTTAGAGCAGAAAAAGATCAAAACAAATGGTCAAATGCTTCATTCATGATCCCATAGGGGATAAATTAGTAGCTAACAGAGTTAGGATTTGAACCCAGGTCTCAGGATTGTACAGCCCATGTTCTTTTCACCACAACATAATGCCTTCTGAACCACCTGCAGACCCTCCCATTAGAGGAGGGACTGCCACCCTAATGTTTAGAGGAGTTTAAGCCATTACTGTGAAAAGGTGAAGAGAACATTGATGCCAGGCACTGGGGCAGAGGTCAAATGGGCATACAAAGGCAAGATCTTAGAGTCAAAGGACCTGGATTCCAATCTGGACTTTGCTATCTGCCACCCACGGAACCCTGGGTAGATGTTTAACTTCTCTGGATTCAAGTTTCCACCTTTGTAGAGATTTGGGCTCTGGGATCTTCAGGTGGCTTTCTAGCTCTTTTACATTCTGCATGCAATCCTGTAATAACCATTCAGTCGATAAACAGTTATTAAGCACCTATTAAGAATGTCAGGTACTCTGCTAAGCTACCATGCTTGCATGCTTTCATAAACCCTCTTCCTTTTTCTCCCTCCATATTTTGCCTTCCGTTTCGCCCAACACTCATAGATTCAAAAGATGCCTGTATAGCCAATGGGTAAGAGTGAGTGAATAAAAGTGGAATTAGGGAGTAAGGAAAACAGAAGGAAGAAGGCTAATGACTGAGGAGGGCAGCAGCAACACCTCCACTGGCTGGCAGTGGGGCCCTTCCCTGGAAATGGGGTTCAGCTATGTGGTAAAGGCTTGGCTGGCTGGTTAGAGTTCAGAGACCAGACCAAAAGGGAATTGGTTGCCTAAGGTCCTAGCCAGTGGGTTACCTATTCCCTTCTCACCCAATGCTAACGTCCCCTAAGAATTCTCCACAGCCCAACTTAGTCTGTCTGAGGTACCTGATTTCTCAGGGAACAGAAGGTGGGTATTAGCCTAGCTGACTTATTTTATGCTATAGACACTGCATGCCTGGCCTGTTGAACAGCTTCACTTTAGCCTGGAATTGGAATGGCATGCTCAATGCCCAGGGTACCAAGGGACCAAGCAGAAGCCTGAGAAAGCTGTCCCTTAGGGCTTAGGACACCTGCCTCTCCAGTTTGCCCGAAAGGCTAGAGGGCTTTGCTTCACAGCAGTGGTCTCCACACTTCTGACATCCCATCCATTCTAAGCCAATGTTAGGTACCAGGAGCACCCCATCCTGCCCCTACTTACACTAGCCTCATCTACCCCCATGCAAAGCCAAAGAAATTGCTGCTGAGTTTATTTTTCCCCCATTGAAAATAAATGATCCAGGAACACTCAATTCTTTCCCCACCAAATAAGAGTTCCCTGCCTGGTCCCTTGCCTCCCAAGCAACCTATCCTGCCTATGATGCCACCTTAATAGAGAGCTGGCACTGCACTGTCTAGCCCCTGCTGGAGAAGGCTTCCTCCGCAGCCATCACATGCACCATGTTGAGCCAGCCCAGGGAAAACCCCTTAAGATGGTGCCTGGGCACTGGGCAGGCATCTTGTACCAAGGGAGGCAAAGTGACTTCTATTTGCAAAAGCACCATCTTACTTCCCTCTAAAGGTCCACAGGAAAATAAAGGGAGTGGGGAAATGGTATAAAAAAGGGGACATAAAGAAGTATGGAGCTAGAAAGCTACAGCATAAGAAAGACAGAATCTAGGAGGTGAGCTGAGCATGATTTTTCCAGCCGGCTCAACCAGACACTCGTAGCTCCAGCCAAAACACACCCAATCGCTAGTCTTAAGTCAATAAACAAGATCCCTACCAATGGGGTTTGGGGGGGGAGGGCATAGAGATGGATGGACAAGGAGATGACAAGCTAAGGCTGCCCCTACTCCAGTCAAAAATCCTCTAAGGACTGATTCTCAGCGACACAGAACGTAGCAGGTAGTAATGAGTCAAAAAATAACAGCTCCCATTTTTAGAGCCCTTTAAGGTGACAGAGCACTTCACTCACAACTACTCTTGGGATGTAGGTAGAACAAGGAGTAGTTTCCCATTTTACAGATGAGGAAACTAAAGCCGAGAGAGGAAAAATGATTTTGTGTGTAGTTACACAGCTACAAAGTGTTGGAGTTGTGATTCAAACCTGGGTCTTGAGACCCACACTTCACTACCCCACACTGCTGAAAGAATGAATAAGTGAACACAGTCACAGACTAAAGGACAATCATCTGCTGTTTGAGCTGAAATGGACCTTAAAGATCATCTACTTCAAATCCTTCCCTCTGCAGGTGAGAAAACAGAATTCCAGAGGATTCAGTCATTTGCTCCAGGTCACATGAATGAACTAATTAACCACGGAATGACACAAGGCATGAAACCACTGCTTGAATCTCTTCAGATGTGTGTAGATGCTGTGGTCTTTATCTGGGGGGAGGCAATCAAACTTGCTCCTCCACTGAGTTTAAACAGGGAGAAACAGCAACAAAAGAATGAGCCAGGCTAGGATAAAGACAAGATGAGGCAGACAGGGGAAAACAGAGGAATAGCTCTTGGCCCAACTGGGCTCATCTCCCTGCCCTAGGGTGGCTTGGGTTGGTTTGACTTGGCCTAACTTCTGATCTGAAGGTGATGGCCATCTGAGAACTAGTCCTCCATGCGAAGGCGATGACTTTATATCTCTTAGAGGCAGATACCATTTGGGCCTGAGCACTGCATCCTAAAACTATGTCTGTAGCAGGGTGGGGTTGAGGCCTGGCCCAGACCAGAAGAGTTGGGCACTACCACCCATACAAAGAAGAAAGAGAGGGGAAGAACCCCATAGCCAAGTCAAGCAATATGAAGCCAGGACCCATGCCTCTACATCCCTCACTGTGCCTTGACACAGGAGGCTTTACACAAAGTGGATTACAGTAACTGTCTGCTAGTAACCAAATATATACAGGGCAAGGTAGAAAGAGGCACAAGGCCCATGTGAACCAAGCCAGTGAACAAGAAGAGAAGAATGGGCTCCATCCCAGACCTCGAATGGGCCTGGGGGAGGTAGGTTGGGTGGGTCCAGTTCTCCTCATCCCAATTCAATTTTCAATTCAATTCAATTCTTGCTGAAAAACAAAGATAAAAATCAAAACCAGTTCCTGCTTTCAAGAAGCTTACATTTCACTGGGATGTAGGAGATGTAAGTTGTTAAGAAGATATAAGAGAAGTTGAGGGAGAAAGTGCTTAACAAACTAGGGGGATTTTAAAAGAAAAAAAAATCTCCTACCAGGAGGTTGCACCTAAGCTGAGCCTTGAAGGAGTCTCAGAAGTCTAAGTGGGGGGTGGGGAGAGGAAGCACATTCCAGGTTTGAGGATCAGTCTATGGAAAGGCATGGAGGTGGGAATGAGATGCCAAGTACAGGGAACAGCAAGTTGGCTAGTTCGGCTGAAACAGAAAGTATTTGAAGAACAGTTGTATGCTTTAAGGCTCGAGGTAGGTTGTAACCATATGGTGCAGTGGTTTAAATGTTAACTAAGCTGTATTTTATCCTAGAGGCAGTAGGGAGCCAATGAGGTTTCTTGGGCAAGAAAGTGACATAGTCAGACCTGTGCTTAGGACCATTAATTTGACAGCTGGGTGAAAAATGGATTGGAGAAGGAAGAGACACTGGAAGCAGAGAGACCTGTCAAAAGGCTATTGAGATAGTGGAATTAGAGGAGCCCTGATGTTGCCCCTAGGCTAGGCCCATTCCAGCACTCTGGCTGAGTGCCAAGAGACAGTAAAGAGAAGGGGATTCAAGGTCAATTCCCCTCCCTATCACCCTGCCCTTTGCTGTGTCTACGGATGGGTGAATGTGGGAGTAAGGGACAGCTGAAAGCCTAGTTCCCCATACCGATATGCTCATGCTCTCTTGACTCTGGGCCAGTCACAAGCTCAGGGCTGGGTCTCAAAGGAGACCCCGTATAGTACAGTCCTAGGCAGGCTTGTCTCTCCCCCTCCCACCTCTATTTCCAGCATTGACCTTTGTTGAGTCCCACCTCCCCGATGAGCCTGCCCAGCCCAGGCCAGACCAGGCTTGACCCCTCTTGCCAGCTGTTCTTGGGGCTATTAATAGTGGCCCCCACCTCCCAGGGCTGAGCAATACTGTCCCACATTTACCCTTTGTCTAGTTATTTTTAAAGGGGCAGAACTCTTCATCTAGCACCGGAAATGGCCCTTGCTGAGCCAGCCAGACCCAGACTCAGACTCCTAGTACTGAAGTAGGGAGGAAGCAGGAGTCTCTAGAGGAGACTAGGAATAAATGCACCTGGGAAGGGACAGGAACTTGAGAGAGAGAGCTTCAGTGACCTAAAAAGCAAGAGGCATATACAGAGTAAGGGAGAGCAAGATGGACAATAAAAGAAATGAAAAAGCTGCTGAAAGGAAGAATGAGAAAGAAAGGATGAGAATACAAATAAATCTACTGAACATTAAAATGAAAGACTGAAAGTGAGAGGCAGAAAGTTGAGGGGGAAGGGAGGAAAATACAAGAGAAATAAAAGGAGGAAATTACTCCTTTAAAAAAACAGAAGAAAAAAAACTTTCCTAAAAATACTTGGTGGCAGCGGCTGAGTTGTGCTGAGCCTGTTGGGCCCCATCCAGCTGCCTGCATCTGTTTGGCAGGCACTCAGCAGCAGCAGCAGCAGCAGGGCAGGTTACCCTGTGAGTAGAGGAGGAGGTAGGGTGGGATGGGGGGAGGTGGTTCAGGAGAAATGAGAGAGAGGACTCAGCTCTTACTACCTGGGATTCAGGCGGAATAAGAGGGGGGCATAGACTCGAAGAGTGAACAGGAACAGACAAAGGAGCAAAGATCAGGAGGAAGGAGTCTCCAGTGAGAAAGGAAAGCTCCCTGGGTGGTTGTCTGGGAAAGGTGTGGGGAAAATCAAGTCAACTCATCCGCCCCTCCCATACCTAAACAGAGAGAAGAGAATCAGCCTTTCCTGAGCCTGGTACTGGAGAAAAGGGAGGGAAAAGGCAACAGACAGCTCCTTAGCCTGCTCTCCCACCACCACTAATCCTGCTACATAGTCTTCTCCCCTGATGCCTCTCACTCTCTTTCCAATTCCCTGGGAAGGGGCTTTCAGGAAAACTAGGAGAGCTATGGGAAAAGGAGCCCAGTGCAGCTGGCAAGACAGCTGGCCCATGCCTGTCCCATGACCTGATGCCCCTCAGCCCCAGCTTCTACCTCCTGGGCTGCCTGAACATATGGACACTGAGGCCAGGGGCCATCATGCCCTCCATCAGTCTGTGGACCAACCCCAGTTATGACAAATGACCAATGAGCAGGGCCTTAAAACGTCCTGGGCCCCTGGCTGTCACAGAATTTAGAGCTAGAAAGGGCCTTAAAGCTTACTTAAGTCTAATTCCTTCATTTTAGATATAGGAAAACTGAGACCCAAAGAAGGAAAAGGACAAAGTCACAAAGGTAATAAGTGGCAAAGACACTGCAATGCTTTTTCTGTTTAACTACCTATACTTCCCAGTCCACATAGAATACATACTATATGCTTGGCTCTAGGCAAGGTACTGTGAGGGGCCCAGAAGAAATATCTGGCCCTCAAGAAGTTTACAACTCTACATACAGAAACAAGACCCACATAACAACTAGATAATAAAAGCCAAATCATAATCCAAATGTGGTTCCCCTCTCTTGCCTTGTGACTGGAATCGGTGCAACCCATTCAGGAAGGGAATCCCTTGCCTGGTCAGGGGCTGATTGAGGAATCTGAGTAGATGCAGAATAGGAGGGGGCAGGCAATCAGAAGCCTAATAAGCAGGATATGGGAGCTAGTGATTGAACTTTTGAAAACCCAGGCCATGAGTGGAAGAAAATTCACCCAAAGGGATAGAAGGAGAGACTGGCTGGCACCCTCACCCCAGCTGAGACTAAACTGACCGTTTCTGCAACTCCTTTCCTCAGACAGACACAGATACACACAGACGTGGGCTCAGTACCAAAGAATCTGCATTAAAACAATAGCTCAGCCTAATCCTCTCACAAAGGCTGGATGTGGGACAGACCGGTGGCAGCAGAAGAGAGAGGCATAGAGTACTACTTTGCTCTCCCAAAGGGGTTAAAGGAAGGCATAAGGCTTAGGTAAGGAAAGAGAAACGTCTTGCTTTCTACTACTGGATTCACTACTGGGCAAGAGGTCGTGGCCAGGCCGGGGAAGGGAGTGAAGGATAATAGAATCTTAATGGAAGTGTTCTCTTTCTCTCTGGGGCAGAGGCAAGACACGACTAAGCTCTTTCCCCCCCTCTCCTAGTACTAAGAGACAGAGCACCAGGGAATTCTGCTCCTTGACTTCAGAGCCCCAGCTCAGAGGTAGGCCCGTCAGGGATAAGATATTTCTCAAAACAGATGGGAAAGCTATGGGAAGAGGACTCTGAGTCTGGTTATTGCTTTCCAACTCAGAGAAACGGTAATGGCCCACCAGGAGCCCAGATGGGTAGCATCAGGTTGGCAAGGCAGGCCGAGTGACATTGGGCACAGCTGGGCATCTGGCAAGGCAATAGCTATGCCCATTGTTGGTGCTGCAGAGTAGAGATGGTCAGCTAGGAAAGGACAGAACTGGTCCAGGCCTGAGGTGGGGATGAGTGGAGTGCCATTACTTGGGATTTGTGCTTAAGGTGGCCGTATGACCAATTACTGTTTTCAATTTCCCAATCTAGGGAACACAAGTTCACACTGGAAGGAAACTACCTCTGACCTGAGCTGCAGAGGCAAGGTGCCTCGCCCACCTCCATTCCAGGGAAGAGACACCGGAGATGTACTTCCAATATGCCATTGCTAGGTGGCGCAGTGAGTTAATACAATATATGCCCTCCACTGTCCATGGAGAGCCAAGGGGCAAAGCTAAGGGCAGGCTGGAGACCCTGGCAAAGACTTCAAGCCTGGATCCTCCCTCATTCCTCAAGGCCACAAGGGCCAATGGGAGAGCAGGAATATTCCTGGCTGAAGGCAGGTATCCAGGTTGTGGCAGCAGCACTGCTTCAGGGCATCAGGGCCTGTTAAGGGCAGGGCAGGGCTGGGGGTGGTGGCTCAGGCACTGGACTGGGCCCTGAAGAAGAAGGTAGCTGAGGCTGAGGCTGAGGCTGAGGCTGAGGCTGAGGCTGAGGCTGAGGCTGAGGCTGAGGCTGAGGCTGAGGCCGAGGCAGGGCAAGACAGCCGCTGCAGCCTCCTCTGCCAAATCCCATGATGTGATGTGAGGGGCTGAGCTTCCCCTACTCACTGATTAGGAACAGCTTGCAGTGCGGGGGCTGAAGGAAGGGGAGCTGGGTGGGGGGGCTGTGCCAAGGAGAGGTGGGAGGGATGGGCTTGCCAGGTGCGTGGACTGATCTGGTAGAGAAGAGTAGAGGTGGGGTGAGGTGGGTTGGGGCCCAGTCTATGGCCTGCCAGCCAGGCTTCCCACCATGTTGCCCTGGTCTGGCCCTGCAGAGCCTAGAGGAGACTGTGTACTAGGGAAGGAGTATAATTCAGAGAGCCCTAGAGGTCCATTTTTCTGGTCACAGAAGCCCTACCTTTGTTCTGAATCTCAATGTCTACATAAGCCTCCAGCTGTGAATGACTTGCCCACTCCGCCACCCACCACCTGTCTTCATGTACAAAAATCTATGACTCCAGTGCATGTGTCTCTGTGGTAGTGAGAAAGCTGATAGCTCAGTGTGGATCTCCAGGTTGTGGAGGTGGGGTCAGAGGTACATTTTTCTTTGCCCTCGCCTACATGTGTAGCAAGGACTTGAGGGTCCTTCCCCACCCAGGCCCTCCATACAAATTTATTCTATTTCTGGCTTTCCACAGTCCCAGAAATACTTCTGCCCTTGCTGATACCTGGAAAAAAGGTGCCTCTCATTTCTCACAAAGGAACAAAGGGAAAGTGGGAGCCAGAAACCCAGAGTCAGAGATAGAGACCCAAAGACAGGGTGAGCAAAGAAGAGTCAGGAGAAGGAAAAACCTCCCGGCATTGGCGGCAGTGGCCTGGACCCAGCACACCCTCTCTTCGGTGGTGGAGAAAGGCTCCTTTGTTCAGTGGGGAGGTTAGTCGAGGTGAGGCCCAGCCCCCCTCCTTCCTCTCCCCCAAACCCTGGGTAATACAGTTCACTGCACAGGCCTAGCCTGGTCTGGCCTATTTCCTGGGCCCCCTTATAATGAACCCTCAAAACTTCCTTGCTTGGTGTTGGTTGGCCCCCTTTATACAGCCATGCCAGGTGTAGACTCCTGCCCGCCCACCAAACCTAAAAGTATAGCATAGGATATAAAGACAAAGGTGGTCTGGCCATCTCGAACCTCCAGTCATCAGCACCAGAAGTCAGACAGAAGTCTTGAGTCAAGTGGGCCCTCTGGAGCTGAATGTTTGGACCCCCAAATGTTTTCTTTATTGAACTAACATTCATCTTTTGCCTCATCCTCCCATTACTCCAACTTCTGCCTTCTGGGGCCATGGAAAACAAGCTTAATCCCTCTTCACATGACAGCCCTTCAAACGCTTGAAGACATTAATTGTGTCCCCTCCTGCCCAACCCTTCTCTTCTGTAGACTAATCATCCCTAGTTCCAAGAGCTTCAAACTCTTGCACCTTTACCTGAATATCCAAAGAAGCAAACTTTTCTTTCTTCCCAAACCTGCCACTCCTTACCTTCATATTGCTGCCTGAGGTACCAAGAGCTGCCACTCACCTCACCACCTGTATCTGAAATCTTTCGCTCTTTCCTCCTCTGTTCACGTCACTCCTAACACCCAATCAGTTGGCGAGTCCTGTACTAATCAACTAAACTCACAGACTCATTTTCTTCTATCTCTAAAGTGAGGTATTGTAATAATACGTGTTACAACTACAAATTAATCAAAAGTGAATGTTACAAAAGTGCAAAGAACAAGCTTGGCCCCAAAGAAGAGCTCGGAACAGATCCATCCCTCCACTCCTTTGTAGAGGTTGGAGGTTAATGCATATGATACAATGCATTTGTTTCAGAGGGATATTTTTCTGATGTATTGACCATTTGTTGCTTGCAATTCTTCCTCCTTTGCTTTCTTTCTTATTCTTTAAAATGCATTCTTTATTACATGAGCTATCTCTTACAACCCTCCTCCCCACTATCATCTTATTGTCACTGCTTTAATAAAGGCCTCCTTACTGGTTTTCCTGCATCTCTTCTCTCCTTGTGTATCACATGGCTACCAGATTAATTTTCCTTATACACATATCTGATTATGTTACTCCTCTCCTCAAAACCTTTCGGTGGTACCCTATTGCCTACCAAGTCAAATTCAAACTCCTTGGGTTAATATTTAGGACCCTCCACAATCTGACACCTCCCTGCCTTTTTTACTACTAATCTTCACACCCAACTGCTGGACTACTTGCCATTCCCCCATACACATCATGATCTCTGTGACTTTGCTTACAATCTCCTCTGTGCCTGAAATGACTTCCCATTTCCACTGGTTAAGACACAACTCAAAGTTAAGACAGAACTTTAAGACACAACTCAAATTGTCTCTTCTTTAAAAGAAGCCTTCCCAGGGCAGCTAGGTGGCACAGTGAACAGAGCATTGGCCCTGGAGTCAGGAGGAACTGAGTTCAAAGACGACCTCAGACACTTAACACTTACTAGCCATGTGGCCCTGGCAAGTCACTTAACCCCAATTGCCCTGTCCTCCCCCTGAAAGAAGAAGAAGAAGAAGAAGAAGAAGAAGAAGAAGAAGAAGAAGAAGAAGAAGAAGAAGCCTTTTAGCTAGACAATGAAAAAAACTCATCCAGAAAAGACATGGGGATTTTAAGCAGACTGAAAGTTCAATCTAAGTCAATGACATGACATGGCAGCCAAAATATTAATGGCTCTTGGGCTACAGTGCCCAAAAGACAGAAGGTGACCCTGCTTGTCCTTGCTCAGAACATCCTAGGAGCATGGTTTTGATTCTATGCACCACATTTTAGGAAGGACATCCGCGAGGTAAAGCAGCATACACCAAGGAAAGTGACTGTGATGGGAGGGGAACTCTGGCTATTTTTGAGGGTTAGTTGAAGACATTGGTTCCTACTATGTACCAGGCATGGTACTAAGTGCCTTACAAATCTTATCTCATCTGGTCCTCACAACAACCCTGGGAGGTAGGTGATGTTTTTATGCCCATTTTACAATCGAAGAACTGGAGACAGACAGAGGTTAAATGACTTGTCCAGGATCACACAGTTAATAAATGAATGAGGTCAGATTTTGAATTCACAGCTTTTTAACTCCAGGCCCAGCACTCTATCCACTGTACCACATAGCTGGATGGAATTAGGAACATTTAGTTTGTAGTTGAGACCTTGTGGGGGTGGGGGTGGGGGGCAGAAAAGGAAGAACACGATAGGTATCTTTAAGCACCTGAAGAGCTTTCATATGAAAAGCTGGACTGTGAATGGTCCCTGGAGGCAGCATTAGGAACCAGATCCAGAAAGACAGATTTCAGCTCAGTTTAAGGAAAAAATTCCCAACAGAGATATCCAAGCCAGCTTGGAGTAGTGGAAAGAGCACTGGACCTGGAGTCAGGAAGACCCAGCTTCAAAGCCCACCTTAAGTCCTTAACTGTCTGTGTCTGCAACATCTCTCTTACAACACTGTCTCTACTCTACTGCAAATCCTCATCACCTCACAACCAGATTATTTCAATGGCTCTGCTGGTGGCTCTGCCTGCCTCAATCCAACCCATCCTTCAGCCATCAAAATGATGTTCCTTTTAAAGGACCAGTCTTACCATATCACCCCATCTATTCCAAAAACTCCAGTGACTCCCTATTGTCTTCAGGACCAAAACTGAAATGCTCCCTTTGGCATTCCAAACCCTTCATAACCCAGCCTCCTCCAACATTTCCAGTCTTCTTACATCTTACTCCCTGACACGTACTCCTTGGTCTTTGGCTTTCTAGTTGCTCAACAAATAAAATACTTCATCTCTCAGCTCTGAGAATTTTCTCTAGCTGTCCCCCATGCCTGGAATGTTCTCCCTCTTTAATTCTGCCTGCTTGACTGGACTTCCTTTAAGTCCCAACTAAAATCCCATCTTTTACACGAAGCTTTTCCCAATCTCTCTTAATTCTAGTGCTTTCCTTGTGTTAATTATTTCCTATTTATCCTGTGTATAACTTGCTTTGTATATATTTGTTTACACGTTGTTTCCCCCATTCAGTTGTAAGCTGCTTGAGGGTAGGGATTACTTTTGTCTCTTTTTGTATCTCCTGTGCTTAGCACAGTGCTGAGAACACAGTAGGTGCTTAATAAATGTATATTGGTTGAATTATGTGACTCTGGATATGTCACTTAACCTTTCTGTGCCTCCATTTTCTCATATACAGAAGGAAGGGTTAGCTTTAAAGGCCTTTTAAGTTCTCTTGCAGGTCTAAATCTGTGCTGCCATGAAAGCTGTAGTGGACTACTCTAAGAGATGATTAATTCCTCCTAGCTTCAAGAAGAAGCTAAACGATTCTTTGTAGGGGCTGCTAGAGAGAGTGGTGTAAAAACTAGATGGATAATTCCCGAGGCCATCTTGACTTTGAGAAGATATGATTCTCTGCTCCCTTCTCTCCTTTACCCCCATTAGTAACACTTTCCCTCTGAGATCTTGATAGAAACTTGGTATCTCTTATGTACTTTTCCTGTATCATTTTGTATCACAGTTGTAGATGTAGTTGTTAGTACTCTTGAGGATAGTATACATATATTCCCTTCTCCCTCTCCCTTGCCCCCCCCTCAATTTAAGGTAAGCCCCTTGAGGGCAGAGACTATTTCATTTTTGTCCTTTACTCCTCAGTGACTGGCATATGGTAGGTGCTTAACAAATATCAGAATTAAAGGAACCCTATGTGTAATGTACTGCTAGTGTCTGTGAACTATGAGGTCAAAGGCTGTGTCTTATGTCACCTTTGTATCTCCTTCAGCACTAATCACAGTACATTCAGTACCTGTATTAGGTGCTTAAGAAATATTCATTGAGGTTGCCTTTGAAGGCTCCTATCTGTACCACTTGCTAAAGGAGCTTGCTGCCCATGACACATGGACTGAACATTTGTTTCACGTATGCCAAAAGTAACCAGAGTTCTTCCCTCAGATGGCTAGGCAATCTGGGATCTTCTCCTGTTGCCCCATCCTAGATAAGGGCTCCAAAGAGGTATAAGGAAAAAAAAACACCTCCTTCCCCTGGTTTGGAGAAGCCAGAGAGATGGTAATAGCTTCCCTATGGTACCATGTGGGCTGAGAATTCCTGTCACCAAGCAGTGAGGCTGGATACCCCCTGGGGCATCCATTAAAAGGAACAGAGAGTTAGCCAGACCCAGGCTATGCTCTCCCTTCCCAGGGGACCCAGGCATCCTCTATACATGGGGAAGTTGAGAGGTGGGTTCATCTGTCACCAGCCAGGGTGAGCTCGAGGAAAGGAACCCATGGCCCAGCAGCCAGCTCTTGCCAAGGATAAGGCTGTTGTGGGGGTGGGCAGGGGGTGTGGGGGAGATATTTTTAAATCTGTCACCTTTGCTCGATGCTATTTTGGTCCCTGAAAAGCAAAGAAGCGCCAAGAAGCTCCCTCTTCTGACAGCTGGGGGGGGGGGGGGGAGGGTGGAGAGAGAAGAGGAGAAGCTGGAAAGGCAGCTGGCTCAGGGTAAGGGAGGTCACTGTCTACCCACAGGGAGCACCCTAAAGGTTCCCTCTGTCCCCTAGAGTTGGGCTTTCCCAAAGCTCTGAGACATAAACCAGATTTGGTTTCCTTCCTGGAGTTAGATCCTTATGTCTTTGGGGGAGGAGGGTGTGGAATCCTTCCCCAGGGCCTGTAAGTACTTTCATCCCCTGACCTCCTTCTATAACCCCAGTGAAGACCAACAGGCAACAAGGAAGTCCAAGGGAAGAAGAGAGAACTGGACTATTATTCCTGGCACCTGCGCACCTTTTTAATGGGGTTGCCTTATTTCCCCTGAGCCCCCCCCACACAAAAACCCCAGGAAACCTAGCTTCTAGGACCCATCCAACCAGAGGCAGAACAACACATGGCAGCAGGAGACTGGGGAGTGAGTGTCTGGCTCAGAAAGTAAAATAGGACCCTAGACCACCCCCCACCCCCACCACAGACCTCAGGCCTGGCCTAACCTGGCCTGTTGCCCAGAGGCCACTGGGGCCTGGCAAATAGGGAAGAGGGAGGAGAAGGGGTTCTGGCTGGGCTGCCCCACAGGGAGCAGCAGCAGCTGGAATTGCATTCGGGCCTGAAAATCCCCCTGAAATTGTCTGCAAAGAGGCTGAAGCTCAGATACACAATGTCCTGCCAAACTGTAGCCCTTTTAATTCAATTAAGCAAGGAATAGACTTCCCAGATCTGTGTGTACATGTGTGTGTGTGTGTATATGTGTGTGTATATGTATGTGTGTGTGTTTGCATGTGCTAATTCTGATATGTGTGAAACCTATTGGGGGTGGGTGAATCCTGGGGAGAGTATATAGGTGAGTGTGAATTCTAGAGGGTATGTGAGCATATCCTGTGTGTGAGAAAATCCTAGAGAGGTATGAATAGGGCTGGAGGGAGTTATGTGTAGGTAAAATCTTGGGGAAAGAATATATGTGAATGCTATTAGGGAGAGGGCAGCTCACATGGCTGGAAGCAGAATATACACATTTTGAGGTGTAAGGGTATATCTAGATGTCTCCTTTTCTTCCCTCCCCTACTCTCCTGCTTTGGTCTTAAACCCTGGAGTAATGACATCATGGCCCTCAACTATTTATGTACTTGGCTCCCTTTCCCTAAACAACCCCCCATTCCCTGGCTTTGTGAAGGGAAGGCTGGAAGGATACAGCCCTGGGGACTGAGAAGAAAAGTCAGTAAGAGAATGAGGGCAGGAAGCAGAAGCACTATGGTAGGTGGGTAGTAGAATTCTTCTACTAGAGTAGGCTAGGGGGTGGGGGAGAACTCTGTTTTACATGGACCTTTCAGAGACTAAAAACCTAGAAGTGAGGCCTGGAGAAAATTGGAAACCGAGGTGAAGCCAACTCCAGGTCCCACTTCAACCCTTCCCAGAAGTTCTGTTAGGACCCTTCTCTGTTCAGTTTCTAAGGACGGTTGTGGGGGAACAGGGGAAAGTACATTACTTTTGATTCCCTACTGTGCCCTTTCTCTTCCTATTTCCTCTGAAGCTCTGAGGTTTTAGCATCACACACACACCCCCATATTTGCCACCCCACTCACTAAACTGTCTGTCCCTCCCTCTTCCGGTCTTCCTGGTTCCTAAGAACAACCCCCCCCCCCCCATCCCTCTACCCCGCAACGACATTTTAAAAAAATTTAAAAACGAGGGTTTCCTTAATTCCAGTTGTCTCCAGGCTGAAATCTCCAGGGGAGCAAGACCTGAGGGGCTCTCTCTATTCACCCTCCAATCCTATCTTCCTCTTTCCTCTTTTCCTAGGGGCTCCTGGGGCTACTGTGGCTAATGTCTCCCACTCCCCCCCTTCAGTCCTCCCACCCCAGATCCAGTAGGCCCTCTCCTCTCCATGCAACACGACAGGGAGCTCATCTTTCCAACGGGCCCTCCAGAAGCCTCCGACAGCCCGGATCCGGGAGCAGAGCCAAGAAGAGAAGGGAGGAGGATTTTTATAAGCAGCGGAAGGATTGAGGTGGGGGGGAGGGGAGGGAAAGAGAAAGGCATTAAGTATCCAGGTAGTTAGGGCATCGGACAGCCAGAAGTAGAGGGTGGAGAGGTCCTGAACCTGGAGGGAGAACTTCTCTTCCATCTAAATCACTAGTTTTGGGAAATAAATGGATATAGAAACCTTCTCTTCTTCCCCGCCCCAGCCGGCCTCGGGACTACGCTGAAAATATCCCTTTTCTCTCCCTCAGCCACGTGAAAGCAGCAGCAGTTTCAATGCGCCTGTGGCGTCCAGTCCAATGGCGGTTTCTTGGTCTTACTCTTCGCCTCCCCGCCCCCCCCCCCAACTCCCTCCTGTCCTGTAGTGGGCAGGAGCCTGAGGCTAGGGGCGCAGATCTGATCCACCTTGCAGGCCGCAGGAGGGTGCAGACTCTGTCCGGAGCCCCAAGGCCGCCTCGCTCCCGGCGAAGAGCTAAGAGGCTGGTCCGCGCTAAGGAGTGCCATGCTTAGATGCGATGCGCTGCCGGAGGGGACCCGGGCTCCGGCAGGCGGGCGCGGCAGGAGCGCGAGCTGAGTCCCCCAGCTCACAGGGCTCGGCGCGCACTAATGGGAGGCTGGCAGCGGCAAATTGTTGTTTACTTTTAATTAAGTAAACAATGTCGGCTTTCCCGCCTCCTCCCCTGCCAGCCCAGCCAGTAATTTGGGGGATGACAATGGGGTTGTTTCCTTCCTTCCTCCTGCCTTCCCCAACCCCCACCCCCACCCCGCTTTGCCGCACTCGCTCCGCTCCGCGCAGCGCCACTGCCTCAGCCGCTTCGGAGCAGAGCCAGGGAGGGACTGGGCATGGGGTTGGGGTGGGTGAAGGGGTGCCGGGCCTGTGAACCGAGAAAGAGAGAGAGTAGGGAGGGAGACGGAAGGGCTGGTTTGCCCTTTTCCAGGCGGGAAGGGACGGACTGGCCAGGACGGTGACCACTGTGCCTCATGTGTGGTCACAGAGACCATCTATTTCCATAACACTACAAGGTTGAAGAGGGAGGAGACACGCTCCTTTAAGAATCTCAAGGCTCTTTAGACTTCGTCTCTTTTCTGCCCCCTCTTTAGGGTCCCCTCCTGGAGCGGCAGCCCGGGAGGTTTCTCCACAAGAAATAGTGGGAGAAACTGGTAGGGTAGTATAGTGTAGTGGAAGGAGCCTTGGATTTGGAATTGGGAGATCAGGATGCCAACTCAGTTTCCTCATCAGTAAGAAGAGGGGGGTTGAATCTTCTAAATCCTATAAAATGAAACCCTAATTAAGGATATACTCTGCAGAGCATTGTGTTAGAAGAGTGATACTGCGAACTGAGGGAGACCCAGACAGATCGTGTCCAAGCTCACTCAGTTATTTACAGAGCTGAGATTCAAACCCAAGGAAGGATTCTAAAAGGAAATCCATTGCTTGCCATTACACCATACTCTCCTTTCTTGCATCTCACTGACCCTCAAGTAGTTTACCATCTAGTAATAGGATAGGATACATACACAAGTAACTCAATTCAAAATGATATATAAGCACATTAGAAGAACAAAAGTATGGTTTGGAGGGGGGAGAAGGATAGCTAACTGAAGGGCTCAGGCTTCATGGAGAAGGGGGTACTGGGGCTGTGTTTTTCAAAATGAATAAAATTTCAACAACTAAACTGGGGAGTGGGGGTGGAGAGGGAGTGTAGAATAAGAAGGTTTTTCCAGGCATTGAGAACAGCAAACTAAAGGCAACAATGAGAACCTCTGAGATAGCAACATTCCCTCGTTTATATAATGCTTTACAATTTAAAAAACACATTCCTTGTGACAGCCCAATGAAATTAATAAGTTCAAGTACTACTATACCCATTTTATAGATAAGAAAACAAACTCAGAGAGGTTGGGTAATTTGTCCATGGTCAAGGGTTAAAGTGAGAAAGGCAATCAGTTCAATTGTTGACTCTGGAAAAGTCTATTGCTTTTCCCACTATGCCACATAGTCTCTCTAGGTTCTCAGGTACCTTCTGGATCAACATGCCTGCAGACAGTAGATTGGGGGGGGGGGGGAGGCGGGTTGAGCATCTGAAGTTGTTGTCCAGTCATGTCCGACTCTTCATGACCCTATTTAGAGTTTTCTTAGCAAAGATACTAGAGTGGTTTTCCATTTTCCATTTCCTTGTCCAGCTCATTTTACAGATGAGGAAACTGAGGCAAACAGAGTTAAGTGATTTGCCCAGGGTCACATAGCTAGTAAGTGCCTGAGGGTAGATTTGAACTCAGGTCTTCCTGACTCCAGGTCCTGCACTCTATCCCATGAACCTCTATCCTAGCTGCCCCTAAAGTGCCTGAAGGAGGGAAGCCTAGACATGCATGCGTATTAGATGGTAAGAACACTGTTTCCCAACTAGCCTTTGGATAGCACCCACTAGCCTTAGCATCAGCTGTCCTGAAGAGGGAGTCGGGTTGAGGAAAAAGTGAAGGAAAGTGTTAACCTTCACCTCCTTGGTCCTGAGGCTCTTGGTGGGGGCATAGCCTTATCATTTCTAAAGAGTCTGAGTAGAGGAATAGGCTCTTTGTCAGAGAAAACTAACCCTACTCCATGTCTTGGAGTAAGCCAGATTTCAAATGAGGCACTCTGGTCTTGGTGAGGAACCCACAGCTACCAGCTAGTCAGTCCTAAGGGAAGACTGGTCAAAGTCACTGGCCCTCAGGTGTGTGTGAAGTGGTACTACAATTTCCCAACTGAATCATGTTTGACCTTCATCACTAGTCCCCCCCAAACACACACACACACACACACACACACACACACACACACACACACACACATTCTTTCCCCTCCCCTCCCCAGCTCACTACCCCTCCCTGAGGGTGGAGAGACTGTGGCAGCAAGGCAAGCTAGGGATGGTTGCAATTTCAGTGAAAGAGTAGGCCCCCCTGGCTGGAAGCAATTTTTTCATTAGGCCCCCAGGGCCTCCCACCCCTTGGTTTTCATCCTTCACTACCCTCCTGCAAAACTGCACTCCCCAAGCCTTCCCAGTCAGCTTACATATACAAACAGGGCAACACACACGTGCACTGAGCCACTCTCAATTACAGGGTTAGCCTGAGGCAGGGGGCAGGAAGGACAATACTATAAACCTTCCATGGAATAACTGCTAGCCTCAAGGATGAGTGGAGGAGAGAGTAGAGTATAGGAGAGGGGAGAAAAAGGCTCAGCAACAACATTTTTAACTAAAGCCTAATAGGGTGGAACCTAATGTACCTTTCTGGCACCAGGCAGGGCTGGCCTTCTGGTTCCAAACAGCTCTAGAGCCACAAAGAGCTAGACCAGAGTCCAAACTCCAGGGTCTCTTCGCAGCCACTTAAGAGCAAGGGAAAAGTAAGAACTCCCTCTCCCAGTGCACCCTCTCGAAACTAGAAGGGCCTACCCACTATGAATTTCACCCTTCAAGCTCACAAGAGGCCTGAACCACAGGGCCTCACTATAAGATCTCCTGGTCACTACCTCAGTGAAGGCTTTCCTGCTTAGGGTTCATTGGGGACCTGGGAAAGAGCAGATGAACTCTCCAAGGGGTAAATGCTCCCTCTCTCCACCCCAGAGTCTTCCAATAGGGGGCAGATGCTACAAGGGTGCGGGAGGGTGGTCTGGGTGGAGGGCGGGAGGCCCAGTGAGGGGCGGCTCCACTTTCTGCAGACACATGTGGTTGGACTTAAAAAGCTATTAGGGGAAAGAGGCGGCTGGCGGAGTGACGGCCGGCCTCACACCGAGGGGGGGGCGGGGCGGGGGCAGGCGGGGAGATGCCGAGGCGGTGAGCTCAGCACCTCCTTTACTCCCTCCCTGTTAGAGGCCCCTGGACACGCGGACTCTAGGGACCCTAGTTTCAAGCACGAAGACAAATCGAGGGCTCTATGTGGGGGAGGTAGATGTGTCCACTCTCTGGGTCTACTTTTCACCTTAGGGGCTGGAATCGAGTCACCAGTCCTTGGCGATGCTGGACAGAGGCTAAGCCAGAGCTAGCCCTCAGGCTCCGATTGCTCCCCCTCCTTCCCTGAGGTGGGGGGGGAGAGGGTGGGGATCTCCTTCAGCGGGTGCCTGGGGCTGGAAGACGAGGAGGGAGGGGAAGGGGGGAGCGGGCCCCACCCATCACGGGGCCAGAGAGAACCGACGGAAAGTTCCCTAGAGCCGCCAGCTTGTAAAATGCGCTTTTTCTTTCCAAATTATGAACATTTTTTAACGAGGGGGAAAAAGGCAGAGCAGCCATCCAGGTTTTCATTAGGACCGTGTGTTTGTGTGACTTTGTGTGGCTGTAACTGGGTTTGATTGGGTCTGTGTGACTGTGATTGTAGGTGAAGGGATATGTGTGTGGGAGGGGGTGTATTTGCTGACTTTTCAGTATTCTTTTTGGAAAGAAAAGTTTTCCCACCCCATTGTTGCCTCTCCCTTCCTTCTTGCCCTGACAACCCATGGGTTCCACATCCTAGCTTGGCTCCTGTCCGTTCTTTGGAAACACTTTATGAGCCCCTACAGAATTCCCTTACAGCCAGGAGAAACAGCCCCCTACTCACTACTGCCTTCGAACACAGAAGAAGGTTGGGACTGGAATTCTGCTTCCCAAAGCACTTCAGTGAACACCAATTAAACAATCCCCCTTCGAGAGTCCCAGGCACCCCTACCTTCCCTGCCTTCTTCCCTAACTGACAACAGCCGGTTAGGGATGCTCTGGGAAGCAGCGACTTGACAGAAAGGCTTAGAGGCAGAGTGGGAGGAGCACTAGATTTGGAGGAAGGGGACCTGAATTTGAAACCTCGTTTGACCCCTTACTAGCTCTGTGACCTCTGACAAATCATTTAAGCTCTCTGGGCCTTAGTTTCTTCAACTATAAAATGAGGGAAGGGAATTTGATAAACCGGGAACAGCTAATTATCCTGGAGGGCAGAGCACTACACATGGAATCAGGAAAACCTGCATTCAAATCTTGCTTCAGTCTCTTGCTAAATGTGCCATTTCAGGCGAGTGGCTGAACTGCTCTCAGCCTCAGTTTCCTTATCTATAATATAGACATAATAATAGTGCATACCTCCCAGATCTATGGTGCAGATAAAATTAGATAATTTCTATAAACTTTTGCAAACCTTAAAGCATTATATAAACTACTACTCCTGCTATTACTACTACTATTATTATTATCATCAGCCTAGCTGTAATCTAAATCCTATGATCATGATACCCATCAGCACCCTCCAGTAAACCAAGCCTTGGACCCTTTTATCCTTCTTCGCAAATGATTCTCAGGGAGGATATAAAACCTCTTTGGGGAAGAAGATGGAAGGTAGAATGGGGAAGTGACCCATCCCAATCATGGTATTTTATGAACTCCCCAACTCAGTCTCACTGATCCCTTATGTGCTCCCCCAATCCATCTTCACCCAGCAGAAAGCAGAGGACAGCTACAGTATGTGGGGGTTCCTCCAAGGCTGAATGTCCTTAGTGGGTGACAGGAAGGAAAAAATGTGTGGATGTCCTGTCAGAGGGACCTAGGGACTACCAGGCCAGAAGCCCAGGCCTCATGAAAAAGAGTCAGGCTGGGCGGCAGGAGATCCTAGTGTAAGAAACATTTGAAGAATGTGGCTGGCAGCTGGCCAGTGGACCAGGACCACAAAGAGCCCTTTGTTTGTGTAGTATGTCCGGGGATGGGGGGGGCAGAATATGGAGAGAGGGGCGGGAACTAAGTAGAAAAGTGCCCCCTTGGTGGATGGGGGGAGGTTGATAGAGAATGCCTGTCCTTTCTCCCACCTTCCAAATTGTATTCTCCCAAGTCTAATTACTCCAATCATAATAATGAACCTTCTTCCCTTAATTCTAGAAACCGTTTACGCTTCTAAAAGGCAAGTTTTGTTTAAATGGGTGGA
The DNA here is from genome assembly GCA_028646515.1 of Pseudochirops corinnae. NCBI lineage: Eukaryota > Metazoa > Chordata > Mammalia > Diprotodontia > Pseudocheiridae > Pseudochirops > Pseudochirops corinnae. Next base: position 295,594,358 of record CM053587.1, on the reverse strand, counting down.
TAGGGGATATCATCTCTCCCCTTCCCAAAACTCTGCTCCTTCAGGCTGAACTTTTCTGCCACAGTAATGAACCTCCTTTTTCTCTTAACAAAGGAAGCCTCTTCCCCATATAATATGCAAGGTTTGCTGAGAGTGACACTGAAGTAGCTCCCAGCTGCCCAGAAGCATCTCAAAGTACCCTTTTCCAGCTCCCTTTTGCCAAGGCAGGGAGTAACAGGGATTGCAGTATGACAGCAGAGAGGCATCATCACCTTACACCCCCAACCATAGGGACAGAGCACTAAGCAGGTAGTACCACTGGGCCCTTATTGCCTCTGGACTGAACTGTCTGGAGGAGCCAGGGTAATCCCTGACCAACTGGTTCTATGTGCCCACTTGCATCTCTTTCCCTGAAGAAAGAAAGAGAGAAGCCTTAGAAAGGATTTCCCTTCCCCCTTCTCAGTAGAGTCCCAGGGCCTCTCTGGCCTCTTCCTGGCATCTGGAAAAGTTTGGGAAATGAAAAAAAAATGTTTGGAAACTTTGTTGCTCCCCAGCCCTGCCAGAGAGCCAAAGCCAGGAGGGGGAGGGAAGGAGAAAGAAAATCAGGAGAAAAGCACCTAGGGCAGGAGGGAGACACCCAAAGGTATCCAGTCAGATAGCTTTCACTAGAACCCGACAACTTCACCACAGCCAACAGCACAGAGGACTGAAAAATTCCCATGCATCAAAACCACCCATCACACACATGCCTGTGGTAGCTTTTTCCCTGCTTAGTTCAAACCAGAACCTTCCCTGTGCTACCCTCTTTGCCTATGGATGCAAACTGTCAGACAGATGTATACCTCCCTGAACAGCTGGGTTCTAATCTGGGCAAAGGGGGCAAACTACAGGCCTGAAAGAAGGGCCTCAGGCTATCTGAGGGAAGAGGCACTATCAAGCTGCAAGTGGGAGAGAGAGGATACCTCCAGAGCCAAAGCCTAGGGATAGAGAATGGAGAGACCCTGGGGTTATAAGAGATGCCTTAGAATTGGGAGAGAGGGGGTGGGGTGCATTCTATTCTGGGCCTCCCACTAACTAGATTCTCTCTGAGCAGGATGAGGGGAGTATAGGGATGGAAAATTAGATTGACAGATTTAGTGGCCAGGGTCCACAACATCCAGGCCCAGAAACGGTAAGTGGTAAATGGAATGCTGGAGAGGTCTAAGAAGCAGGTCTCTTACTGTCCCTCTCTCCATCCTCAAGGGAGTGTGTCCAGCATTAGCTTTATCCCTGGAGGCCTCAGGTCCTCTGTTATGGCTAATTTGAAATTGTTCACAGTGTGTTCTCCTGCTGGGGGCAACCGGTGTAGTGTGAGAAGAGAATAAGACCTCAGCTCTGAAGTATAGAGAAGCAAGGCTACAGGTCTGGAGGTGTGCAGCACTCGCCCTGAGGAACCCCCAAGGAATGCTAATTACCGGGCAAGTGTATGTTTGGGCAGCAAGATGAGTAAAGTGGGGGAGGGAAAAAGGGCTTTCCTCTAGCCCCAACTCTGAACTCAACCTGCATAGAATTCTGCCCCCAAACTCTACTCTCCCCAAATGAAGGGTAAATAAAGATCCAACAATTTCTTTGGATAGCCAAGCACTGCCCTGCCTGAAGGCAGAGAGAGTTGGTCTAGGCATCTTCTGGACTTCTTTGCCAGGCCTAGAAGCCTAATAACCTAATCCCAACACCAGTTTAATGTGGTCCGGCCCCCTATGGTCTCTTTTAGAGCCAGGGCTGGGGAAAAGGCAGAAGTAAACTTTAGTTGCCAGTAGATTCTCCTGCAGACAAAGGAGCAGGGGAAATCTACTTTGTTATCTACTAAAACTATGCCATTCTCATTTCCATAAGATTTCAGCAATACAAGGCTATACTGAAAAGACAGTTAACACTTTTCTCTGATAGGCCCAGAGGTTCTCTGCTCCTCTTAGTGGTCAGTGGCCCTAAGCCTGCTTTGCTGATATCACTTCATTCCTCACTGTCCATAGAGGATGCTAAAGAGATGATCATGGCCTCTAGATCTGAAAGGGACCTTTGCCATCATTTGGTTGGAAGGATTCTGAGTAGGGAAAAAAGCAGGGCCTTTCCTTGGGTGACCTCAAAAGTGACAGCTGAGTAAGTGATACAAGTTGACCTGTCAGGTTCCTTGTCTCACCTTATCTCACCTATAGTATAGACAGTAAAAGGAACCCCACCAACCCTCCTCCTCCAATCCTAGTAACAATTAGAAAGGACATTTGGCCCCCAAGTTTCCACAGAGGTAGAAGACAAAAAATGGGAAGAAGAAAACATTAAAAGACTCTTGTAGAAATAGAAGAAAACTGAAGAGTGAGACTGAGAAAAATCAAGTGGAATTTCAAAGAATCGTGGAGGTCTTTTGCCATTCAAGGGAGGGAGATTGTCCATGAACTAACTACCAAGCAAAGAAGCTATCAGGGTATTCTCCTTTCCAAGGGCTCCTCTAGAGAGCCTGTTTTGACCTGATTTTGCTCTGATTATTCCCACAACCATTTCAGGGCTGGACAGGCGACAGTCAACTCTTACCCTTCCTCATGTTTGATCCCCTCCTCCAGATCCCCTTCCCCCACCTAGCATTCACACCTGCCAAGGCAGTGCTGGGGTTTGTGTTTCTCTAACCCATGGGGCCTGTTGACACAGATTAGTATCTGCTGGTCAGAGGTCAAGAGAGAAGGATCTTGGGGTCAGGACCTGAACAACTGGAGCTGTAATGAGCCACGTGGGGAAGAGGCCCTGACTGAGGGGAGAGGAGGGAGGGGAGGCCATACACAGACCTACTTCTCTGCCGGCGTCCTCCACAGCTTTGAAGCAGTATGGACCTGTATGACCTTCCTAAAACAGGGGAGAGGGGCTGTACCCCTTTCCCCACTACCCCTGAATGTCTTGCTCTCTCTGCAGACCTTGCGCAGTGGTTTGAAAAGCGTAAGGTTGCCTATGGCTGACCTCCCACCCCACCCTCCAACTCCTCAATGCATTTCCCCAGCTAGAGTCTAGGAACAAGAAAATGAAACTGAAGTCATGCAAAAGTTTAAGCCCTCAATAAAGGAGAGGGACTTAATTTATAGCTAATGTTATAGAGTACTTTAAGGCTTGCAAGGTGTACCTAACAATTCTATGAGGTAGGTAAGATGGATCTGTTTATAAGAGTCACCGACTCCTCCCCCCCCATCCAATGGAAAGCACTTACTAGGACCCTCCTCAACTCTGGTACAGAGGTCACTGCTGTTTGCTGGACCAGGCAGCTGCACCTGAACAGTGGGCAGCTGCACCCTCCTCTCTCTGCTTCCGAGTAGCCAAAGCAAGAATCACATCTGGCTGGCTCTTGTACATAAAGACATAGACTTTGCTTCCTCCCCCACGCCTGGCACTGCTTCTGGTTCTACCTGAGCACCCAGCCTGTCCTGGCCCTCCTTCTTCTGGGACATCTGGTAGCAAGCAGTCTGGCTGACTCACTCAGTCCTCTGGCCTCTGGCAAGGCTGGCATGGGGAGTTGGGCAGAGCCCCAAACACCTGGCAGTGCCGCCCTAGCCCCACCTCACGAGACTGGGTCTATACCCAAGCCATAGAACTGCTCCTACTTCACACTCCTGTTGCTTCTTCTTGCCCTTCACCCACTCCCCCTGCCCTAAGGCCTTACTCTTTTCTTCAATCCAATAAGGTGAGGTGGTAAAAGGCAGAACCCTGAGGGTTATGCCCACTGATCCATGAGATCTCTATACACTCCATTACTAACAATATTGAGTTTGTGACCACGTTCTTTAATCTGGTGACCTACAAGCTCTTCCTCCTGGGCCTCCTCCAACCCTGGAAGCTCATGTGCAGTTAAGTGATGGGCAGTGGAGCTGGTGAAGAGACATTCTTTCCAATGGGTAAAGCAGCATCTGAAGATAGACTCAAGCAATGATGAGAAAGAAGGGGTAGATGAAAGAGGATATGACAGAAGTCTACGTAAATGTAAATGACAGACACAGGGTGGGCACACCCACAGGTGAACACCAGAACTAAGTTAGCTGAAAAGGGGGCCATTTTAGATAAATAAAAAGACAGTCCTGCTTAACATGCTAAGGAACAGCCCCGTAGAACTCATTTCCCTGACAGGTAGTGCAAGCTGAAAATAGGAACAGCTTCCAGAAGAGCTGGGACAAATTAATGGATGACAGAACCATCCACAATGGGTTAGTGAAGGGAATCCTTCAGGGTTGTTTATGCATATCCTTAAATTTGGGAGTCCAATGTCAGAAAAGAAAACATGTTCTCCCCAAATCCACTTTGATATCCTGAAGGGATCACAGGGCACACCTGGACAGACAATTCTTACAAGGCTTAGGTCTGGATGGCAGCGCCTGCTCCCTCCCAGGTGCCCCTGCCAAGGTCAGCCCTCCCCCAATTAGCAGCCTGAAGATGCTGGCCCTCCAAAAAGAACAGGGACAGCTGCTAGGCCTCTGGGCTGCCCTTCTAATGTAATTGCCCTCTTACTGGCCCTTTAAGAGCTTTAGCCTTGGTCTGTTTCTTAGCCCCCTCCTGTTTTGGGTTTAGAAGATAAAAATCTCTATTTGTGTGGGCAAGTTAAGCTAGCATCCCAGGAGAAACAGATGATAAAGGAGAAGGAAACCTGGGGAATTCACATCATAAACATGCTTACATGTGCACAATTGTGTTCACCAGTTTGTCTGTCTCTCTCACACAAGCTCGCTCACATACACACACACACACACACACACACACAAATGTAACTACGAAAAGCACACTCAAAGAGTCACAAAGCCTTACACAGGAACATAAGTCCCACAACTCATTTATAGAAAATTTACAAAACAAAAAATCAACTCTCAATGTTTGACAGGTATCTCCTCCCATCTTGTCAGAAGCAATCCTTCATGAACGGGGCTCTCAGTGATGAGCAGCACAAACCCCAGAAAGGAAAAAGGGGAGAGGGGAGAGGAGGGAAAGAGGAGAGAGAGAGAGAGAGAGAAAGAGAGAGAGAGAGAGAGAGAGAGAGAGAGAGAGAGAGAGAGAGAGAAGGTAAAATTATAAGGTTGGAGCTGTCAAGGCAAAAAAAAAAGCAAGCAAGAAAGAAAGCAACTCCACTATTAGGGTCTCCATGTGAAACCTGAATTCATAGTAGCTGAAAATCTCATTCTTTGTCTGGAGTAAACACAAAACATGGGCACTCAAGGGCTGGGGGAGAAGGTAGGAATCACAAACGGATAAAAATACTTAGTCTCAAACTCTCACAAACATCCCACAATACAAGTGGTATAGTGGAAAACATGTTGGGTCTGAAGCAGAGAGGTCCTGGGTTCAAATCCTATCTCTGGACCTTGAAGGAGGCATTTAATATCCCTAGGCTTCAGTTTCCTTATCTGCCAAAAATGAGGGTTGGACTATATGGTCTCTGAGGCACCTTCTGGCTCTAAATATATGATCCTAAGTATATTTGACATCACACACCCAACCAAATACAGATATCCTGTAATACAGACACATAGAAGTCTCCTCAGTCTCCTTGCCATATCCCCAGAAACCCTCTATAATGGTGCCCTTCCCTCTAAGGGCAACCAGGGTCGAGTCAAAGCCAGAAACAAACCTCTGGTGGGGGTGGAGTGGAGAGCTGACATCACTTCTACATGGACCTTACACCTAACATATAGTGAATAAATACTTGTTGAACAAATGAATGACAGAGACTTCAAACCCAGCCAGGACAGCTGAGCAGAAATCACCTCCCCAGGGAGCTCTCTTCTCTGTGCTGTCTTTCTGCTTCAGCATTAACACGGACCAAAAGCATAACTCTGAGAAAAGATATACAGTAAAATTGGGGTCAATGAGAAATGAATGTGTGATATGGGAACTTACCTGTAGATCAGGTTGTCTCCTGCAGAGCAGGCCCCCAGTTTGAAGTGATATCAAGGTTCCCTCTTTCCTCCCCTCCAGCTCAGGTTCCCTCCCTCACACAGTGGGTCGGTCCTTCAAATCCTCCCATCCTTCAACAACCCCACCCCACCCCAAAGAACCCTTAATCCTGGGCACTACTGAGTGGGAATGAAAAACTTTGGTTGGAACAGAAAAGAGAGAGCAGAGAAGCAACTGAGAAAATATCAGGGCAAGAGGCCTAAAGGGCTCAAAGGTCAGGGTAACTCTGTCTTCTGGGGACAATCCCTGTCTTTAACTCCCACTCCCAAAGTCTATAGGAACAAATTTTCCTGGGGAGAAGTAACCCAGGCACACATGGGAATAGAAATTCGAGGAGTTTGAAGCCCATGACTCCCACCATTTAGTCCCTGTTACCTCAGCGACTCTCTCTACCAGAAGCATTCAGAAAGCTTATCTTATGGGGCACTGATTTGGCCTCTTGCACTGAACAGGGAAGTCTTTGGACTCAAGACCAAGGAATCTTTCAGTCTTCTTGTGCCCCTCTTTCCACCATTCCCTACACTTTCTTCCCTGTACCAGTGTCCATATCTCTGAAGCCATCCTTCCCATTCTAACTTTGCATAAGTACAGAACCCTCTTAACAAGGGACTGGTGGCCTCATAAATGGGCATGTGCCATATATAAGCATAGAACAAAATGGGGTTTTGAATTGAATTTAGTATCATGAGCATAGTGACTGGGCACCGAGCCTTTTTTGCAAGTGTTGACTCACATGGTCGACACTGGACCACTCTTTGCCCTGGGCTTCCCAATTCTCCCGTTTGCTGACATCCTGCCCCTAGCCTCCAGAAGACATGATCCTGACATGCCAGAAGCCCTTGGCCCAGTCTATGTTCTTGAAAACAAATTCTTCAGTCAGGAAAGAGTCCTATGCCTCTGCTCCCTTCAATGGTGCCTGCCCCCATTCCCTGTCGTGGCTCCACTCGGCTCAACTCCCAGGAGGGGCTGTTGTCCCTGTGCCACATCAAAACACAAGGCTTTTAATAGCAGCTTCCCGTGGGGCCGGGCTCCCCCCGCCTCTCACTCAGCCCTACTCCTGACGGCAGAGACTCAGCGCCCTGTAATTACGGCAATTGTAATCTCTTTTACTAACAGGTAGATTAATAGCAAGACAGGTTCACAAAGAGCCCAAGAAGGAAACTGCTCAGCTGCTGAATAGGCTGGAGGGAACTTGACATATCACAGACACAGACACACACACACACACACACACACACACACACACACACACTGTGGGATAATGGCAAGAATTGAATTAGACTTAATGAAACTTGAATTCTAGTCTTGACTCTGCCCCTAAGGAGGTGTGTGTGACCTTAGGATAATCACCTCAAGTCTCTGAGCTTCAGATTTCTCATGTGTGAAATAAGGAGTTTAAGATTTCCCAGGTCCTTTCTGGCTCCAGGATTCTATAATACATACTGAACTTTGCACACCCTCATATTGACCCAGACATACTCTACTGATGTTGAAACTTCCCAAAATGTATCTTAAAGAACCCTATATACACTGTAGATACTAAATTCAATTTTGTGTTGAAAAAACAGAACTAACCAAGACCTAGGAAACACGGGGTGAACAGTCAGATACACTAGCCTGAGGTGCCCATACTGCCTTGCCATACCCTCTGGCATACTCTACCCTCCTTGGAAGATGAAAAGGCAGAAAGACTCCCATGTAGTAGGGCTGGATTTGAACTCAGGCAGAAGACTTTGGTGCAAACCTTGGTTTTGCCACTAATATAGCACCTGGATGACTTTGGGCAAATTTCTCTAGGCTCAGTTTCCTGGTCTCTAAAATGGAGAGAGTTTGGACTAGAGCTCTTTGTTATATTCTAGATTTCCCTGTTTCACACTAGCCCACGACCAGACTACAAGCTTCACACTGGGCCATGTCCTAGAAGGACTGGCACTGGCTTTGGCATCACTGAATCTGAACTTGAATCCTAGCTCTGATGAGCTACTTCTGTCACCCTAAGCAAGTCACTTCCCTTCTTCTTCTAGGAATCAGTTTCCTCATCTTTATAGGGTTCAATTATGCAATAAATCAATCTGGATTCAACAACCTACCTTTCAAGGTTTATCACAATTACTCCCCTTTACAAAATGTTTCAACCAAATGGCCTTTCTTGTTGTTTTTCATATGTGACATTCTATATCCCACCTTCATGCCTTTGCCCAGGCCATGCCTTATACCTAGAGTGCCTTCCCTTTCCACTTCCACCTCTTAGTTCCCTTCAAAGCTTTACTTCAATGCTACCTCCTAGGCGAGGTCTTTGCCAATCCTCCTAGGAACTAGCATCTCCCCCCAAAAGCTACCTAGCATTTATTTTCTATATATTCCATGTATCCCCAATGTCTCCCCTCATAAAATGTAAGCTGAGAGCAGAGATGTTACATTTTCTATTTTTGTATCCCTAGCCCAGAACCTAGGCATATAGAGCTTAATAAATGTTTACTGATGACTGAGAGAAGGGCAACCAGGATTACTGACTCTCCTAGGGCCCAGGAACAAAGATGGAGTTAATTCCAGCTATAAAGGGCCAGATAAGCTTGAGAAATTTGGGTGACCCCATAATACCACATGTTACTCTTAGGTATGCTATGCATGACTGTACACACATAAACATACAACAATGCTGCTTCACATATATGACATGGGCACAAAAGAAACTAAGCACACCTCTATTCATCCACATAGAACCTATAGGTCTGGGTAGGTGGGGTCAGGAACTCTGGATTACTCTGTGTCTCTTATGTAAGGGTGATCTTTATGTATACTCATATCTGGGAGGACAAAATGGGGGGAAAGGAAGGGTCTGGATCCTGATGGGTCTTTGCATTTACAATGACTGGCAGCCCAGAGAGAGGGGCTCTCCCTCCCTCCCTAACCTCCCCCTGCCTGCCATGGGGAAAATATATGTGGCGAGTGGCCCAGACTCCTAGTAACAGACCATGCAGCCCAGCAAAGCCTCAGGTGTTGGTGGCAGCTGTTTCCCCCATTAGCTCTCAGGGGGCATGTGCTGGCCGCCACTGTGGGCTCACACCTCCAGCAGCAGCACTGGGGGGAAAGCTGCCATGTAGGAGCCACAGCCGGCACCTGCTTATGCCAGGCAGCTGTACCAGCCACTTCTGCAGCCGCAGGGCTCCCCCGACAGCCTCTGGCAAAGGGGGGGCACTGCCATGCCTGGCAAACTGTGGCCACAAGGCCCTCTCCTCCTCAGAAAGCTAACAAGGAAGGAGCAGGCTGTGAATATTTAAGACCAGGCCTTAGACTCCATCTCCACACAGGGTATTTATTATCTACTACTGGAATGTCTTTCCCAAATATGCATACGGGTTTGGAGTCTATGTATGCTGAATATCTGGGTGGGTGTGTCCCTTGGTGGTTTTTACAGTGGGGGGGTATCTGTGATTATCAAGGGATGTGTGTGTCTGTGTATAAATGAATAGAGGATAAATAAGAAAATGTATTTATCCTATGTCTGTTTATCAGGGGATAGGAGAGTGTGCACATATGAAGAGTCTATCAATTATATCCACACTCTCCTCCCACAGTGCAGTGTAGCAATTGTATGTGAATCATTGAATGTATGTGACTGTAGGCATATAATCAGTGGATTAATATAATGTTGTATGTACATGTATCTGCCAGGGATGTATGTGTGCATGTATATACATGTGCATGATGAGTGGAAATGGGACATGGGTGTATCTGTCACCAAACAGCCCTGATGAAGCAACCTCACAAAGACAGCACTACCACACAGGCGCCATCAAAAAACTAAGTTAGCCCAATTGATAAATGGTCAAAGGATATGAACAGGCAATTTTCAGAGGCAGAAATTAAAGATATCTTTAAGCATATGGAAAAATGCTCTAAATCACTATTGATTCGAGAAATGCAAATAAAAACAACTTT
>CM053587.1:295434121-295583985 GCA_028646515.1 Pseudochirops corinnae | reverse complement strand
GAGGGCAGCTCCAATGCCTTGGGTGGAAGTGAGGCAGTCTTCCAACCTTGGGAACTGCTCAGACCTTCTCGCTGCACCAACTCTCCAGCCTCCTTCTACCAAGGGAAACCTTTGCCCTCCTGGGAAAGGTTGAGGAGCCTGGTTCTTCCGCCAGCTAAGCTGGAGCAACAAGAAACTGCCAAGCAGGCCACTTCTCGGCCAGCAATCCCGCCTCAGCCCCTGGGGAGGGCTGAAGGAGAACAGTGATGCTCCCAACCGACCTCTGTGTGGGGCTCGGGAGCTGGCCAGGCCTACCACCCCACTCCACCACTCCATGCCACCCTCCTCTGTCAGCCCAGCTGGCTCTGGGGCTCTGTTCCTCTTGCCTGCAGGCTTACCCGGGCTTTTAATAATTCTGTATCCAAGCCAGTTCCAGCGTAAGTCTAGCAGAAAAAGGCTGAAATTCCAGGGAGGAATTGGGGGGGGGGGGGGCGGGGGCAAGGGCCAGGCACTCCACAGGCAGGGTCCAAACATTTAAAAACTGAATGTCTAGGCTAAGGCCTAAAATGACTGCTGTCCCTTCCAGCTCTAAATAATCTTACGATCCCATGATCCTAGCTCCCCACAGAGCTCTGTATACATATCTATCACACAGATAGTGCCTACAAAAGGCAAAAGAACCTGGGATCTACCTGACTATAGCCACTAGATGTACAGATTCATTTCTCTTCCCCAGCAAGTGCCCCAGTGCAGACACTGACCACCATATGCTGAGCTACCTCTGCAAAGCAGGAACTTCCTCACGTCTGCTGGCAGGAGAATTCAGAGCTGGGAGATAGGCATGTTATTCCAGCCTGTAAAAGGCTTCTTGGAGAAGGCTCCCCAGAGAGAGAAAGGGAGAACTGAACCAGACACCACAGGTTTCACCCTTTGCAGTTCCATTCCCTTGTTCCAGTAGGTCAAAAGGGGGCTGGAAATATAGTTAGAGCAAAAGATGGAAATTTATTTTGCTTTAAATACTTCCACTTCCTCGGAGAGACTTACCCCCTGTTCCCAGAAACCAAGTTCCATTAGGCAGAGTCAATACATGGGGCTTGGTACTCTGTCCACACAGATCTTTAGAGTCCCAAAGTTAAATAAGAAGAGAAGGGATTTCAGGGAAAAAAGGCAATGGTGAACCAAGAAGAGAAAGAATCTTAAATGTAGTCTCATCAACTAAAATCACTACATTCATATTTATTTTAAAATGAAATTCCAAGATGACTCGGGTATAGTGCCATCCAGCTCTTGCCAGTCTCCTCCCCACATTTCAGGTATTGGTACACTTAAGAAGCTGGAGTCCCAGACACCAAAGGCCTCACCTGCATCCTGGGTCTAAATCAGTATTTCCCCCCCTGCCAAGAACTAGATATGCTCCTATTCAACTGGGCCTGTCAGTGGAGAGGGTGAGATTGGCATCACACAGTGCCTGCTGGATATCTCTCTCTGTATACCCTGTGTGCTTGGCAGAGGGGGGAGCTCTAGAGCTGAGTGTCAGCCCAAGTTGGGAGAGAGGGGCTGAGGGTGAGGGTGGGCCCTGGCTTCCAACCTGAAGTTCAACTTGGATGTGTTGGGAACAGATGCTTCCCATGTTGGGAGCCATCACAGCTGTCTTGTCTAGTGGCTTTTTTCAATTTGGCAGTACCAGGGAAGTTTACTATACTACCCCAATGATGCTAGTGGGAAAAGTCTGGGGTTTGTGTCAGGAGACCAAGATTTTAGTCCCAATTCTGCCATGAACTTGCTGTGTGATCTGAGTTACACAATCTCTCTAGGCTTCAATTGCTTCAATTCCACTATGAGGGAGGGATAATACTTGCCCTGCCTACTTCACCCGACTAAGCTGAGGAGAAAAATGAGATAAGAGATATCAAAGTAATTTCAAAAGGCTTGGCCACCTAGTGAAGTCGTATAGCAGACATCTCAACATCCTTCCCTTCCTCTGATCTCCCTGACCCTACGAGCGCAAAGGAAAGCGTTTTCTTCCCATAAAGGAGAGTTCCATTTCTATTTACCATGCTTGAGTCTGCCCATGCCAAATCATCTGTGACACATTGAGAGGTTATTCCTTTTCTTATAGATTTAGTAGTAATGTTATTCATTTACAGTGTGAAACAATTTCTGAGCCTGACAGTCAAAATCAACCCCAATTTTTACTGAACCAAAAGGAAATTTGCATTTACCAACTTACTATGGATGTAGGTGGGTCAGCACACCTGATTATGTACTGGAATGCTTCTGTTAATATGAATGCCCTTTGAGTAAATTAAATGAGAGCTTGTTCAACACATAGGAAATAAGCTGGACTATTGGTTAACATAATGTTGTGTTAGTCCAGGGTTGTCAAGCCTGGCATTACCAATACACCTTAAATATCAGGGTCCAGAGTGATTTCCACCAGAAACCACATGATAAATTGAGTTGCTTCAAAGATGGTCAGGGGCCAGGAAAAGAGAGAAGCCTACTCAAAAGCCCTATTGAGATCAGGTCAGGAGATAGCCCTGCCACCACTTAGAAAAATACAGTACTTCTCTGACAAAATCAATACAAAATTTCCAAAGGAAAGACTTGGAAATACTTGGTTAAAAGAGCAAATTCAATTCTACCAAAAGCATAGTAACAATGGTTTCGTTTCTCAACCACCCCTCCAACAATGACTCTGGCCACTTGTGTGACCTTAAAGAAGTCATTTCACCTCCTTGGCCTCTTGGTTTCTTCATCTGTAAAATGAAGGGGGTGGGGTTGGACAAGATAGCCTCTGAAACCTCTTCTAGTTCTTAATCCTAGGAACCTGTGGTCTTTTACTATGTTTGCCAATTCAGGGGGGCATAAGGTATAACCTCAGAATCGTTTTAACTTGTAATTCTCTTATTATTAGTGATTTGGATTATTTTGTGCCGTTACTAATGGTCTGCATTTCTTCTTTTCAGAACATTGTTTACATCTTTTGACCACTTATCACAATATGGTTCTTAGCCATATATTTATGTCAGTTTCCTACAAATCTGGGCTATCAGACTTGTATCACCTGTAAAGATTTTTCCCAGTCAAAGGTTTCTCTTCTTAATCTAGTTACATCAGTTTTGTTAATACAAAAAACTTTTTAATTTTTGCAATCAAAATTGTTTGTCTCTTTATAATCACTCTTATCCCTTGTTTACTTATGAATTCTCCCCCTGCTAAAATTTTGAAATTTAAAATTTAACTCTTTTTGTACTCAACTCATTTTTGTTAATGACCTGAGCTCTTGTATGTAGGTCACATATCCATTTGAGATACAAGATATCTTTCTAAAGTATTTTCTGCTATACCACGTTCAAGTTTCCCCAAGCAGTTACAGTTGAAAAGTGTCTTCCTGAGTAGGTTGAGTTCTTCTGTTTATTGAATAATGCTAAGGTTTTAGGTCTTCCTCATCAAATTGTCAGAAGATGGTAAAAAATAGAAATAACCAATGTTAGAAGAAATGTAAGGAAATAGGCACAATGATACTCCATTGGTGAAGCTGGGAATTAGTACAACCGTCAATGGAAAGCAATTTGCTTATGAGAGAAAAATTATGGCTATCCCATTCTCGGGTATTTGTTTAATAGCTGATGTTTATATAATACTTTAAAGTTTGCAAAGTGTCATATGTAGTATCCTATTTGAACTTCCTAACAACCTAGTGAGGTATGCACTTCAGGTATTATTACACCCATTTTACAGGTGAAGAAACTAAAGTTCAGACAGGTTAAGTGAATTACTCATGGTCATAAAGGTAAGAAGTGTTGAAGGCAATATTTGAACCCAGGCCTTCCTATTTCCTAGTCCAGCATTCTATCCACTACACCACATTGACTTTCCTGCCACAAGGAGGTCAATGACAAAAAAGAAAGGTCCCGTATATAACAAAATATTTATATCAACACTGTTATTTATGGTTGCAAAAAAAAAAAAACCCTCAAAACCAAATAGGGGCCCATAAGGTAGGGAGAGTTGAACAAACTGTGGCATATGATTATAATAAAATATTATAATTCTGTAAGGAATGACAAATATGAGAAATTCAGAGAAACATGGAAAGACTTCTATAAATTGATACAAAATGAAAAGAGTAGCACCAAAAGAACAATATACAAAATGATTCTAATAAAATGAAAACAAGGCTAAAACACTGCTGAACTCAGATTCATTGTAATTACAGATCTTGGTCCCAGAGAAAAGAGGAGGAAACTTACCTCCCTCTTCTCGGTAGAGAGCTAGGAGACCATGCATGTGGAATGATGCATGTACAGTTACTATCAGATGCAGGTTCTTTGGAGGTTGGGTTTTGCTCAATTTTTTCTTTGTTACAAGGGAGGATTCAGTGGGGGGAGAACATTGGAAAACGATTCTAATGTTAAAAAAAACATAAATAAAAGTTATTAATTGGGAAAATTAAATTAAATTAAAGCTTTTAAAAAAAAAGAAACTCAGAGAAAAGGCCACAGACTGGTAGAATGGGGTAAAGTCAGGTCCAGTAAAGTCCCCCACCCCATGCTCCGAACATTCTTTCTGCCTACTGGAACCCCCTTCTTGCCTAGCTAGCTCCACAGCTCCAATGTCCTTAAGATGGCGACAGCGGCCTACAGGGCCGGGCATTTGTCATAATGATTTCCATGGTGCCCTCAGTGCCAAGAAAACTAGTCTTCAGAAATGCCAGCATCTAAATTTACCCATCTCTCAGCCCCCCAGCCTCCCCCTCCCATCTGCCAATGAGGCCCTGCTAAACCCCCTCCCCCCCAACCAATATATTCTCCCTGCTGTTGATGCCCATAGTGACCCACCCAAAAATTAAGGTCTTATGATATATGTGCCTACATATCTTTCTGTGTATCCTAATATATCTCTTATTTGTGTTTCAGGACATGCGCCTGAATATGCTATAATGTTCACGTAGATATTTATTTATTCTCATTCAACTCCTTCTTTCTCACTTCAGGCACAGATATCTTATCCGATACAGTTCACTGTTCGATGCAGGATAGATTAGATCAGGCATCAAGAATTTCAGAAAAAGGCCCGAGCCTAACTGACCTTCGCCCTGTTGCTCCTCACTTATTCAAGAACTCTAAGGTACCTACCCCTGTAGTTACAGTAACAACCAAAGATAGACTACAAGAAATTAGGGGACAAAGTCACCTCACCCTGCTCTAAACGACTGCTCTCTAAGGGAACAGATAGTGGGAGGGCAGAAGTCTCTGGAACCAGGTATTCAGTCTCCTCACTCCCTATTGCCAAATGGTGGTGAGGGTCCAGTCAAGCTCCAATTCCAGTTCTCACCACGATCAGATCACTTAACGGCAGAGGCTTGAGCCTTTCTAAATCCATCTCTACCTTCCCTTACACTGGGGCAATTCCACCTCCTGCTCTCCCCAGAAAGTTGTTGATCTTTCTCCTACCCCCAACTCTGAACTGAGGTTCCAAGGAGCCAAGTCCTCTGGGAATGAAGCAAGCAACCCAAATAAAAAAATTTTTAAACCCAGAAGCTCTTTCTACATTCCCCCTCCCCCTTCCACTGGCAAATGAAAACAAACAACAAATCAAAGAGGCCTTTTGTGTGAGCACCGGGCTGACACGGCTGGGGCCTTTGAAAAGACCTCTGAATTGGACACTAAAGGATAAAATAACTGAAGCGTGGCAGGTCCTGAGACAGAGAGGAGAGGAGAGGGAGAAAGAGAGAACCACCTCCCCTGGGCAGAGAGGGCAGCCGAGTGTTACCCTCTCTGCCCAGCTGATACTTCCCTCTCATTTCTATTCTTGCCAATTCCCCCTTCTAATCACATATCCTCTGCAGTTCCCTTTTCCACGGCACCCCAGGTTTCTCCATCTCTGGAGTACGGCCTTGAAGGAGGCCCCAAATCCCCTGGTTCTTAGGCCTTAGACTCCTAAAGGAACATTAACATATATTATAAAAACCCATTGGGACCCTTTCTCACCTTAAAATGTTTTAATGATACAGGGTCAGAGGGCCACAAGAGATGCCGAGGAAGTGGAATCTGCATGGTATTATGATAAGCAAACTAGATTTTGAGTCAAAAGATCTAGTTCTGAATCCTAGTTTGCCACTACTGGGCAATGTAACCTTTGCGAGCCTCAGTTTCCTCATCTGTAAAGTGAGGGGCTTAAAAGAGATGATTCTGAATCAGGTCTTTCTCCTGCTCTAAATTCTTTGTTCCTACAAACTCAAAGACTGGCAAGGTGTTCCAAAGAGTGTATTCTTTCTGTGTATTTCAGAGAGGCAACACAACATCGTGCTGGACCCTGGATCAGAAGACCAACCAGCTGATCGTCATTATCTCCTGGCAAAAGTGGTCCTCTTTCCCTGCTCTTTCATGCTTACCACATGCCTTACCCAACCAAACCAAGACTGGGATGTTTTGGTTTTTTTTTGCTCTTGCCTCCAATTCAATTTGAGAAAAGAAACTTTGAACAAATTAACTAGCCACCACAGGGAACAAAGGTAGGTAGCCCCAGGGACAAAGTATAATATAGCAGGTAAGCAGGACACCAGGATTAGAGACAACAAGAAAAAAGAAGCCATAATCAGGACTTTTCTTCCTAGTTTTTTGTTGTTGTTGTTGTTTTTTCAGGGAACTCTCACTATAGGAAAAGATCAAATGGGATACTCCAGGATCCTACTTCTGAATCCCAGTTCTATCACCTATAAGCTGTATAAACATGAGTAGGTCATTTAATTTGAGTCTCAGTCTCCCCATCTATAAAATGTGAATAACACTTGCCTTACTTAATTCACAGGTCTTTTAAAAGAAAAGTGCTCTGTAAATGGTAACACACTATATGAATATAGCTGCTTTTATTTTTATTACCTACCACCCACTGCTGAGATCATCTGTGTCCCCTCTGCACCTGTACTCAATGATCCTTCTACATTGCCACCTGGTGATGGGCACCTCCTTGAGGTAGCTCTTGTTGCCAACCCTCACACAAGATGGAACTACCTCAGAGGATATATACAAATGTCATTTCATGGAGTGACAAAGTCAGGTGGCAGGTGGGGAAGCCACATATCTGTTTCTCCTGGGAATGAGTTGTGAGGAGGGCAGACAAAAGGAGACTCCCACAATGGGTGTCCCCCCTCACTTCGCCTTTTACTGGGAACCCCTGAAGTAGCATGAGGCAGACCTGGAGCAAGCAGAAAGTCCTGGCTTAAGAATATTAGACACTCGGGAGAGCCGCAAAGCCAACAGGCCAGGAAGTGGGCGGCCACTTTACTTTCCCCAAAAGAATCCCTTAAATCAGGAGGGGAGCAGAGTTCTCCTCAGCCCCTAAGCAAAATGTGAGAGCAAAGTTCCAACTTCTGGAGGGAAAGTGAAAGAAAGAAGGCTCAAAGTTCACCTGGTGTCCAAGGTAAAAATGGGTATGTGGTTACCTGCAAGGTAAGGGGCAGGCACCCAAGGTAAGGGATGGCATATCCATCATTCAAGACTTTTCATTCCAGTATTTTATATTCCCAAAGCTGCCACCCTATGCAGGTTGCAAGATTGGCAGGGGGTAGGAGTGGATGAGAAACCATATAGCACAGCTTTTGTTTATTGATGTGTCTTGCATTTTCTGTTTGCTTCTGCCTTTCTAAAGACCAGTTATCATGGCAAGGAAGGCTTGATGTTTCCCACCTACACCTTGGAATCCCTTACTGGAGCTTGGGACTGTAGCCTTAGTACCACGTCTGTACTAAGAGAAAATGGAGTGATTTTGGCCCTGCCCCTTACCTGATCCATCACTCAGAACCCTTTCTTCTCATAGGAGGAAACTCATATGTCTCCCAAATCAATAGGCTTCTTTCATATCAAGAAAGAATGTTCTCCTCCTTTGCTTGAGAATGAAGATTTGGGGAACAAACGGTCATTCTAATTCCATACTTTCAAAGTGGAACGAAGCTCCTCATACCACTGTCACCATGCCTTCCCTCTCCAGGCAAACAAACCGTTTCCTCAAGCTTCATCTAAGGGGTAACCAGTGATCTAAATGCACTATAAGAGCCCAACCACCTTGGCAAATGACACAATATCTCTTCAAACTCACCTTTATACTATCCCAAATGAAATCGGCTCACTTTGGGACATGGTGCTGTATTTACAGATGAAAAATCAAATTTGTCCTTCCTAAGCCCAAAACAATTCCCCCAATGACCACCATCTTATAGTTGGAGAGTGTTGGAAAGACTAGTGGATGAGATAGGGAAGGATAGAGAAAACAATCTATAGCCCTTCCCAAACTGTCATTGTTCAGGGCTGGGCACA
Organism: Pseudochirops corinnae; assembly: GCA_028646515.1. Lineage (NCBI taxonomy): Eukaryota > Metazoa > Chordata > Mammalia > Diprotodontia > Pseudocheiridae > Pseudochirops > Pseudochirops corinnae. The sequence goes on along the minus strand of CM053587.1, from coordinate 295,575,685 downwards.
AGCTGCCAAACCATCCAATGTGTTAAGAGAAGAGGGTGATAACTCAGCTCAGTGAATGAGCAAACGAAGAAGAGTGCTAGTTGGATCAGACCAGGAAGGCATATATACACTACTACTACAATCTACCTCCCAACTACCTTTCTCCAAAAGGAAAAAACAAAGAATCCCATTGGTGGTCTAATTTGCCCTATGTATGCCCTGAATTCCCCAAAATCTCCCTAGCCAATATACCACTAAGCTCAGCCAAAGACCTGATTCTGAATTCAAATAATTCATTCCAAAAAAATTCTCCTTTCATCTATTTGGATTATCTAGGGTTTGAGGGCCTAAATGATTTGATGAACTGCCTTATTTTATTTTATTTTAACTGTGGAGACTCAGCTTTAGCAGAGTCTGCCTTGAGTGAGTAGAATGTAGAGAACTGTATGATTTGACAGCACCACTGAGTTCCTTAGGTCAGCAGGTCATTCACCACCCCTTTCCCCAAGAAGCCTGCCTGATTAATTTAGAAACCAGAGATGTGACAGTGGAATGGTCTCTTGTGACATTCCCTTCATCCCAACTCTGCTGTATGTTGATAGAAGTCAAGAATATGGCCTAAAATGTGAGGAAACAGGACTGATTCAACTGTAAGGATTCAAATGGAAAGCTGGGTAAGGGTGGGTCAAGGTATATCATGATTAAAATTTTGAGTCTCCCTCTGTCCCTATCTCCTCATCAGAAGGTGCACAACCCTATTCCTAACCTGCAGGTGCAGGTTAACCTGGGTTCAAAGTTGCCCCACTGGCTCAGCTAATGGAATAATAAAGTTCCAAGTTTTCCCTGTGTCCCTTCAAATCAAAAATAAATAAAAAGACTTTCTGTCTCAGTCAGCAGGCCTGAGAATGAGGACTAACCTTTTCTTTTTTTGGTTGTTGTAGTTTTATCTTTCAAAGAAAGAGAAGTGTCTGGATTTAATAGTTCACTCTCTCTTTGCCAGCAATGGTCATATTCACCTAGCACCAACAGGGCCAGTCATGGACCTAGAGAGGAGGAAGGAGGCAATGCCCAGCGCGGCAGTGCCCACAGTCACCCTGCTAAGAAAACTACTTCTCTAGACTTGAAAAAGCACATGAAAAGAGGAGGTTGAAAGTAATTCCTTTTTTTCCCCCCAAAGCTTTCTTTCAACATAAAACTAACCATACCAACCTCTATTGAGTTCCTATAAAACCAAGACTGAAGGTGCCTGAAATTTTATTTATGTATGGATACCCTTCTCAACTCCCCAAATAGAATGTTAATAGCAGCAGTTTTCCCTCTTTTTTTTCTGTTTCTTAAATGAAAAGGGGACACATACACACATACACACACACACGCATACACCCCATGACATAGAAAAGAACATGTGAAACAGTCCCTTAAGTTGAGCTAGGTCCTCCTATGATCGCCTAAGCAGAGAAAGGAAGAACTGAGATGAGAAAGAGAAAGCCAGAATACAGGAAAAGGGAGGAAAAAAAAAAAACAAGAAAAAGGTTTGGTAGCCCTCTCATTACAAGTTGGTTGGGCATAATGTAAACACACTTCTGCTTTGCTTAATCACAGAGTGCCGGCTCGTTTGGGTTTCAAAGGCGGCAGTAAATTGGGCGTAGCTGAGTGGAGGTTAAAAATTAACCAGCCATCTCTGTTTCAATTTGTAAGAAAACAAAAGCAGAAAGAAATTATAAAAGGGACAGGAGGAAAAAATAGAAAGGGAATTAAAGTCCCCAAACCCCAAAAGCAGAGTAAAAAGGAGGAAAAAAAGTACTAAGAAAATCCTTATGGAGTAAAGATCTTACAAAAAAAAAAAAGCTTTTTTCAGGGTGGGGAATATTCTCTGCTAAAAAGAGTGCCATGAGAAATATATCATTGTAAAAACTACCATGCTACTACCACTGTGCCACACAAGTGTGCCCGACTTTTATTTATCTGCTATGCATTAAGTGTATCCAGAGTACAGATCTGACCCGTTTAGTCCCAAAAAAAGACAGAGTAAGGAGTCAGAGCTTTGGACAGTGAAAGCAGAGTCTTCTGAGTTTGTTGTTTTGTTGGTTTTTTTCCCCTAGCTTTCTCAGTGAAATCACTGCCTAATTCTCTAACAACCGATAGGCCTAGCCAAAACAACTGGCTTTTCCAACCTTAGCCTATTCACCTTCAGCCTGAGTGTCTAAAGCGGGCTACCTTAGTGTCGGACACATGCTTTCATTTTTATTGATTCACAAAAGGGAGAGTTCAGCTTGTTACCCATACAGCATCCCAGTTTCATTTCCCGCTGACATCCCAGGACCATGCCAAAACCATGCTCAACAACAACCTAAGGGGTAGGTAGCCCTGTAGTGCCCCAACACCTCTTCACTGTAATTTTAAAATACAACAACAAATTCTGGATTCTTCCCCATCTCCATCTCTCACCAACACAGGACAAATACTGGGACATTCCAGTCCCAAACCAAAGAGCCATGAAGCTTTTTTGGAACAAGATAGTCCTTCAAAAGATGGAGACATAAAACAGGAAATGTGGTAAGGGTACCCTACAGAGGAAGAATAAAGAGGAGGGGAGGGGAAAAAAGAGAGAGAAAAGAAAAAAAGAGTGAACCCCAGGAATAGAGCAGGCCCCTGCTAGAGTGCCCACTGAAGCCTACTGCAATTTGATCTTTTTTAAAAAATAGTAAGACAAATGGGAAGAGAGTCTAAATCCAAGTAAATAAAATAAAATGAAAACAGTGTTCGGAATGACCTACCAGGAGTGTGGACAAAGTAAGCCAGGTAAAGATCCAGTTCTTTGATTGTGACTCCAATGTGGTGAGGCTGGACACACAGGCCGGGGTTGGAGCACTGGGGTGACTTGTAGAGCCGCTCCCCATCAGTACTTTCCAGGGGGATCCCCTTAAACAAAATCACCATGACCAGGTCGAGCCGCCACACCTTGTCGGCCTGGCGCAGGCAGTCAATCCGGCGGATCTTGCCCTTCTGGTCAGGGTTGGAGAGGACACAGCAGGGGGCCTTCTTGCCGGTGATGGTCAGCACAAAGTCCTCACGGAACTCGGGCCGGATGTCCTTGCGCAGCTTGGCCAGGAGCCGGGACGCCCACTTCTGCTTGATCTCGGGCTTCTCCCCCAGCAGCTCATCCTTCACTGCCCGCTCCTCGTCCTTCGACATGCGCTTCTCATGTTTCTTGAAGTACTTGCGCTTCCGCGCCTGCAGATTGAACCAGGTGTAGGAGAAGGCACGGACATGAGGCAGCAGGGCCTCGATGAACGGGTGGAATTCATCCTGCAGGCGGCAAGACGGGAGCATGCGGGGCGAGGTGGGGAGCCGGCAGGAAGGGAGGGAGGGGAAGATAGGGAGGAAAAAAAAGAAAAGGAAAAGAGAACAAAAGTGTTAGAGGAGGGATGCTACAAGGAAAGAGACTCCCTCCTCCCCCCCCCAATTTTTTTTCCTTCTAGTCACCCTAGAAAACTAGGGTTAGCCAGCTTAGCCAGGCACTTGCTCCCATCTCACTCCCAGCAACCAAAGGAGAGAGAGCCACTGAGTGCCTATACACACACCTATTCTCTCTCTCTCTCCCTCTCTCTCTCTCTCTCTCTCTCTCTCTCTCTCTCTCTCTCTCTCACACACACACACACACACACACACACACACACACACACCAGACACACACCAGACACACACCCATATACAATATCTCGGTTCACACACACAAGCAGCTGATATCCCCATTGCGCTCTGTTGCGCCCATGCAATATCCATGTTATATTGCAGGGAGGATCTCTGTATTATCTCATGGAGGTACAGTATCTATACATATATGTCTGCACACTCATGCACAAGGACTCATGCATGCAGAAACCCCCATGAGCCCAGATACTATTCAATTTTGGCAACCCCCAAAAAAAGAAAATGACACCCACAAGAGGCGAAAGAGATTTGGATCCCCACCCCCAGGTGCTTTTTCATTTTCTTCCTTCCAGATCATTTTCAACATCTACCCTAGAATTTCTATTAATGAAATAGAAATCTTAACTATGTAAGCATGGCATTATTAATAACATCAATATTAATGATAATCATTGTAATAATAAACGAGACATTTATTATTCAGATAAACAAATAAACAAGGTGGCTCGCCTTGGTCACATCAGGGTTAAAAGCTACTGGGTCCTTTCCCACCTCCTTCTCTAGCTTCCCACTGACCCCTTTACCCTCTTTTCTCCACTCGGTCAGGTGTAAAGAGGGCTAAGATTTCATTTTTTTGATTTGGGGGTTAAATAATATTTGACTCCTTTTTGCTAAATACAAAATCTGGAAAAATAAATAATTACCATTCCTCCGAAGCATCCCGGCAAAGCCCAACACCAGATTCTGAAATTCTGGACTCAACAGAGTTGTGAGTTGGGGGTGGGGGTGGGGGGTGTGGAAAGGAGGGAGTGGGAGGAGGAGGAGAAAGGATAGGATGAAGGTAAAATTTTTTAAAAAGGAAGGGGGTGTTATTGGTTTTCTACAGAAGGGGGGCAGGGCTTGGTTGGATTCTCAGATTTCCCCCCCCATTTCCCCCTTAACCCTTCATGCACATGGGGGGGGATTATTTTTTTCCCCTTTGGAAAAAAGAGAAAGGAAAGAAAGAAAGGTCAGAGATGGCAGGCAGTGAGAAAGCCCGTTGCCACACACGCCAGGTAAACAAAAGCCAACAATTTTTTTCAATTTCCCCTCCTGTGCATCCCTCCAATTAAAAAAAAAAAGATATATGCTGAAAGAAAAACCCAAATCCAGCTCCCCACCCCTATCCCTACCCCCACACCCCCCACACACACGCACACCCCCCGCCAAAAACCCAGGAGAGAAAAAGCAGCAGCTGAAGAAAAAGGCTTTCGGCTTTGGCAACGGCACAGGGATGTAAACTTAGATCTGCCTCTCTCTCCGCCTGTTTGTAGGAAAAGGGGGAGATCGCAGATTCCCGGGGAAAAGGACGAGTTCTGACCGGCTGCAGACCGTCGCTGGCAGAGGCGCGTGAGAGAGAGAGAGAGAGAGAGAGAGAGAGAGAGAGAGAGAGAGAGAGAGAGAAGAGAGTGTGCTGTGGTTTTTTTTTTTTGCTTCTTTTCTCTCTCAAACTCCCTCTCTCTCCTTTCATGCTCAATCCCCATCCATTTGCTTGTGCCAAAGCCAGAAAAAAAGGGGGGGAAGAGAGAGAAAGAGAGAGAGAAGGATCCACCTATTTGGCAAAGAGACATCTACTGAACAGCCAATGGCTGCATCAAAGGGGAGGAGGGAAAGGAGGAGAGCCTGGGAGGGTGGGGAGGGACCCGGCGGTTAGAGACCAAAAACAATTTGCCAAATCGACAAGTTCATATCTAATGAACAAGCAAAGTCCAGCAGTTATGAATTTTTTATTCCATGCTCCCACTCTGGTAGATTTGGCAGCAACGACAGAGCAAATTTAAGTGGGGGGGGGGGGAGAGGCAAGAGGCGCTGCGGAAATTATATTTTTTAGCCAGAAAAATAAATAAATAAAGGAATGCATATAACCGGGAGCCCCAGAAGGCCTTGGAGAAAGCAGCTGCGCCTTCTTTCTGTATTTTGGTTTCAGTCTCTCTCCCATACATGCACAAGCTCTTTTTCTGTCTCTTGCTTCTTTTTTTATTTAGGGAAGGAACAGAGGAAAGTAGAAGTTATCATCCCAAGCAATACAGGTTTGCAGTTCTACAAAAAGAAAGAGAAAAGAAAAAGAGGAGAGAGAGAGGAGAGGCAGAGACAGAGAGACAAAGAGAGACAGAGAGGAGGGAAGAGACAGAGAGAGAGCAAGAGAAAAGATATATGTAAACAACTCCTCCTAGTCTATTACTAAATAGAAAACTCAGCTGGTCACCCCAAGTAGAAACCTTATCCCTGCATCCTTAGGGGGGAGAGAGACAGAGACAGAGACAGAGAGACACACACACAGAGAAAGAGAGAGAAAGAGAAAGAGGAAGAAAGGAAGGAAGGAAGGAAGGAAGGAAGGAAGGAAGGAAGGAATAAAGGAAGGAAGGAAGGAAAGAAGGAAGGAAAGAAAAGTAAAAAGGCCCATAGCCAAAATCAAAGACAAAAAAAACAACTGAAGACTTCTCTTTCCCTGCCTTCCTCCCAGCCTCCATCAGGATGTAATATTCTATCAGGAAAATTTTCGTTAGATTGTCTGAAAAATGCCCACAGACATAGTTTAGCTTGCTACATTGAAACAATATATTTATTACCAGTTTATAGCCTCTGTCCTAGCCCTACACAGATGAGTACTGTAGTGATGCAGGCAAACCAACAGAGAAATGATAGTAAGAGAAGGATTCACACTTAATTTCAGAAGTTATTTCCTGTCTTTTGTCTACTGCTCTTCCTTCTCAGACTTTATATTCCCTTTTCTTTCTCACTCTTATCTTCTTTCCACTTCTTTTTAAAAATAATTTTCTTTTTGAACATTTCCTTTCTTAGCCAATTGTCCCACTCCCCAAAACTTACTCAGACTGAGCTGAGAGGCCTAACCTGCACAGCAGAAGGTGTGGCAAGACAGCAAACAGCAATAAATTAAATGAAAAGGAGTGAGAGAAAAGAAGAAAAAGAGAGGGGGAGAGATGGCAAGGAAGACAAGGGTTTTGATGCAGAAGAGCTAGATAAACACAGAAAAATGGGATAAAGAGAAGAGATCAGTGCTCAGCCCTGGGAGAATCCTAGTGGTTATTCCTGATAGTGAATAGCTCTTATTCCAGATCCCCATAACAGGGCCAATAGTTGAATATCACAAAAAGAGGCAGGGACCTAAGGAATGGTGAATCTGTCTGAGAAAAGAGGTTAAGGAAGTTTCATGTTTCTTCCTAATTATTGACTCCAAAAGAATCCTATGGAGAAGTCACCACATTGGGACACAAGAAGCAGCTGAAGTTTGAAAAGGGTTAAAAAAAAAAAAACATGGAAGAGAAAGAGAGAGAGAGAAAGAGAAAGAGAGAGAGAGATGGACAGAGACAAATGCCCTTGTTTCCAGTTAGACAGATCTAATCTAGCAGTGGGGGGAAAAGAATCTGATTTGAAATATTTCACACTATTACTTTATTTTCAGCAAAAGACTCATGGGTTGTGAACTCTTGTATAAATGCAGCATACAGACAATGTATAGATAACAGCCAAAATGGAGCAAGAAGGTTGAAGCTAGCCTGTCCTTTTCCTCAAATGGCTTACACACACACACACACACACACACACACACACACATTCAGGACTGGGGATAGGAGGGTAGTTTATGTAGGTATGTTATGGCTACTTTTCAATAATTTGATTATGTCAGATAAAAATAATGCCTAATATTGTACCTTAGCCAAAGAGGGGAGGAGGGAGAATTTAATGTCTGATGTAAACCAAAACACCCAAAACAACTTTACTCCTTGAGATACTTGAGATATAAATAGTTTAAAGCAAAGTCAATGAGGAAAGACATCATTGCACACTCAGACATGCACGTACAGAGTAAGCATACATTTTTTAGTAATTCAGTTTACACTGAACATTAGATGTTGCCCACAAATATAGCCAGCCTTGGTCAGTTGTTAAGCATTAGCAGCAGCATCTCTGTATTTATGCAAGCACACAATTCAATGGTGCCACTGAGGAAAGGAAGCTAAGAATTCTAAGGCAAGCAACCTAGAGACCAGGTAGATAGACAGTCACAGCTGTGAGTCTGTGAAAAAGTGAGAGACCCATGCTCCTAGGGTGAGCCCAGGCAGATTGGTAAAAAAGGCTGCGTCAGAGGTGGACAGAATCAATACCAGAGTTGGTTGTGCCTATAACAACACACACACACACACACACACACACACACACACACACCCCACACTCCGCTCTTCAAGCCTTAGAAAGATACATCAGTTACAGGCCCTTCCCAAGTCAAGGAACTTACAGAGAGAACAATAGTCAATTACTGATGCACAGTGGTCAGTTTCCATTGCCTTTAAAGGTGGGCAGAAGAGGGATAATAGGAATGGGAGGAGACCCCACAGGTCCCCAGTCAACTTTAGATCTCTCATCTCATTCCTTTCCCTCAGGTAGCAGCTGAGGGCTAAGTTCCACAGGGACACACAATGGGAAAGGCATTTATGGAAGACTATTGGGTATACCCCAAATACCAAAAGAGGAAGTAAATGTCATTTTGACCCACAAAATCAGAAGAAACTAAGTCAGATCTGAAGCAGCACTCTTTGCCCTTCTGTCACCCCACTCCACCTGTGCTCCCTTTGTGGCAGACAACGGCTCCGGGAACACGCCCTTCAAGAGCCCCAGACAAAAGGGGACTGTCCCCCTTTTGTTAGCAGAGTGAAAGCTGCTGTTAGAAAACTACCTGTGCCCTGTATCTGCCTCTTTCCCTCTTTTGCTCCCTCCTTTCGTTCATCAGGGAGTTCAGACAGCTCTATACCAGGCAGACCAGAGCCAAGACACAAAAGGTTTTTGACTATTAAAGGTTTCTCAAAGTTGGAGTCACCCAGAAAGTGCAAGGATTCGTTGGAGTCACCCAGAAAGTGCAAGGGTTCAGGAGATGAGAGAAAAGAAAAGAAAAGACAGGCAGGTAGCTGGAGACAGAAAAGACAGAGAAAAGGAGAGGAGGCAGAGAAGGTAGAAGAAAAGACAACAAAAGTAAAAGAAGACTAGAAAGGGAAGATGAGCATATTAAAGAGACAAAAGTAAATGAAGCAAAAAAAGGGGGAAAGAAATGATCAAATAAAAACATCAACAAAAATAATAGAAAAATTAAAAAGGAGAAGTTGTTTCCCTTATTTAAAAAATTTACAAAAGCCAAGCACAGTGCTTTTAGAATTTACTTATGTCTTTATATGCTGGAATGGAATATAGCTTGTCTGTGTGAGAGAGAAACCCTTGTTGCTACTGTACTGAATGTGAGAAAACAGCAACAGTTTGCTCTAAAATATAAAAAGTATATATGCAGGTTTCAGTAGGCACTAAAAATAAAGTACCCAAGAGAGGGACAGAGAGAAAAAAACAAGAGAGAAGGGAGAGGAAAAGGGGGAAAGAAAAAAGGAATGGTGGGCAAGAAGAGAACAAGCAAAGTCCTGGAAATATATGCCCAAAGGAGGGCATTATGAGATTGGTAACAAGAGAAGAGAAGGGGTGGACAGAGATGAAAGTAAAGAAGAGTAGAACATGGAGAGACAAGCTAGAGAAAGGCTTATTAAAGGTGTGGGAGAGATTGGGGTGGGGGGAATCATTGGCTAAGAAAAAGGAAAAATAGCTATTTCTAGGGTGGTTAACAAAAAAAAACTACCCATATTATTCTAGAAAATAAAGTGCTTTCTTCTGAGGTCCAGTGGGTTATTTGAAAGAAAACGGGAGGACATATTACCACTATCTGGTAAACTGTCTTAAAAATTCCTCAAGTCAATGAAAACATTTTCTCAGTCCTCTCACACTTGCCAATAGTTATCGTGACCATAAAAGATTTGGTGGTCATGAGAACCATGACCTACCATTGGGAAATAAATTTTCCTTACCAAAAAAAAAAAATCCTACTTACTCACAGCCTAATTTTTTTTTAAGGCCCAGTTTTAATTCCTCCAGACCTTGGCAGTCTAGAGGACCCAGGATAATTTAATTTGCATAGCTATACTACAGTTACTGTAAATAATCCACAACCCTGGATAGAAAGCACCAGATATACTAGTTAGCACAAATAATCCATTTTACCATATTAGCAGCCTGTGGAAAAGGGCAAAGGAGAAGGGAGGTCAAAAATGTAGCCTCACTTAGCTCTTCCCCTTCCTGTGGTTTTATGATTCAATCCAGCACCTGTATTAGTACAGCGGGATTCAGCTTCTTACTATGATCCTGGTCAGCACCTTTAGCTCCCCCCAACTTCACCGCCAATTTTCCCCAAATATTTGCCTGAAGAATGAGTGACCAGTCAATGCAGAGGCATCGGTACTATGGGGGGAGCCCAGCAATGGGGCAGGAAGGGACCAGGGCAAAGACCAGGATCATGGAACAAAAGGAAAAGAAAGAGGATCAAAAGGACACCCCATTGCCAATGCTCGCCAGAGGAGGAAAGTTCTTCATGGCCAAAGCAAACCTAATGAGACAGTTACCTGGAAATCAAACAAAAAGTGCTGCTGCCTGACTGATCAAGTAATTTGGTCAAAGCGGGTTTGGGGTCTGAACTAGCAAGATAATTGCCTAGGACCTCTACTTTGCTTTGTTCATCAACATCACATCAATGAGGTCCTATCTGCAGCAATTTGCATTGGAGGCAAGTAATATTCTAAGTCTCTTTAATTTTTGAATATTCTCTTCTCTCCCTACCACTATGCCAATCTCCCTTCCCTAGCATTCACCCACCCCAGAGGGTACCCAAACAGTAATAGGTGCAGGGCAGGGCAGAAACAAGAAACAGGCCCAAGTGCATATACCTTTGAGAATTGGGGGGCTTCCCCCCTCATTTTTTTTCTTTTTTCTTTCTTTTCCTGTTTTAATTTTGTTTTTTCCAGACTACATGCTGGGCTTCTTTGGACTGGGTTTTGGCCAGGCAGTCAGCCTCCTACCTTCCCTCCTCTTCCTCTGGCTTCCAAGTTATCTCTCACTCCTCCAAGCACATGCTCCCCCCCACCTTTGGCACTGAGCTAAATTAAGGAGGGGGAAGAGTTTGGGGGAGAAAGGATTTGGGGAAACAAGCAATCCAAGCTCTTCCCTCTTGTAAAAATGGAAATTCTCTATTTTTCCCTCAAGCTCCACGTCTATAGTGAAACAAAAAAAAAAATTAGTAATTGTTTTTTTTTTAATTTTTATAAAAGCAAATCAAAAAACACAGTCATGCCTAATCCTTCTGTCTTCAAACAGCAATGACCAAACAAGGTCAGTAAGAAATCTTATAGTGAAAACACTCTTTAGATTACAGAGTATTTTATATTAACTATACAATAGACTTCCTCTACAAAGGTTTATGCATTTATTCACATATATACAGTCATATGTACTATCATTCTGTACCTGGATAATAAAGAAAGTGGATCTCCATGGCATTAGATCCTATTCTGTCTGAAAAGTATAATTACCTTCTGAGGTGTGAGTCTACCTAGTTAGCTAGGCAAAGATGGCAATTAGCTCAGGTGCTTTAAATGAGTAATCCCTGAGCCAAAGTACTCTCCCAAACCTAACACTTAAAAAAAAAAAAGTCCAGGTTTGGCAGGGTAGGGAAGTAGGGATAAGGTCTAGCTCATGGCCAGGTTCTCTGGCAAGGCTGGCTTATGTGTTTAGGCCTGTGTCTAAGGGAATCTAAAAGGGGAGAGAAGGGCTAGGAAAGCCCATGACAGGAAACTCAGAAGTATCAATAAGCAAAACCCCAATCTCTGAAGAGCGATTCTCCTGGGGGGCAAATGCTTTTTCTTCCTAAATGCAGTCACTTCGGACTGATGGTTCTATCTGGAGCTCCGCAGCCACAGGCACTGCAGCTAAATTCCAGAGGCGACCTCTCTCAGTTCTAGTCATTCCTTCTGCTCCGGAGCTGAGTTCCCAGCTCCGTGCTCTGTCAGTAGCTCTGCTCGCTACCTTCGAAGCTGGAGAAGGTGGGTAGGAAGGACTTGTAGGAGTCAGAGAGACATTCTGCTGCATTTGAAGAACTTGAAGTTTAACTTGTGGAGTTTTCTAGCTTTGGACCTGCGCGCACAGACTTACATGCACACGCGCGCGGGCGCACACACACACACACAGAGTCTCCCTACCCTTCTCGCCTTCAGGAGCAGCTTTCTGCAGGTTGCCCCGGCAACAGGAGGTGCCCGCAGTCTCCGGCAAAGAGAGGGGGTCCCAGAATTTCACTGTGCCCTTGAGAAAAGTCGGGGCAACGCTACTGTGGAGGGCGGTTTCCTTAGTCTGCTCCGGACCTGATTTAGGTGGAGAAGAATGATGACTCCTCCCTCCCCCCAAAATTATTCTTATTACTAAAAGATTACTTTAAAATGTTATTGATAGTGTTATTGCCAAAGCATGGGGATAATACCTATTCGAACAGTATCACGAGCCAGTGAACGGGGGCACAAATGTGTGTGCCACATTTAACTACACTAGCAATGTGTTTAGTTAGGCTGACAGGCTCTACAGGCTGAGCTTTTCCCTCTCTCTTGATCCCTTTCCCTTTTTTTTTTTCACTCCCTTTCTCCTCCTCTGAGTTCTCCTGCTCGAACACAAACTGTTTGCACGGGAAGTTTCCCTCTATGACCCGATTCAACACACACAAGAGAAAACTGTGTGACAGACTCAACGTCCTAACGAACTGGAGTTAATTAATGCTAAGAAAGAAAAGAGGCTCTCAGGCTGTTGAATCATGGTTCACTAGCCCTTTCAGTTTGCTGTGGGTAGAAGGGGGAAAAAAGGCTTTTTGGTTCAAATATTTTTGGGGGGCGAATAGAAAACAAAAACATTGGGGAAGGGCCGGAAAGGAAAAAATGGTCAATAACTGCCCTGAAGAGTAAGCAACATGAAGTCAGGAAAGTGTTAGATAAGGAAGGAGGGCTTTTCCATACCTGAGTGATTACTGGGAGAGCAAAAAGAAAATGAGATGGGAATTCAGGGAGAGGATTGACCAATTTATCAAAATGGCTGTTAAAAAAATCAAATACACCGTTAAAAAAAACAATCTGATTGGAATAGAGCTGGAAAATGTTTAAATTGCGCATAAAGCTGAATCAAAAATGGCAAGATGACAAAAATTTTAAGTGGGGGGAAGGCAGTATTTGGGAGGGTCAAGGAGAACAGCTGTAATTTTGTTTTCCAGATGTTGATAACAAAATATTGCTGGCAAGACTTCCTCTTCAGCACTTTTACTCTTTGGTCCCAGGTTCTAATTGTAGAGATAGATAAACAGACAGACTTGACCACATATTTCAAAGTGAGGCTCCAACATCCTTGCAACCAAGTCAGATCAGTCCATAAGTATGGTCATAGCCCCAGGATTTTTACAGTCCTGGAGCATTCTTCCCTAAGAGACCAGAGCCATGCAGCTGGTGCCCCTGGAGAAGGCAAAGGCAGGCTAAAATGGCATGCTTTTATTAAAATCTTTATCCAGATCTGACTTGTTTTAGGCCAGGCCTTACATCTCTCAGAGTTTGTCGCTACTCCAAATATTTACATTGTCCTCTCCCCCCCCCCCCAAAAAAGGTGGCCTCGAAATATCCATACACAGGCAGCAGCAATATTGCTATGGATTCTCTAGCTCACATAGTAAGTATATAAGCTATATACCTGGAGAATATATTATATGGAACTCCACTTTTGCTGTGATCAGAACCAAATGTTTAATTACAAGTCCTGAAGAAAAGTATTGCTAAGAGGACTTAATGTTAATCTAATGCCTTCCCGGTAAAGCTACAGTGTAACCTCCTGTTTGAGATTGGACTGTATGTTGGGTTGGTAGTGCTTGCCGAACTGAAAGCAAAGCTACTGGAGGCAGAGGCCCTTCCTGCCCCTGTTTACAGATGGGGCAGAGGCCTGTCAATATTTTGGATCAATTGCAAAAGTGAATGCAAAAGGGGGTCCATATTCCTTCATGTTTGGCAAAAATAAGCACCAAGCTGGGACATGTCTGTGCCAGTCCTTCCCTTCCTGGCCTGAGATGGGAGGGAAGAGAGGGGAGTAGACAATAAGGGTCCCAGGGATGTGAGGGAGCATGAGGAGGTGGATCTAAGGTGGGGTTCAAGGGCCCCTCAAATTGGGCTCCAAAACTGAGAAGAAGCCAGTTCTGGCTGCCTGATCCATGCCAAGCGCCTGCTCACTCAAACTCACCCCTCACTTTCACTAGCACTACATTTACTTTATAATTTTGAAATTATTTTTTAAAGACAGGAAAAAGAAAGCACCGAAAAGCACCTCAGTAATATCTCTCCATTTAAGAAAAAAAAATGTTTTGCACTTACTTAAAGGACAAATGCAAGGAATTTCGGGGGGGAGGAGGGACTAAAGACTCTAAATAACTAGGGGGGAATGGAAGCAAGTTTAATTAAAAACGCCTGAAATAGATAGACAGACAAGACAGATAGACAAGACAGACAGACAGAGAGATAGATAGAGATAGATAGATAGAAAGATAGATAAATAGATAGATAGATAGATAGACAGACAGACAGACAGACAGACAGACAGATAGATAGATAGATAGATAGATAGATAGATAGACAGACAGACAGACAGACAGACAGACAGACAGACAGACAGACAGATAGATAGATAGATAGATAGATAGATAGATAGATAGATAGATAGATAGATAGATACGTGTTCCCATTGGAAAGCAAATATCTTTTTAAGTGCACAAACACTCGAGGTCTTTGGGTATTGAGCACTGCTAAGGTTTACCTCACTTTTTTTTGTTCTGTTTTAGAGAAGAGGAGAGTCATCCAGAGTCTATTTCGCTTTCTCCACATAGTCCACCGACTGCCCTAGTAGTCACGACCCCTCTCTGAGTCCCGCTTCCCACTCACATGAGTCCAAGGTACAGCCTTCCTACTCCCTATCCCTGCCTTTGGGAACCTTCCCCACAGCCCGAACGGTAACCAAACCTCCGGCTTTCTTATTCCCCAATCCTTTCTTAGCTCCAGGTACATTATTTGTCTCCTTCCTCCGTTCCCTCTCCGGCCCCCAGTCCATCTTCACTGCCATAAATCTCCCACTCCACCATGCAAGCTAACAGAGTCTGTCCTGGGTGAGGCTGCTCCAGAGACCTGCCGTTGGTAGAGTGGAGGACTGAGGGCCCACGACCCTTGGAGACCAAGTTTGACCCCCTAAACGTCTGTCTGTGGAAGCCTCATTTTCGGTTTTAATTTGCAATGTGGCTTTTTCTTTTCTGGTGTGTGTGGGGGGGGGGGGGGGGAGGTGGCTTTCAGAAAGAAATGGAGGTTTGGGGTTTGTTTTTTTAAAGACAACATGAGCTCCAAGGAACCCGAGCTGGGAAGTCATTAAAAAGAAAGCTTGATCTTTTTTTTTTTTTCCGGGGATAGGGGCTGGCAGGCGAGGCGGTGGGGGTCTACGCTCAACAACCGCCCTTCCCCACCCCCGACTACGAATGCCGCCTGGAAAACGAGCCCTCGGCTGGCACAGAGTACAGGAACCCGGCTCTTTCTTTCTTTTCTTTCTTTCCTCTTTCTTTCTTTCATCGCTCTATTCGGTCTCCACTGCAAAACAGCCAGTGGGTCAGCGCCCTCGGGGGTGGGAGGGAAGGGGTGAGTGTTGTCTCGGAGAGAAGAAAAAAAGACTCCAACTCGGGCGAAGAAGAACCGCCGCAAGTTTCCTTGCGTTTGCCAGTTTGGGGATTTGCGAATCAGACCGGAGTGAAGGGAAAGAAGGAAGGAGAAAAGCCCCCATTAAACCACGCAGCCTTGCCGAAAAGCTCGGTTTCCAATCTTAAATAAGACAATGCCGAGCGGAGAGGGGACGAGTTATTTCTAGTTCTTCAATTATCCTGACGTTTAGTTTTTACTGAAATACCACACACAACCGCCCATTCCACCCCTAAAACACTAGTATTTTTCCCGATCGAGACTTTGCAAAGGCAAACCCTGACTCCAGGATGCAGAGGCAGTATGAAATTCCACTCCTAAATGAGGAATTTTTATTAAAATAATAACAATTCTTTGCATTTCTCTATTACATTTTCAAACCCGCCGGAGCTTCTAAACACTTTTCTACGATTTCGCGGCGGCAGTTCTACCGCGGAGTCTGACATCCCTAAGCCTCAATGAAGAGGAAAGGGCTTTACAATTCCAACACACTTTATAAATAAGAGGGATTTCTCCTTTTACTTAGAAAGAAAGAAAGAAAGAAAGAAAGAAAGAAAGAAAGAAAGAAAGAAAGAAAGATTTATTTCCATAATTCAGTCTCTTTCTACCTCAACTGTTAATTTAAAAAAAATAAAACCATTGTGAAGGTTTTTGGTAATTTTTTAAGGAAAAAAATGACTAAAACTAAAAGAAGCCAAAAGCTGCCAAAAAGCTCCGGGCTCAGGCTTTGCTGAGCCAGGCTGATCCGCCTCTGGGATCTTGGGGCCAAGTGTGCGGTAGGCCAATAACCTTGCTCCTGGCCCCTGAGCTCATTGAACCAGGCTGAGCTCGCTGTCTGCACAGCGATGGAAGAGTCCTCAGCGTTTAAGGGAAACGGGCGAATACCGCCTTCAGAGTGGAGATGGTTGAGATTCGGTTGGTTGAGAGTTGGGATATGTTAGTGCTTTCCAGCTGCTGGGATGACCACCTGTGAGATGATCCAGGCAGAATCCTGGACTAGCGGGAGGTTAGAGTTAGTCTACAGGCGCTGGGCAACACCTTGGGGGTTGAAGCCCCGGGGCCAGCTACTTGCAGCTTGCTACTTCACCTTCTTCACAACAGGTATCTCCTCTCTATAGCTACTCAAAATTTATCTTTTTTTTTTTTTAATAGCTAAGCAGCCTGTAACTGAGGAACTGCTCTGAGTTTACTAATCGAAGGAAGAACAATTCCCCACTTTCCCGGAAATACTAAAAATTCGGATCTCAGGCAGAGATAGGGAGAATAGGGTGAAGGGGGAAAGCCTCCTGGATTCACTGGCACTGCCCTGGACCCTGTTAAAACATCTGCACCAAAAGGGGGAAGGTTCTTGTGGTCTGTCCTCAACAGCCGCCGCCGCCCGCCGGGAGCGGCCTAAACGGTAAACTTAAAGTGCCAACTTTCTTCCTAGTAAAAAGGAACTTACATTTAGTTTCTTGACCACAGGACTGGGGAGTGGTGGAGAACTATCTCCAAACTCCTACATCCTTGGACCCCTCAACCAGAGAGGTCAACAATTCAAATGGCCCCAATGAAATGCCAACGCAGCAGAGAAAAGTGCTCCAAGGACGTGCACCTAGGCTACAGTGTCCCCCGGACGCGATACTCCTTAGGACAGCCTGAGTGTCCTCTGTCCCAACCCCCAGCCGCAGAGCTGTCCCTACTTGTCAGATGATTCTGGGACTGTTACAGAATACCAGTCAGTAAAAGAAGAATAAGCAGAAAACCACCACTATTCACAGGACTTATGAAGGGTTTTTCATCTTCGAAATCTTCAGCAAACATCAATTAATTACGCACCCCCCCCCAACATTCTCTCTTTAGCTTTCAGTATTCTGACTTTATTCACCATGATGAGAAGGAAGAAACTGAGGCAGAGGGTGTCTTTTCCCCAGGGACAAAAGTCCATCACTTTGCCAGGGCTTCTATGGGGAGGCATAGACTCAAAGGAAGGGACGATGAAAAGGAAAAGAGAAAAGAAGAGAGATAGAAAGAAAAAAGGAATAATAGAGAAGAGGAAAGAAAGGAAGAAGAGAAGAAAGGGCCGGCTGGACCCGACATCTGGTGACCGCACTCAAAAAGGCATTCCAAATTTGGGCCGCCTTCAGGTTTAAAGGCAGCGTCCACCCAGTCTGTCCTGGCAAAGACCCAGGAGACCCACAGGTTCAAAGCAGCAGCCTCTGTCCCCTAGGACTGAGGATTGTGGCATCTCTGAGGTCGGGGAGGCTGAGGGCGCTGAGCACCGGCTGGGGCAGGGTCGGCTGAGCCAGCTCTACTCCCTGCGGCCTGGCCCTCAGGCAGCCGGAGGGCGGAGTGGGCGACTTTCGCCTACAGCCTGAGTCTGGAGAACAAGCTCCTCGCTGCCCTCAGCCTGGGCAGGTCAGCTTGGCTGCGAGGCTGCAATAGTGGAAGGAGGGAGAAGGAAGGAGGTGAAGGGGTCGAGAGGAAGCCGAGCAAAAGGGGCACCGCTATGAGAAGGGGCACAGAGATAAGAGGAAGACGAGAGGGGACAGAGGAGGAGGAAGACAAGTGGACCACGAGGATGGGAGGGGGCAAAGGGAGGAGACGACAGAAGAGGCACAGGCTCGAGAAGGGCCGCGGGCATGAGCGGAGAATGAGAGGGGACACTGGGATGGGAGGGGACAAAAGCAGAAGAGGGCAATGAGAGGGAACAGAGGGTGACAAGGGCCTAGAGAGGCCACGGGATGTCCGGGAACAAAGGGGCCCGAGAGGGTCAAGGGGACGTGCAGAGTCCGCGGGGCCTAGAGGGACCGAGAGGACCAGAAAGGACACGGCTACATCAAGGAGGGGCTAGCGGGAAGAACAGCCGGACGAGGGTGCCTCGGACCGGGAGGGAGTTGAGGAAACGCGCAGGGATCCTGGGCCGTGAGGACGACGAGGCACTCGATCAGCTCTCTCTGTGAAGAGCCACGGGCCCCAGAATGGGGTAGGGAGGAGAAGACCAGTGGCGGCGACCCCTCCGCGGCCTAGCCCCTCCCTCACCTGGAGGCCTCCGGCCTCCGAGAGGGTCTGAGCTGTCTTCTTCCGCGGGCCTCCCGGCAGTGCTGCAACACGCGCCGCTGCCCCTAGCTCGAGGGCACGCGAGCCTCGGGCCAAGGGTGGGGGGGGTCTGGGGTAAGGGGGCACCAGGCTCTTTCCCGCCTTTTCCCTCTGCGTAGGTGCGTCGACAGGGCTTCTATGGCCCAAGCCCCCTCCCGCCGCTTGCCCTGGCCGGCGTCGGGTTCATGAGAGAGAGCCCCTTAGTCCCGGACTCGTGTGGGGACTCTGCCAGCATGGAACCCATGACGCCCAAGAGGACCACTGGGAAAAGCCGGCGGTGGTGCTGGGTCAGAAGCTTGGGGCAGTGGCCATCCCGGGGCCAGAAACTAGGCCAGTCCTCAGCCTGGGGCAAGGAAAGGTCAAACATTATTTTGCTCAGAGACCAAAAAAAAAAAAAAAAAACCCCAAAAACAAAAACAAAAAGCAAGCAACCGAAAAAATGACTCCCCACCAGAGCCGGATTGACAGGCTAGTGATCAGACCTGGCCCAGAGGGCCCAGAACCCCTCAGGAGCAGGACCCAGTCACAGGACCCCAGAACTACGTGCTCCTTAAATACCAGGGGTTGGAAGAACAAGGCCAGGTGTCTGTGATAGATGGAAGGAAGGAAGGAAGGAAGGAAGGAAGGAAGGAAGGAAGGAAGGAAGGAAGGAAGGAAGGAAAGAAGGAAGGAAGGAAGGAAGGAAAGAAGGAAGAAAAAAAGAAAAAGAAAGAAAGCAGGAAGGAAGGAAAGAAGGAAGGAAGGAAGGAAAAGAGAGAAAGTTCTCAAACATGCAGATTACAAAAGATTCAAGGGTGGCACAGAGAGAAAGCAAGCAGGGGCAGCCTCTGATAATTCGAGGCACTAACCTACCCCAGTGTGGCCTACTGTGAATGTGTAATTTGCATCTCAAATTAGGGTGCACCTGTCCTGGGAAGAGGGGAGAGACATGGGTAATGGGCAGGTAGACATAGCAATAGAAAGGGGAGCAAAATGGCTGTGGAGTCCCCATCCCCTAGCCAACCCCAGCCGGAGGACTCTAGATGGAGCCTCTCCACTCTGCTCAGCTTAGAGCTACTGGTGAATAAATGGTTCTTTGTAGAGAGGAGTTAAGGGCTGTCTGTCACTCAGGATTAATTTAAGCAACAACAGCAAACACCAAAAATTAAAGTCCTCCATTCTTCCCCACACACATACACACACATCACTATCCTCCTCAAAAAGCACAAAATCAGGGGATGGATTGGGGTGGGGGGGGCACAGAAAGGTGACTATTAACCAGTCAGGCTAGGTCACCTACCACTTCCATAAGCACAAGCAGCTGGTTCACCTGGGTTAGCCCTTGCCGTGGGATAAGTACAGCTATAAGCACTTCTGGGGGAGGAGAAAAATAGATGCTACCCCTAATCTCTTAGGGCCACATCACAGACAGAATGCCTAGGCAAGGGAGTTTGGGATGGGGGAGAGTATAAGTGAACAGCAGATGGTAAAAGGAACGGAGAGGAGTGTGAGGCCCAGGTATAAGGAGAGGGGAATCAGACTGTGGGTGTAAACAAGAGGGGGAGTCATAAATAAATAGGCATCTTCTGGGGTTTTTTGTTCGTGCTTGCATCACTCAGAGACAACTCTGGGCTGCAGGTAGGGGTTTTCCATCTTGGCTCAAGTGGAATTTTGTTGGTTTTATTGAAAATGGAGGAAGGGGGGAAGGGATAGATTCAATAATGAATGGTATGTAAAAACAGAAAGTATTAATAAAAATAAGATAAATTAAAAAATAAAAATAAGATAATTATTTTAATGAAGAAGCAAATCAAAACCAAATTTTACTCCATTTTAACCTTCCCCCTCAAGTTTGGAAGGCACAGATCCCAGCTCCAGGTTGGTTTGGGATGAATGATTTCATTTGTAGGACTAGATATCTCTGGAAATCACTTTTTTGGGGCCCTTGCAAAGCATATGTCTATGTCCCCATGCATGTCCCCTGTGCATGTGTATAAATACCCAAGGGAAATCCAGACACTTTCCAAAGCTAGACCTTAGAGGTCATCTCAGTCAGCCCTGTCATCCTTGCTTCCTTCCCACACTTTGTATAGTGTAGTTGTGTGTAGCCTACAGTCATGCATGCTCCAGTCTGCTCATAAGACTCATTTTCTAACCCAGAGCCAGAATCTCACCCCAGAAGCTGGGCCAAAGGGGAAAGGCCCCGCCAGGGTCTAACCGGGATGTCATTAGTGACTATTATTTTTGGCTGAGGAAGGTCCAATGAGGGAAGCCCACGGGGAGCAGGAATAGGCAAGGCAGGGGGAGGGGTGGTAGAGGGTGGAACAAAGAAAGGGAAAGGGGGAAACAAAAAAAAAAATTCAGATTGAGGAGGAGGAAGCACCCAAGAATCCAGGAATCTGAAGAACCCACCTGGTGTGTACCAGGCCCTAGCTCTCAGAACTAAGCTGCCCGGGGGCTGGCACCTGGGCAATGCCTGCTCTCCCAGTTTGGTGGGAAGAGAGGGCCCTAGCCAGGAGATACACAAAAATGTATGCACTCACACACACACACACACACACAGAGCACACTCACACACATCCCCACCTACATATGCACACATATACACACACAGCAACTCACACACACATCCCCACCTACACATGCACACACACACACACACACACACACACACACACACACACACAAAGGAGATGACTGCCAAACAACCTGGCACAGTGAGAGAGGGGAGGGGAGAGGGGCCACTGTGCCAGGGGAGCCCACCGCATGCCAGGCCTGCCCCCGCATTATCCGCCCCGCTTGGCTTGTACCTCTGCGGCCTCACTCTCCCCCGCCTCCCACACTGAAGATGGAGCCAGAGAGAGAGAGCAGGAGTGAGCCCCTGAGCACCGTGGCTAGAGCTGGTTTGTAGAGGAGAGGAGAGAAGGGCATTAGGGTTTCAGCAGATATCGTGGGGTGGGATGAAATCCTTACTCAGGCCAGCAAAGAACAGGCACTGCCTCTGAATAGCCCATGGCTACCCCAAAGCACAGGAGTCATAAGAGATAGGGACAACTCTTCTTGCCCTTATGTCCCAGAATTTAATGTCATTCCAAATCCTGAGTTTTAATTTTTCTCTATATCACTTCAGATTCCCCATCTCCCAATTTTCTGTAGCTTTCAAGGCCAATATAGCCTCCTGCTCAGAGCCATTTGTAAACATATCCAGTTCCTTATCCCTCTACCCAGACTCACAGTCTTACATATACTCCAAGACACAAGCAAAAGATACACAACCAGATACCATAATATATATCCCCATACACATACCAACCCACACCCTCACATACACTGCTAGACACACACATCCACAATACATACCCAATCACATGCCCATTGATGTAATAGATACACATACCTTTCATCATGTATACCCCTAAAAGGAACCAGGGTGGGATCAATTTGGAGACTGAGTTAGGTGGAGCCAAAGGCAAGAGACTGAACTAAGGATTTGGAGTACATCAAATCTGGGGACAGGTCTCTGAGCATTATGAGAGCCCAAGCCCCTCACCCCATGGGGGGCATAGCTGGTTTTGGGGCATTGCCTGATTACCACCACCACTACCCCCCCACACTTCTTTCTGCATCCACCCAAACCCTGCCAATCAGCCTATCACTCACCTACCTGTTAGAAAAGATGTATGCAACCAAGGTGAATGGAATAAAAGTAGAAGGGAAGAAAGAGTGAGTAGGAAGGGTAATGAAGTGGGGAGTAGGGGGTTGAGAATGGAAAATGTCTAAGTCTCCCTCAAGCTCAGGAGATGGTGACCTGAGGGAAGGGGCTTAAGGTCCAAGGACTGAAACATCAGGCCAAGGGGATCTAGTCCTAGGACTTGCTCCAACAGTTGGCTCAGCTTCCTTATGGGTGCCTGCTCTGAACCTCTCCAGGCTATATTGCAAAGAGCCTGAGCCCCTCTCTGTCCAAAGCAGACTTCTTTTGGAATGACTGGAAGATCCTTCTGCTCAGGTCTAAATCCCATTTTGATGAGGGAACCCTGACTCCAGCTACTTCCAGCCTCAGGTTATTCCCCCTTCCCCTGGAAATCATTAGAGAAAATTCTAGGACCTAGCTGTCCATTAGGCCAGATTGACCAGAAACTGGGCGGAGGGTTGGAAAGAGACAGTTCTAACATGGTAAGAAAGAAGACTCTGGGGAGAGGTCTTAGTCCTGTACTGTGTAAACACATGAAGCCTTCCTTGCAACCTCCCTGACTACATTGTATTATGCCATGTATACCCCACAGCCTATAACATATAGTAGGTATTCAAATGATTGTTGAATGAACCAATGAAACGAGTGAGGGGGATGAGTGAGACTGACTGGATGTATGTGATGTCAACTGAAAAAATATTTATGATTCTAGGTAAAACCATAATGTGTGTGTGTGTGTGCGCGCGCGAGCATGTTTCTCATTATGATACTGTGTACATGTCTAATGGGGAGGAGGGTTATAGAATCATAGAATTTAGAACTGACCAAGATCTTAGGGATCATCTAGTCTCATCTCTTCCCACTCCTCTCATCCAGGGAAACTTGAGATAGATGGAGGTCTCTGGCCCAGAGGTGGGGTCTTTGGATGCCCCTCCCATCTGGTATATGAGGGAAGACAGAGTAAGGGGTTGGGGCAGCACTGTCCATCTGGTCCTTAGCCCAGCTGGGGAGGCCCAAACATCACTCCCCTCAGCAAAAGTCCTGGGTCTCCTGCTTCAAGTTGGACAATGACCAGCCTCCAAACTGATTTCACTCTACCTACTTTGACCCCTGAAAAATAGCAACAGTTCTGGGTTAGAGATAGGAGGAAATGACGGAGAACTTTGAAACAGTCTGAGCCCAGCAGCAGGAGAGAGACCAGATAAAAAGCAAGGGCAATGGGGATGAGACCAAGTGTAAAATGTTCATTTTCCCTTCCCCCCCTTAAATTCTGATTTGTCCCTCCCTATTTTTTCAGCTTATGATTCATCTTCTCCCCCTCTACTTTGTTCTGTGCCCCAACCTTCCTGTCTCTCTCCTGTCCTCAATGCTTTTCTTCCCTCCTTCCATCACCCCCCTTCTTCTCCTCCCTTCCGAGTACCCTCCCCTTTCCCCATTTCTTCAGAGGTGTTGGGGGGGGCTGAGGTGGAAGGGGGTTGCTTCTTGGCCTCCCTCCCTCTAGGGTTTGGAATTTCAAACGGGGCCGGGGCACTTGGGTTGGGAGTTTGTTGCCTCTGGGCGGAGCCAGGGGGCTGGAGGGAGGAACCTCTCTGGGACGGGAAGAAGTCTCCCCCCACCAACCCCCAGCTGCTGTGAGTTCAGTGTGAAGGAATCAGAGACATATGGATCCCATTTCCCACCACCACCACCCCTACCCCACCCCTCCAAGGGGGAGGGGAGAGCTCAGGCAGAGGGAGATCGCTGGGAAGAGGGGTAGGGGGTAGACAGAAGGGAGAGAGACCTTGGAAAAAGACAAGGAAAGCAGGGAGGCTGTGGGGCTAACAGCAGGGGAAGCTGGCCTAAGTGCCCTAAACAGTTAGATCTTCCCACCGCCTATATCACCCTAAGCCAGGAGATGAGTGTGGGCTACAATGTGTATGTGTATGTGCATAAGTGTAACAGTGTATTTGAGTGTGTGCTTCAGTGTGTTGGCTAAATGTAAATGTGGCAAGACAGCTGGCCCACCCTGTTTCAGGGCAGAGCTGAGTGAGTATAAGGTGGTCAAGGAAGGACCCTTGTTGCTGCCTCCCCCTCCCCAGAAAAAGGCCTGCCAATCAGGAGCCCTGACCCAAATGCCCCCCACCCAGGGGGGCCTCAAGCCTCCATACCAACCCACCCTTCTCCAAATATACCAGTGTTTCTGGGTCGTGTGCTTGTACCTGTATGCTCAGGATCACCCCCCCAGCATAACAGGACATGAGGGGAAGCAGTGTCGGGAGCACCCCCCTCCACCCCCCCCTCAGATAGTGTGTCTTTAATACTCCACAGCAACGGCGGCGAAAAACAAGTTTCCACAGCCCTCTCTGGGCTCACGCCAGCCCGTCCTCAAATAACATTGTAAGTAACTTAGCAAACTTTGTTTTGTGCAGAAGAGCAGGGAGCTGGTGGGGGGTGGGGAGGGTAGTAAACCGGTTCTTCCAATGCCCCTCACCCCATGGGGGGCATAGCTAGCTTTTGGGCATTGCCTGACGACCACCCCACACTTCTTTCTGCATCCAACCCAGCCCCCTCCCAAGTTCCAGTCCTCTTCTCCCTTGTCCCCTTGCCCCTCAGCCCATGGGAGCAGCCCAGTCCTACTCAAGATCAAGGTCAGGGCTAGTCTCAGTTCAGAGCTGGGGGAGGGGATGAACATGTGTGCCCAGGGTAGTATAAGAAATCCCACTAACCACCCCCCCCCCAAGGTTCAGGGCAGGGCAACCCCCTTGACCTTGGAGGCTTGGGGAATGGGGAGGACACTCCCAAATACCAGGGGTTGATCCCCTTTGGTGTCTCAGCTAATCCCTTCCCCCTCCCTCCCTTATCTCCCCACTTGCTTCATACTGCCCTGAGACCTTTGGCATAGGCAGAACCCAGCAAAGACCTGAAGTGCTCAGCCTGGTCCCCATTTTCACTGAAAGCTAGAGCCCAGGGCAGTGTAAGATTCTGTTCACTAAACTTCCTCCAACCTAATTCTTATTCCACATCCATTCTACAAACATTCTACAGAGCCTATAGTGCCTGTGGCCTATATACAAAGCACAGTGCTAGGCACTGTGCCTTTAGGCCTACACCTGGGTAGAGAGTGAGACTTGTGCATAAACATAACAGAGGTGAGGATGAGGAAAATAGGGGGGTCAGAGAACTAGAGGAGGAAGGGGACAGCCTCACCCTCCTGGTGTTGGCAGCACCCTTGCATGCATACTCTGCTTAAAGAAAGAACTGAGAAGGGGTCAAGGGGTGCCTTCGTGCCAATAGTTGGAGGGGTCTCTCTCTCTTCTCTTTCTTTCCCCTCTTTCCCTTCTCTCTTCCCTCTCTCCCTCATTTTCTCTCTCTATTTCTCTCTCCTTTCTTCTCTCTCTCTCTCCCTCTTCCCTCTCTTCTCTCCCACTTCTCTCCCCTTTGCTCTCTGCTTCTCTCTCTCTCCCCTCCTCTCTTTCTCTCCCTCTCTCTTTCTCTCTCTCTCTCTCCACACACACACACACACATACACACACACACACCCATACACCAAGCAATGCTTGCTAGCTGCCCCTCACAACAGTACCACAGGGGTGTGTGTGTGCTATTGGTTGGTCCAGCTTTTCCGTGGCAAAATCTGGAACCCCCTCCCTCAGAGATCCCTTTTTGGGGAACACAGAGCCCAGAGCAACACAAAAAGCCAAAAAGCCAGGGGAGAAAATGGCTTGGAAGCAGAGCCAGAGCCAGAGCTGTAGGCCAGCGGGGAGTGGGGGAGGGGGAGGGTAGAGGAGATGCCAAAAACCCAGCCATTACAGAACGAAAGGAGAGACAGGCTCCGAGTGAGTGAGGGAGAGAGTCAGAGATGGAGGGGGAATGAAGATGGCAGAGGGAGAAGGAGTAGGATCTTTTCGTTTATATAAGGCAATGATGAAATGGGAGAGGTGTTGTTGCCTTTCAGAGAGCACTGCCACCACGAGAGGGGAGAAATCTGGTACTCCATGGCACAGGATGGGTGGGAGGTAGGAAAAGGGAAGAGGCATCAGGTCCTGATCTTCCCAGTGCCCACTCCCCTCCACCCAACCCCCAATGCCACAAAAAGCAGACTGGCGGCGGCAGCCGCTTGGTTTTCTCCCTGGGTACTGGGTGGGGGATGGGGGGAGGCACTATGCCAGGCCAAATGCCACCATGCCCACTGCTGCTGCCCATCTTGTCCTTCCCACCATTGTGGGGAGGGGGACAGGCTAGGCATCCTAGGAGACACTACCCTTAAAATCAGATTCCCATCCTGGCACCCAGGAGGATCCCACAAAGATGGGTGCTGGCAAGTTGTGGGCCCCATAAGGCAGAAAGAATTCTATGGAATCACCAAGAGCTGGCCTCCTAGGCAATGCCCTGGCACAGACCTGACCACTGGACCAAGGGTAAAAATAAATCTGCTGGTGGGAGGGGAGATGGATAGCTAAATCTAGGTGCCCAGGTGGACATGCCACTCCTGGGCATGTCAGCTGCCCCAGTATGTGCAGAGGAGCACAACCCCCCACTCCCAATCCAACAGTAGTCTATTACCCAGAGACAGCTTCCTTGAGCCTAGGGAAAGGAAGGCAGACAAGACCTTGATTTACATTTCTAAATACGAGCCCTACCACTTCAGCAAACCCAAGTCCATATCATAACTTAAAGCCAATGAGCCAGTTTATATCATATCTAGACCAGGACCAAGGACATCAGGGTTCAAGCCTGTGGTGTGTGACCTTGGGTGAATCATTTTACCTGTATGGGCCCCAGTTTCCTCACATTTCTTTAATACTTTAGAGGAACTGTGATTTCCCAGATACGGATTCTTCTTCTACCAAAACAGTTAGCAATCTTTGCACTCTAATAGATGGTTTTCATGAATTGCTATGTCTAAAAAACGTCATTCCTCTAAAAGCAAATCAATAGGTTTCTCTGAATTTCATTTGCCTGGTCTTCTGACAAAAGGCATGAAGCCTGTTGTTCTTTCCTCAATGAAATGAGCATCACACCTGCCCTGTGTGTCTCACAGTGTTGTTGTGTGACTCCAATGAGGTGATGAATGTGAAAATGCTTTGTAAACTGTTAAAAATGCATATGAACAATTATTATAATGGGTGCCACCCAACATTTGTGGAATTTCACTCCCTAGCCAACCACAGACCAGGACAATCCTACCGAGGAGCAAGAGGCCAAAATAATAGATCCCAACCTCATCCAGGTTAAGAGATAAGAGTATATACCTCAGGGAATCACCCAGTAATAAAATTTTAGGGCCTTAGAGATTATCTCATTCAGGCCCCTCATTTTATAGGTGAGGAATTTGAGGCCTTGAGAGGAGAAGGGACTTCCCCAAGATTACACAGCAGTTAGGTCAAAGCCTAGACTAGGACGCAGATTTGACATATAATCCACGATACTTTTCAAGTTTAATTTTGACCAGAGATCAGGACCTCCCTGAAAGAAATGGGATGTGTTGGGGATGAGGAGGGGAAGAGGAGCATATTTGGGGAAGATGAAACAATAGTGGCCCAAACTCCTAGATACAAAATTCCTCAGGTTGGCCTCCTAGGCAAAGGCCAGGTAGGATGGAGATAAGCAGGCAAGCCCAAAAGAAACAAATGCACTGGGAAGAACCTAATCCTGAGCTGTGACATCCCCCTACAATCTTCTCTGAAGGATCTGTAGGTCAGAGTAGGTCCCAAGAGGGACCCATTCCTCTTTTGTTTAAACAGTCAGAAGGAAGGTAGGAAGACCAAAACCATGTAACTAAAATGGGATAAGGAGAGAGAAGATGGTTTTGAGGTCCTCGTAGTACAGAAAGGAGAGAAGAAAGCACACTGGTTCTGGAATCAGGAGATCTGTATTCAAATATTGGTCCTGCTGTGAGGCCTTTGACAAATCCCTTAGACTCTCTGGGATTCAGACTCTTCAGGTGTAATATGAAGAGGTTAGTGATGATGGAATCCTTTCGAACTCTATAATTCTATGAACATCATCTCTAGAATACATCCCCTTCTCTCCTCCAACAGACCCTCATTACCTCACACTTGGACTACTGCAATAGTTTCTGGTTGGTCTGCCAGTCTCAAGTCTCTCCCTACTCCAATCCATCCTCCATTCAACCACTAAAGTGATTGTGTTACACCCATACACACACACACACACACACACTCAGAAAACTCCCATGCCTCCTTATTGCCTCCAGGAGCAAATATAAAATGCTTTGTTTGGCATTCAAAGCCCTTCATAACTTACCCCCTACCCACTTTTCCAGTCTTCTTGCACATTACTCCTGGACACATCCCCTTTGATCCAGTGACACTGGCCTCCTGGCTATTCTAGGAACAAGGCACTCTTGGCTCTGGACACTTTCTCTAGCTTTCCCCCATGTGTGGAATGCTCTCTCTCCTCCACTCTGACTACTGGCCTCCCTTTTTTAAGTCTTTTAAGTCTCAACTAAAATCCCACCTTCTATAGGAAGCCTACCCCAACCCTTCTTAATTCTAGTGCCTTCCATCTGTTAATAATGTCCTATTCATCCCTGGCTTGTATATAATCCTTTGCCTGTTGTCTCCCCCATTGAATTATAAACTCCTAGAGGGCAGGAACTGTCTTTTGCCTCTTTTTTGGTATCCTCAGAGCCTTGTGCTTAAGAAATGTTTATTGGATTGAATTGGATTGAATTACTATGTTATGACCCTTAGCAGGATTTAAGGCAATGAATGAGAATGCCTTTTCTACTAGAAAGGGGCTCCCATTCAACAAAAGTCTTCACCCTGGGAGAAACTATGGGGGGAGTCTCATCTCTGACATCAAGTGGAGTTGGGCAACAATCATTTATTAAGTTTACCATGTGTCAGGCACCGTACGCTGTTGGGAATATAAAGAAAAGCAAAAGATAGTACTTGTTCTTCAAGTGCTTAAATTCTAATGGAGAAGACAACCTGTAAATAACTAGGTACATATAAGATATATAGGAAGTAGGTGGAAGGTAATCTCAGAGGGAAAGGTACTAACCAGCAGCTGAGGAGACTGGAAAAGGCCCTGTTGCCAAAGGCAAAATTGGAGCTGACAGTATCTCTGGTCCTCTCCTACCCTTTCTCAGGAAAGAGAGTTGGAGCCTAGATTTAATTCCAGAGAGACCCTTCTTCCCCCAACCTTAGGACAAAGAGATAAAGGGGAAATTGGCACGGGTAGGTAGATGGGCCCTGAGTCTTGTCCCACATTCTCCATGGCCCAGATGTTCTTTAGGTGGAATGGAACACCAAAAGGTAGAAGGATTTACTAATTCAATAAATGCCTAAACATCATTGTGCTAAGCAAAGCCAACATGAATCTGAGGCGCTAACCTCTAGTGGTAGATCTCTTCTGGGGCCCAAACCCTTTCAACCTACCAATATACAAACTGAAGGAGTAGAGAGAAAGGACAATTGGAATAGGGGTGCTTGGAGCCTGAAGCTTGCCTGTAGTGTGGAGACTAGAACCTCCTGATAAGGCCACAGTGGCTTGTGTGCTGTTCTGTTCCTGGGTACGTGAGCTTTTCTGTATGTGCATGTGTATATGTCTGTGAGGTTCTGAGCTTTAATATTCTGTGTACCTACATAGGGTTAGTCTGCCACTACTAGATCCTTTTGATGACGGGTTCTTAATCTGGGATTCACAATTTTGTCTTTAAATATTTTGCTATCATTCAACATAATTAGTTTCCTTTGCAATCATGTATTTTATGTCATGTTTTCTTAGCATTAGCCAGAGGCTTCACCAGACTGCCCAAATGGGACACAGGACACAGAAAAGGTACATCAAAAGATGTACACCAAAGATGTCTTTTGATCAAAACACTATAATATTTGGCTTCTACCTTTCCCTTTTATCTGACTGTGTAGACCAAACCCAGGAGTTAGTTTGTAAAGGGAGTCTGGAATCTATCTGGGGTCTCTGGTCCTCTGACTCCCTCTCTATACCTTAATACCTTCCTCTCATGGTCCTTGTGAGGGCCTCCTGGAAGCCTCCCTAATAATAGCAAGACTTTTGGGGCCCACTCAGCCTGGTTTTCCTTGTTTGTGGAGGGAAAAGGAACATTCTAGACTAAGACCTTCTCTCCTTGTTCTGTGCCTAGAGAGTTGGCACTATACCCTAGGAAAAGGGGGTTCAAGATAGCCCTAGTACAGTCCTGGGGGGTTTATTTTCCATTGCTTACCTCAACCACCTTTGGTGATTTGAGTCTGGAGGGGTACCCAGGCCCACCCACCCACTGGCTGCCTCCCAGCTCAGCTCTCCCTGGGGTGGGGCCTTGGAGGGGGGGCATAATCCCTGGTGAAACTCAGGCCTCTGATTGGCTGTGGCAGGCCGCAGTGCTGCTTGCCTCCCTCACTGCCGGTGGTAGTGACTGCGGCAGCTCAGAGCTCAGCACACAGCTGCAGCCCCACGGCTCTCTGCCAGCCCAATGAGCAACCAGACTTTACTTTGGGAAGAGACATTCCTCCCCCCCTGTCCAGTCCCTCATTACCCCTCACCCCCCTGCTTAGCCCTAGCAAGTCCCCAAGGCTTGCCCTATTAGTTGGGTACTGCCAGCCTGTTTAACACTGCCACTGGTACCAGGAGGGAGATGGGAGTGCCTTACCCCTTCCCCAAACATTCACACACACACACACACACACACACACACACACACACACACCTGTAACTTTCTCCAAAGGAGTCTGGTGGTGATATTGATCAAATGTCCAGACTGCTTGCTCTATCCTACCCCCTACCCTCATCCCTACCCCATAATGCCTTACCTCTTCTCCCACCCTAAAAGAATAAATCATAGATACCTGCCCTGCCTAGCTCCCACTCCAAAGCCCCTCCATCCCTCCACATACAGATGCTCCAGTCCCCAAACAGAACCCATTTCCTAGCTCTAAAGGGTCTTCTGATGGCTGGCAGTAGCAGAGGTGGAGGCAGAGGGGAATGGGGGACTTCAAGACCTTCTCTTCTTAGTGCTTGGGGATGGAGCCAAAAATGGGGAAGGAGAGATATTCAGCCAGGGCCAAGATGCATTTGGCAGGAGGGGGAAAAAAACCAGTGAGAGAAAGGGGAGGAGGAAAAAAAAAGGGAGGGGGAGAGAAGAAAATGAAAGAAAGAAAGAAAGAAAGAAAGAAAGAAAGAAAGAAAGAAAGAAAGAAAGAAAAGAAAGAAAAGAAAGAAGGAAAGAAGGAAAAGAAATGTCAAATTCTTGTCGCTTAGAACGTTTAGCATAAATATGCTTCTGGTAAAGGCCTCAGCACCCACAGAAGCAGTTACTGGCTCCTGGGGCAGGAGGCTACTGGTATGCCACAGATAGAACAGTCTTACTCTAGAAGGGGAGAGGAGGATGTCCAGGCTGGATGGACAGACACCCATGGCAGTCCCAGGACAGATTCAAAGAAGCAGCCAAAATCAATCTCAAATGGACAGAAGGAGCCACAGGGTAGACAGAGAGAGGTCTGTGCAACTGCTTTCTACCTCTCTCCTTAGCCCGTCTTCTTCTCTTCCCCAAACACACACACACACACACACACACACACACACACACACACACACACACACACAACAGCGTCTCTGTCCCAAACTGAGTTGGGGCTGACTTCTGGGGAATGGGGGGAGGGAGGTATAGGCAGAAGGAGGCTTTAAGCCACCTGGCCCAGATTAGGAGTGTCTGGGGAAGATCTGAGCTCAGCAGGCATTGGGACCAGACTAGGCTGAGGCTTCTACAGCTTTGGTACTGCCTTCATGGAGGTAGCTCCTCTGGACCCAGAACATGCCTGGCATCAATAGTGGGTCCCTCCCCTTCATGGAAATAGCTAGTGAGCACAGGCCACCCGCCTGTCCAGCTCACCTCTATGCACTGAAACAGGCCAATGGGCCCTGCTAGGGTCCAGCAGCAAGGCCCAGCAGAGGGGAGGGCTGGTCTAATTATCATAGTATATAGATGGGACACAATGACAGCAATGGACATATAATGACAAGAACTGTCTGCTCCTCCCATGTGTAGAATACTTTCCAAAATAATTTTATATTCATTATTTATCTCATTAGATCCTCACAACAACCCATGAGCTGGGCTAGGCTGTGCTGGGGATGATTGTCCCTATTTCACAAAGGAAACCCTGAGCCCAAGCTAGGTGAAGTGACTTGCCTATAGTCACTCAGAAAGTGGTAGAATTAAAATCTCAGGCCTCTTGACTCAGAATACAGCTCTTTCCACTGTACCCTGTTACCACCTTGTACCCAAAAAGACACAAGAGTGACAGAGACACAAGGCTGAGGTATACCCACTGCCCCCATCACAATCACTGAATAGACTGACCAACAAGCTCCAAGTAAGGGACACAGGAAAAGTCATAAGAGAACAGTGACAGATAAAATGAGGCCCATGTGAATGAATATGAATGTATACCAAATGACCTGCTCTCCCAACCATTCCACCTCACTTTCCCCCTCCCTTTCTGCTACCACCACCAAACTCAGATTCTGTTACCATAATCTACAATGCAACAACTGCAGGGCCTGGAAGGGTAGAGGAGGCCTGCTCTATTCCTGTGTCTCACCCTCAGGGAGGGGACTAACACAATCCCCCAGCCCATAAACTCAGAGCCAGGATCAGGTTTAGGAGAGCTTTCTCCCATCCTTCCCCCTTAGACTCCTATATCTGGAGGGGAAACTGAACAAGAAAGGAGCAGCTGGTGAGATAATTATGAGAATGGAAGAAGAGACATGGAGAGAGAGGGTAGAGAAGCCAGAGAAACTAAGGCTAAGACATGGTCTGGTGAATTTGCCAAAGTCTTAACAGAATTAATATGTGTACATGAATACATACTCTCCACCCATGGGAAAGAGAAGTAATAGACCCCGGAGCCCACAGGTCTTAACTCAGATGTAAGGTGAGGGACCCTCTTTCCCATGAGGAGGAGTGAAATAGAGGGCCCAGACTAACTCCAGGAGGGAGGCCAATCCATGAGTCTCACTCCATTATTGCCCTGTTAGAGCAGTGTACCATGTACTGGTCAGCCCAGTCTCCTGATTGCATTCATCCTTTTTGTCCAATGTATCCAGTAGCTATCTTGACACCAGGATTCACAGTACCTGGCCTAATTTAACCCTACCTGCCTCTTTGTGTCTGTACCTGTGAGGTTTCCCCACCCATAGTCCTACCCCATCCTTCTCAGAGTTTCCTTGTCTCCATCCTCAGCTAGGGTCTGTCTCTCTCTTATGTCAACACCCCCCTGCCATGGCCTTCTTTGTCCAGATGACTCCAATCTGTACAAGCAGATATGAGCCACATGCCTTCCTTTCATTCCTTTCCCGTATAGCCAGCACAGCCTTACCTCTGAAGGTTTCCTGGATTGATCCAAAAGGGGGATCAGACTCAACCTTCTGGCCCCTAGCTCAGTCCCTCACTCTTTCCCCAGAATGACTTCCTCCTGGTCCTTCCTGAACTCCACTCTCCTCCCCATTCTAGCCCCTGTTTTTAAAGCTAATCCCTCTTCCCTTCTCCTCCTCCTTCCTTCTCCTCCTCCTTCCTTCTCCTCCTCCTCCTCCTCCTCTCCTGGGCTTCTTAGTTTTCTGGAGATTAGTTCTCTTACCCTGCCCCTAGATGCTACCCTAGATGGCTTCTCCTGGACACCTCTTTCCCATCCAGAATGAAGGCCTCAGATGGTTCAGAACCCCAGCTCCCACATCTCCACACCCACAGGTCAGAAGTAAACATCAAGTACCTCTAGGTTCTCCCATATGCTCTTATCCATCTTATCCTCCAGTTCCCTTTTACTGCTTTCTACCCTGTTCTCATGCCCTCCTGTATCCCCCATTCCACACACACCCCTCCAATAAAATGCTAAGCACAGTGCCCTGGGACGAGATAGGTAATCAGATTGAATTAAGTGTGTCAAGTGTGCCCCCCAACCACAAGTTTAGTTTGGTGTGGTCACAAGGTTTAATGAGGCTCAATTACATCAGCCTGGGTCACTTTGAGGGGCACCACTAAGGTCTCCTGGCCTGACAGTTATATTGGAGAAAATGGGGGGAGAAAGACTGGGGGAATAGGCACTTAGGGTCAAAGGGAATGGGAGACAGCTTATTGAACTAGGAACTATCCATTTAGGAGGAAATCAGGCTCAAGGGTTTACTTGTGAGCAGTCAAGAAACTAAGTCAGGAGACCAGGGAAAGGAGCCTCCAACACAATTCAATCCTACTAGGGACATAAAACAGTTTGAATATGTGGTTATATGCATGTCTGTTTGTATGCATGCTCATGTTTTTCCATGGGTGCCTGTGTGTGACTATACATTTGTATTTGTATGTATTTATATACATATGCATGAGGCAGCCTGGGTCAATATAAGAGTATTGAACTTGGAGTCAGAAGGCCTGGGTTCATGTTCTAACTCCAATACATACTATTTGACCCTGAGTAAATTCCTTTACTTCTTTGAACCTCAGTTTCCTCATCTGTAAAATGGGGTTATTATTACTTTATAATGAGGTAAGTAGCTCAAATAAGTCATAGCTATTGGTGAGCTATTATTTTTTTTCTGTGTGTAAGCATTTAACTGTGTTTGTATCTACATATGTTTGTGAGTATGTCTCTCTGTCTGTATGATTCCCTATCCATCTCTATGTGTTTCTTTGTATGCCTGTGTGAGAATATATCTGTCCATACGCTTCTCTTTTCCTCATGTTTCTGTGTGTGTGACATGGGGTTTCCATCCATCTCTATCTCCGAACCCCTCCAGGCCCCAGCTCCACTGCCCCTGCCCTAGATTTCTCTTATTTTTCCAAGAAATTACTTTCCCTTTCCTCCTTCCATCTTTCATCCCTTCCTTGGTCCCCTGGCTTCCTTCTCTCTCTGCCTTTCCTTTCTCGGTCTTCTTTCTTCCCATATATTTTTCCTTTCCTCTCTTCACCCACCTCTCCTCTTCTGCCCCATGACATTTTCTGTTTCTCCTCCCCTGACATCTTTCCAACTCTCTTCCCGCATCACTTTCTCTTCTTCTCTCTATCTCTCCTCCCTCTTCCCTCTCCCTTTCTTTATCTCTCCCCCTCCTCATCTTTATCACCCCCTCTCCATTCTTTCCAGCTCCTCCTCACCTTTTCTACTCTCTCATTCTTCCCATCTATTTTCTTTTTCTCCCCTCCCTCTCAACGTCTTTTCTCCCCATCTCTTTCCTTCCTTTCTCTTTCTCTATCCCTTCTCTATCCTCCTCCATCTTTCTTCTTCTCTTTCCTATTTTTCCCTTTTCCCTCTCTTTTTGTACATCCCTTTCTCCTCCTCCTTTTCCTCTTCCCCCTCTCTCCCTCTTGCCTCTTTCCCCACTAGGGCCCCTGCTCTGCTCTGCTCCTGCTCATTTATTGACTTTAAAATCAAAGCCAATTTTGGTTTTAGAGAGAGTGACAGAGATGGAAAGGGAGACAGAGACACAGAGAGACAACACAGAGGGGAAGAAAGACAAAAGACCACTGTCCCTCATGTCCAGTCTAAGGAACATACAAAAAGATGAAGGGGCATGGAGCCTGGTGTGGGGGCAGGACCCAGAGGGTTTTTTTCCACGGGCCACTTACTGGGTCCATCAAAGCCTCCCGTGTTCCATGAGGTATAGAGAAATCTGACTGGGGAAGAGGTGGGGACAGGGAAACAGCAGAGAAATACCAAAGGGCCAGGGCCGAGACTTCTGGGTTTGCCCTACACTTGAGCAGAAGAGCTAAAGAACCCGGATTGGGGGCCCAATGTGTTCCCTTTGATCCTCTCTACCCAACCAAACTCTTCAGCCCTCTAGTTCTTGCTGTCTCCTTGTTTTCATACCATTCGCCGTCTTCATCTCAATTTATCTGAGCTTTTTTTTCTTTTTGTGGGGAAGCATTTTAAAATTTTCTCTTTAGAAAGTGATAACTCTCACCCCACTCCCAAATCCTGAATAGGTTGTTAATTGGCTCAGACTTTGAATCCACAAAGATCACAAGAAGCCCGAGTCAGCTCAGAATTCCCCCTCACACCATCTACCCCAATGTCCTCCAAAAGGCCGATGGGTCTCCTGGAAAAGGGATGTCTTTCAGTTCTCCCACCCCTCTTCATGTCATTCCCAGTCCAGGTCTGCTCTCTCCCTGCCTTTTTCCAGTCAGCAGAAGAATCAATATTTTGTGCCGAAAGCGATTTTGAAATCCAAGGAAATGAGAGGCGGGGTACCAGCCGTAGTTCCCCACCCTGCTACCTCCTAAATTCCTTGTCCTTGGCCTCACCTCCTTCTGCCCCAATCGCCCCCTTCCCAATCCTTCCATGTCCCCACCCATGCAGAGAGAGAGAGAGAGAGAGAGAGAGAGAGAGAGAGAGGAGATGATAAAGTTACTTTTTTGTTTAACAGATGGGGAAAAGAAGGAAAAGGGGAAAGGGAAGGAGGAAAAGAAAATTGCAGGTCATTAGAGCAGCTTGAAAAGAAAAGTACAGAGTTGGGAAATGGATAATTAGGCAGCGGCTGGGCCGTGCTCACCCACAAACACCCAAGCTTTGGGGGGGGGAGGAAGATGGGGCCCAGGCCCCCTGCCCAGAGACTGAGGAGCCAGTGCAGCTCGTCAGGGTACACTGAGGGACACTGGAAAGAGAACACAAGGTTCCCAGTCACGGCATGGTCTTGGAGACAGCAGGCAAGTAGCAGAGGCAGCAAGAACATCGAAAATGATTAGAAGCTAAAGGAAAACTCGTGGGCCGAGGGTGTGAAGCATGTTGGGTCTAAACCTCTGGGAGGTCAGGCCTAATTTCTCCCAAATAGGGATAAGACTCCAGTTCCGTCTCTGGACCCAAGGTTTGACAGCTAGTAGCGACTTCGAAGAACCCAAGCTCAGACCATGAAGGGTTAATTCATTGAAGGGGAGAACTGGAGGCCATGTTTGGAGAAGTAGGCCCCAGAGTTAGAAGGCTCAGCCCAGCAGGTCTTCTGGGCCTGAAGTGTTCATGTCCCAAGTGCCTCAAGCTCAAGGGTCAGGGGCAAGATGGCCTATAGCTCCCAATCTCCCAGATTCTGCCACTTCCACCAACAGGAACACCCGAATTCTAGAGTCTGAAGTGAAAAAGAAAGGAAGTTCACGCATACACACATACATAATCCATACCAATACACAGGCCTCCAAACATTCACTCACTCTTCCAAACGTTGATACAAATTTCTAATGCGCACACTCACTCACACTATAATGACACAACAGATTTGCAGATAAACTGCCTCAGCGTTACACAGACCATCCAGTTCAGCCAGGAGAAGGGTCTGCTCAAGACCCTGACCTGATCTGCCCTCTCTCACCCATCACCCACTAGCTCTTAACTTATGGAGGTCCCAGTACCTCCGAAGTCAGAGCCTCCTTTTTTCCCCCCCCACTAGCCGTCTCTATACCCCATCTGAGGACGAGGACCTTTAGGAGTCACTTCCTCCCTAAGAACAGAGGTGACTCTAGTAAAGAACTTGGGGCACCTGATGTGGCCTGGGACTTTCGGAACTTCCCGAAAACTGACACCCCAATGGGGAGTGGGGGGAAGGGATACAACGATTCCCAAATTTCCTGGCCCTGGTGCTGTTTCCAGGAACCACTTTCCCTAGGCTAAGCAGAGGGAGCCTTATTGAACGTCGGGCGACAAGGAGAGACACGGGGTTATGGGGCCTCCCGGCAGTGCAGACATGCACCGTCATTGACAAAGAAGTTGATCCTTTCTCTCTCTCGTGGGGTCCACACTTAGGGAAGCCTTGGAGCAGAGCAATGAGCATGGCCTGTGCCCCGAGCTCCCACGTCGGGTCCTTAAATCGCCGGGTCTGTTGAGCTCTCCTCTATTGCGTTCTATGGCGCGGGGCCTGTTGCGCCTTCTATTCCTATTTGAGACAGCTTGCCACCTAGTTGAGTAAAGCCCTGGCTTAGTGTTCTGTACACCAACTTCGCCCACCCTACTCCACCCCCCTTTTCACCTCAGGACCCGAGCTAGGGGTCAGGAGGCACGGGGATTTCCTGTCTTGCGGGAGTCGGGCCGCGAGAAGACTCGACTGGGGCTCGGCCTCTTTACCACAAGCCGCACATAGCTTGTGCTGGCTAGAAAGTTTGCGGCGGAAAAAGTTTATGGAGCGAGTGGGGGGCGGGGAGAGAGGCCCGGGAAGGGAGGCAGCAGGCGCGGGAGTTAGCGGGAAGGGAGGCCCTCTGCGCTGTCAGACTCTCTGCCTGCCTGAGCCCCAGATTGGAATCGGAACAGGAGGTTGAGCGCCGGGAGATCGCGGCCCCCGCACAGGCGAGACCTAGACGGAGTCAGAGAGGAAGACTTGCGGAGGGATTGACGAAGGGAAGGAGCCACGGCGCCCGAGGGGGCAGTCAGCGCCACCCGCCCGAGCTCGAGCCCGGGCTGGAGGCCGAGCGCCCCCCGCAGCTTGCAGCCAGCCGGCCCGGGAAGGCTGCTCCCGGTCTATGCCTCACGGCGACTCTGGCTCTTTCTTATTCCCGAAATAAATTTGGGAGACGCGCCATTTTCTGAACTCTGCGCCCATGTGCGGGGAGGAAAACAAAGGCCCTGGAGAGAGTGTGGCCCGCCCCGCGGCCGCTGAGCTGAGCCTGGCAGGGCCCTGTGCAGGGGGGTTGGGGGGGAGCGGAGGGGGAGCGGGGAGCAGAGCCCCGTGCTAAGGCGGGCAGCGCCAGGCCCTGCTGAGAGGGCTTCCCCGGCCCCCCTCCCCCTGGCAGTCACACCCTCCACACGCACTCCCACCCCCACCCCGACACTGACACTGACACTGACACACACTCACGCTCACACTCACACTCATTCGCAGCCTGACACTCTCGCACACACACACGCAGCCTGGCACACGCGCGCCTACAGCCTCCGTTCCACACTGTCTCGCACACACCACCCTCGCGCAGACTGACACGACATGCAGTCTTTCGGAGATAGCCGGACCCACTCGCAGACAGCTCGCGAGGAGACACACGCACTCGTACACACACCCTCCCCAGCCCCGGGGCGGGGGCGGCGGCGGCCGGTTACCTGGGTGAGGCAGTACGGGGAGTACATCGCTCGCTGTCCGAGGAGCCGCGCGGCTGGCGAGGAGAGGCGCGACTAAGCTCAGCTCAGCTTGGGCCGGGCAGTGGGGGAGCCGCGCACCAGTTCCTGACGAGCCTGCCCTGAAGCCCGCAGCCGCTGCTGCAGCCGCCGCCGCAGCTGCCTCTGCCTCCGCTGCCGCCGCCGCTCTGGCTGCCTCCTCGCTCGCCCTGCTCGCTCGCTCGCTCCCTCTCCTCTCCAACTCTCCTCCTCTCTCGCTCTCTACTCCATGCCGCTCGGTAACCCCGCCTTGCAGTGCTCTCTGAAAGTGAAAGTTTAGACAAAGTTTGGAACCGAGCGCACTTTAGAGAGAGAGAGAGAGAGAGAGAGAGAGAGAGAGAGAAGAGAGAGGGAGGGAAAAAGGGAGGGAGGGAGGCAGCCCGGCCCTCCCGCCCCGACCGCGCCCGCTCCCACCCCCGCTGCACACACGGACACACACTCACACCCACCCCGACACATACTTTCTCTCACACACACTTACTCTAACAAACAGTTACACATGGACACACTGACACATACGCAGACACACATTGACACCCACGGACACACAGTGACACATCGGCATGCTTAGTGGCACGCCTCCCCTCTCCCAAACACATAGACAAGCCCACTACCACTGGGTCGTACTGACACCGTGTCGCACCACAGACACATTGCGTATGTGTATGTGTGTGCTCCTGTCACCTCCTTTCTTGGTGACAGAAGACATGTATTTTCAGAGCCTCCTCCAGCCTGTGGGGGCCCCTCGCCCCCTCCCGCACTCAGGGACACCCCTTGCCATTCCACTTCCCCTCCCACATTACTGCTGGCTCCAGGATCCCCTGAATGACTGCCTTTCTCTGGCTCAATCCCAGTCTCAGGTGAGCCCACCCCTTCCTGGGCAGAGGGAATAGAGGGTGTAGATCAACTCGAAGTTGGGGGTGGGAGACAAAGGAGGGGCTGCAGGTGCTGATGGAGGAAAGGAAGCGGGGGAGAGAGAGAGGGAGAGGGAGAGAGAGAGGGAGAGAGAAAGAGAAAGAGAGACAGAGACAGAGAGAGAGAGAGAGAGAGAGAGAGAGAGAGAGAGAGAGAGAGAGAGAGAGAGAGAGAATGTCCTGGATTTTAGCTCAGGAACATTTTTGCTGAGTCCCAGTTCAGCACCAGGCCCACAATTGCTTACTCTGAGTCAGGGGGAGAAATGAGACAAGAGTAGAGCTCCTGTGGGTGTGGCCCCCCTCCCCTAGACCCATAGAAATGGGAATATGTGTGAAATAATCCCCTCCCCACCAGCAGACCACAAGGTAGATTCTGTGCAAAAGCCTGGATATTCTTGCAATTTTCATCTTCACTTAGCCTGTGGGGATGAGGGTTTCAAGTGTGTGTACGTTTGGGACAGTGGGTGCTGTGTGTATGTCAGCTCCAATGTGTCTCGGTGTGCTGAGGCTCACCCCCAAAGGATTTCAAAGCCCTCTATCCTCTGGCTCCTCTTTTCCCTAGCAGCTGCCGATGAAAAGACTTGGCCAGAGAGGGAATTGATACGTCCTTAAAAATTCAAGGGCTCCTCGTAAACAGAAACTTTTAACACCGTTTAAAGTTTCAATACTCCTGAGGAGGGGGATGGGGAGACTGGGAGGGGTACACTGGGCAGGGGGCCTGGCTTCTTTTGGGTTAACTTCAAAGAGACCAGCCTCCTCACCTGGCCTAGGGGAACCTGCAAAGCAAGTAGTCAAAATCAAGGATAGTACCTCTCTCTCCCTACCCCAGGTCCCCTCCCCTCCCCATTATCTGGAACACTGGTGGGTCTTAATCCAGCCCCACCCCTCCATAAGGAGACCAAAAGAGCCACCCATATTACTTCAGTTCTTTTGAACAGACCCACGGAGCTAGGGATAGAGAGTGTGAGGCATTGGGACCTCCTTTTGGATCTCTAGTCCATTCTGTGGCCTCTCAGCAACCACAGAGCTCTAAGACTGCTATCTTCCCCCCTCAAAAACAAAACAAAACAAAACAAAACCTGACCCACTATGAAAATGGAATGAAGACAAGAGTGCCTAGATGCAGGCATAAATAAGGCACCGCTAGACTTACCTACCAAAATATCTGTTCTGGGCCTTTTGCTGAGTGAGTCCAGGAGCCTGAGGGGTAAGGGAGAGAGAAAGCAGCTCCACATTCAGCCTGAGCACAGATTAGGTAGGAAAGAATGAAGATTCAGGGTGAAATGCCCCTCAATTACCTGTGTACCTTAACCCTCATACCCTTCCCATCTGTGCCCGTGAAGAAACTCCTGTCCTGGGCCAGCTTAGGGGGACATGGAGAAAAGGAACCATTTCCCTAAAAGACACATAATAGCATGTGTATGGAACATATCCCTCTATTTTTCACTTCTGTTAACTCATTTGAACCTAGGACTAGGTCTAAAACCTGAGTCTCCTTGTGCTATAGCATGTATAGGGATGATGTGATTTCATTGGCATGGAGAAGGGTAAGGAAGCTCCATCTACCAATTCAGGGCCATACCCTCTGCAATTTAGTTTTAGAGAGTTGCTTGGAGCACTTAGAAGTTAAGTAACTTGCCGGAGATCAAGAGTAGTATGGGTCTGAGGTAGGACTTGAATCTAAATCTTCCATGTTCCAAGACCAGCTCTCTACGCATGTAAAGCATTTCTTAAATTGCAAAGGAGGATGTATACAAAATACATAACAACTTATCATAGAGATGATCGATTGTTATACAAAGATGGAAAACTGTTCCCCCCCCCATCATTCCCCTTACAAACTTCATTGACCACCACAGTGTGTGTGTGAACACATGCGCAACCAGAAAAAAACCACAACCCGTACTTTCATTGTATTTCAGTCTATAATTGGTCTGAAGTGGGGGGGGTGGTGATAAGAAAGAGTAGGCAGTAGGGATGGTCCTTCAAATCAAGTGAGTGCACACCCCCTCCACCAGGTACCCAGATATACCTGGCCAATGAGAAATCATCCAGGAGGAGATGGGGGGTGAGAGGGGGTTCCCTGGAGCAAGCCTCTAGCAGGTAGGTTGGGCACAGCTGGAATGTCACAGCTGGAATGCCCCAATGTTCCTCCTGGCTAAGGCTGCCCACCTGGCCCCAGCTGGCAGCAGGTGCGGCCCTTTCACAATGCAGGTGTGTGCAGGGGGAGGTGGGGTAGACTGAAAACATCTAGGGGCCCAGCTGGCAACTTCCAGGGCTTTGGAATGTTTGAAGCAGGTGAGTTCCAGGCAGGAGCAGGGTGTGGGGAGAAACTGTTGGAGGGGTCTTTCTTGCTCAGGTGGGCTAAGTTGGAAAGGGGGGAGCCCGGAAACCCCTGGAAGTCTCATTAGGGCAGCAGCTGTATTTGGGTCCTACCTGGGGAACAAATGGAAGGAGGATAAGCTGGGGATAGTATGTGGAGATGCTGTTTACATTACAGAGCAATGGATGGATGCAGTGGATGCTGGGGGCCGGGGGACAGGTTTGTACTGTGCTTGACACCTCTCTTTCCTTCAGCATTATCTCTTCACCACCCCACCCCTTCTCTTAACTCCTCCTTTCCCCTCTCCCTCTCCCTTCCTTAACCCTAACCTGTACTTCTTTCTTTACCATGGGCCAGTCACCTCTTTTCCCCAGACCCTCCTCCTTTTTTCATCCCCCTCCTCCCTAATTCCCTTTCTTCCTTAGTTCCCATTTCTTCCCATTTCCCTTTTCCCTCAGCCCCCTCTTTCCCTCCCAGATCACTTTCCCTTCAACCCCCTCTTTTATTCCCACACCACATTCTTTCCCAAGTTATTCTGTCCCTACCATTCTTTTCTTCCAGCCCTCAGACTCCCTCTAAAGCCTTCTCTCTCCTGGCCCAACCTCTTTCATTTTTCTTCAATCTCTCCATTCCCTCCCCCAACACCAGCCGCCGTCAGCCTCTTGTTTTTCCCTATCCAAGTCCTCTTTCCTTTAGAAACTCACTGGTTTCTCCCTCTGACATTCCTGTTCACTCAGACCTGATGGTGGGATCTATGAGTAGGACTAGCTGTGAATGGGGATAAATAACCTCCTTGAAATTCCCCAAGGGAAAAGTATGCCAGAACCTTCAGAATCTCCAAATTCAAGACAAAGATCTTCAAAGACAGAATTTTCTCATTTTTGTCTTTGTAGTGCCTGCATCTAGCATAATACCTGGCCACTTAATATTTCCTTAATTAAAAGCAACTTTTGGTTGGGGAACTGTGAAATTGGGGTGTGGTGGAGCTAAGCTAAGAAACATACATTTCAGTCTCTGTCCCAAGATTAATTTGCAGTGACCTAGGACAAATCATTTCACCCCTCTGTTTCCTCATCTGTAAAACAGGGATATTAACACCTCCCCTGTCCAACTCATGACACAGTCACGTGGATCAGATGAGAAAAAGAAAGGGAGAAGCCCATATCAATTATTGTTATTACTATTACTGTTATCACAATCTCCAGAGGCAGGATGTCAGGGCCAATAGATTGTGGAACTTGAAGACAGAAGACCAGACTCTGAGTCTCACCTCCAACACTGTGTGACCCTGGGCATGTCATTTAATTTCTCATCTCAGTTGACTCTTCAATAAAATGAGAATGACGATACTGACAACGCCTATTGTGAGGGCTGGTGTGAGGTTTGTATAAGATCATGTACATGAAGTGCTTTAAAAACTTTAAGGTGCTATATAAATGCCAGTTAGTACTGTTGTCTTTGGGGTTCTTCAGTGTACCCAGAGGGTTCTAGCACTCTGAGCCCTTAAGCCAACTAAGGCTATTTCTGGGTGCTATGGGAATTTAGCATTGATTTAGTCACTCTTCAGATTCTGAACACCCAAACACAGTGACAATTCTACCGCACACCTGGTAGAAAGGAGGGGCCTGTGGGTTTTCCCTAAGGGGAAGCTGAGAAACCGTTTGGGAAACTTTTCATTTGTAACCAAGAGACCCCAGGAGACCCCAGTGGAAACTTGGAAATGTGGCCTGAATAAGACTTGTGTTTGAGGAAGGGTAGGGCTGGGAGGTTGCTGGGTGAGCCCATCTGAGTGAGAGGGTGTGTGTGTGTGTGTGTGTGTGTGTGTGTGTGTGTGTGTGTGTGTGTGTGTGTGTCTGTGAATTCATGTGCTTGTGTATTATGTGAATATGCATATGAATCTTTGCCTTTGCAAAATGAGTGTTAGACTAGATAATT
Organism: Pseudochirops corinnae; assembly: GCA_028646515.1. Lineage (NCBI taxonomy): Eukaryota > Metazoa > Chordata > Mammalia > Diprotodontia > Pseudocheiridae > Pseudochirops > Pseudochirops corinnae. The sequence continues at coordinate 295,531,391 of CM053587.1, read as the reverse complement.
TCTATGATCCCTTCTTTCTCAGAGTCCTCTTTCATGAGCTTGTGTTTTTGTCTCTGTATCTGTTTGTGTGTGTGAACATGTGCATTTGTATATATCTGTGTATGAGCAAGTTAGTATTATATAAGTATGTCTTAGTCTCCATGATTGTGAGTATATATCTGTCTATAACTGTCTACATGAGTCTGTAGGAATATGTCTGAATCTTTGTGATTCTGTGCTTGTATTTGTATGAGTGTGAGTGAATCTGGGTGAGTGTGCCATGTGACTCGATGCATGGGTAAGTGTGAGTATATAGATGAATGTTTGTATAAGTTGTGTATACAGCCTGTGTCTAAGAATAAGTGTATGAGTCTGTAGCACGTGTCTACTTGTAGCCTTTTTTGTGTGTATGAGTGTCTGTAGGGTTTTAAATCTCCAGATTTAGGTGTATGTCCGCTTGAGGTACTTGAATCCTTCCCAGAAATTCTCTCATTTCAGTGTCAAGGATGAATAGTTCTCTTCTCCCTGCTCCCCCACTCACCCACACACATCTCAGTGACCCGAAGGCAAGTGGTCTTCTAGCCTCCTCAATGAACACCCCTCCCCCTCCAAAGGCACACAGACTAGCACAGCTCTCCCATCCTCCAGACTTAACCCAAAATTCAAGGCTTCCAGTACTACCCCCTTCTTCTCTGACAAAGGAGAACGGCAGCGTCCAGTGCACTGGAAGCCGTCTACACTCTTCAGACGTTGTTACCTCTGTCTTGGGGAGCTAAGTACTTCTTAAAAACAGAGACCAGTCAGGGGAAAGACAGGAGATAGAACCCACCCCGGGGCAAAGACAGCTGGGGGTGGGGAGGGGCAGCTGGCATCTCTCGGGAGAGGCTGCATTCCAGCCCCACTGGGTCCGCAGCTGTGCCCAGAAACGAGGGTCAGGCCCGGGCTCGGCTGGCACTGGCAGAATTCCGGTCCTGTGCCCATTCTGTAGGGGGCGGAGGTCGGCAGGGAGACTAAGGTCCAGGGAGGGGCAGGATTCAAGAGCTAGGGAAAAGAAAGAAGTCAGAAATCCTGACGCCATAACTTTCCTGGCTTCCCTCTGACAGTGATTTAATCCGACTGACGGACAAACCGTGACCTTGTTCTCTGTTTCTCTCCTCTTCTCTTGGTGTCTCTGGATTTCTTTGGCTCTCAGTCTCTCCCTCGGGGCCGCAGATAACCAGGACGGCTAGGGCTAAGGGAATGGAAAGAGCAGTGGTCCTATCTTCTCTCAGGTGCAGGACCCCGCCCCGCCCTCCCCGTCAGACCCTTCCCAACTCTGTCCCGCCCCGCCCCTCACCCCCCACTGGGGGACCTGGGCGCCTAGCCTACTTCCCCAGGTGTGCGAAGCTGCCCCAGGCCGCCCTCCCTGCTCTATCTGCCCAACTTTCCACGGGGGAGGGACCTGCACCAACGTGCCCTGGCCCGGCTAGAGCGGGGGCCCACACGTGCCTGGCACGGGCACCTATGCCACATCCCCACCTTCCCGATCGCTGAGGGAACTAGAGCCTTCTCTCCAGCAGCGCCAAACAGGCCCTGAGCTACACACACTGTTACACCCGGACCTCCCTCAGGGACACACCCTCCCACCGCTGCTGAGAATACACAGCCCCACAGACACACACTCACAGCTTCCAAGAACACACACCCTCGAGACACAACCCCAAGGACTCTTTGTCCCTAGATTGCAACCCTCGAACCCACAGTTTCGTGCGGACACGTACAAGCACAGTCGCAGGATAACATATGGACCCACAATCCCATACCTCGCACTATCATAGCCTGTCTGTCTGTCTGTCTCTCCTTCCCCCCCTCCCTCTCCCTCCCCATCTCCTTCTCAGTAGGGATAAGCTAGGAGCCCCTAAGGAGGGTAGGGGGGGGATGCGCAGCTGTCTGCAGTGGGTGCCAGCCCCACTCCAATCCCCAAATAATGAATATTCATTAGTACTTTAGGCCTCCCCGCGCGCAAGCCTTTGGGGAGCGCGCAGTCTCCAGACAGCGACGTGCGCGCTCTACCAATTCCGTGCACGCGCGCGCCCTTGTCCACGGCACACACCCCCCCCCCCCCGCCCAAATACACACGCGCACACACACATACACACACACACACACACACACACACAGACACACACACACCCCTGGGCCTACACGTTCAAGTCCCTTAAGGGAGTACTGCTGCAGGTCGTACAGCCGCTGCGCCAAGATTCCCAGCCTCAAAATTGGGTGTGAGCGAATACTAGTATTGGAAGAACAGAAATCAGATACAGCAATAACTTTGCCCCAATTAAGGGAAGGGAGGGACAGAGACCCCAGAACATACACACGGAGTGGCATATTCAACAAACATATATAATAAGGCTTGCTGTAGCCTGCATGAAGTACTGGACCAAGGAGACCTGGTCCCGGAGCAAGGAAGATGAGGGTTCTGAGTTCCATCTCTGATACACATCGGCTTAGGGAGCCTCAGAACTTTGGTGTCCCGGGGCAACTCTCTAAAGACCTACATTGCAGAGAAGAGGGAGTTATCAGGAAGTTTTCCATATCAATGAAATCGCAGGTGCCTTACCACGTACCCTCAACCCCCCAAGACTCTGTGTTGAGTAAACTCGGGGAAAGTACACGGCCTAGATAAGACTGTGCTGTTCTCCTGAAGTTTAGTCTAAAAGGCCAAAGCAAGCAACTCCTCCTCTCCTTTCGATGTGGCCTCCTCCACAGGCTCTCAGTCGTGAGAGCCTCCGATGCTCCTGCCTTACCAGGATGGGATAGTTCCCAGGATGTCCAATCCACCTGCCATACCAGAAATGTCTCTGCATTGGTTACAGGTGAGGGGAAGGTCTGGTTATTTTTCACCAGCATACCTGCCTCCTCTTAGGAGCTAGGTTGTGCAGTGGTTAGAGTGATGGGGCTAGCCACAGGTTCCCCACCACTGGGCTAGAGTCAAGAAGATCTGGGTTCAGATCCAGTCTCAGAAGCTTACTAGCAATGTAATTAGCATTTCACTTCGGTTTCCTCATCTGTAAAATGGGGGCAATACTATGACTTCACATGGTTAGTGTGAGGATCAAGTGATATATTTGGTATACTGGTACATAGTAGGTGCTTTTAGTAAGGGCTTGTTCCCATTCTCTTCCCTGAAGGCAGGAAGTAGACACCAGCCTTTTGGGGCACGTAGGAAAGGAGAGGCTGGAATCTTCAATAAAACACAAACACATATAACCAGTCACATCATACAAAACATTTGCAATGAGACTCTGGAGTTAACTCCTAGCTTTGCCATTTAAGGCCCCTCCCAATTGAAGCCCATGATCGAGGGGATAATTTCTAATATCTCTTCCACACCTAAGTCCTTTGGTTCTACATTTTAAGAGCAAGCAATCCAGGGTCATTGCTAATGATTCTAGGGAAGGCTTTCCTTAGGGGATGGAACATGTAGAACATAGAGGCACTGATTCCTCCTTCCCACTTCTTATTCTTCAGGTGGGAGGAAAAAGCATACTAGACTTGGTATCAGGAAATATCCTCCCCTTCCACCCCCAGCATTTCTTTTTTTTTTTAATCATTGGGAAGTTTTTCTGTTCCCCTCATTGGTATTAAAAGCTGATATTTCACACACATACTTTTTTTTTTTTTTACAAATTGCTTTGCATATTTTATTTGATCTTCATCACAAGAACTCTGGAGAGGAGTAATGCAAACGTTATTGTCCCACTTTACAAATGAGGAAACTGAGGCCCAGAGAGAGGAAATAACTAGGCCAAGGTCAAGCTTGGAGTCTCCAAGTAATTGGGCAGTGCTTAACTCAAACTTAGGCATTCTAGGTCCAAATCCCTAGCACTCTGAACCACTGCTACAACAGGGAGAAAAGTCAGTACCTTTCCTAGGTCATTGACAGTATTCAAAGCTAGGAAAGACTTCGCAGATTATCTAGTCCAAGCTCTCATTTTACAGATGAGAAAACTGAAGTCTGCACAGAACCGAAGCCTCCGACACAGTTAAGCAAGTGGAAGAGGCAACAACTGAACCTCTGGTCCAGACGCACTTCCCCACTACACCACACGCGCATCCCACAAGGTATGGTCCCTGAAGAGCGGGCCCGTGCACGTGCACAGACGTACCCACACGTATCCACCCGCGCCCGCGGCAGAGCGTAGAGGCCTGTCACGTGGGCAAGGACCCACGCTCGCCGCAGGGGAGGGCGTAGAGCCCGAATGGCACCCCCTCCACTTCCCTCATGCCCTCCCCCCAATTCCTCCCCCCCTGCCCCGGACCTCCTGCTCCCTCTTTTGGCGGGTGTGTGCAGAGCGCCTCCCCGCCTCCCGTGCCCCACGGAGCTGGGCTCCTTTAAGAGTGCGCGCCCGGCGCTCGCGGCTCCCCTTTGACGTAACCATGGCATCTTCTTGGCACGCGCTGCCCGCGCGCGGGGGAAGGGAGGGAGGGAGTGGGGGCGTTGCCATGGCGCCGGCGGGCACCGCGTGAATCGGGCCATTGTTAGGAGCGGCGCCCGGAGGAGGAGCTGGGGTTTCGCCACAGAGACGCGGAGAGATCCAGAGACACCGAGAGAAGGGACAGGGATACAGGGAGGGAGGGTCGGGCCTGCGGGTCCCCTGGGATCGGCCACCCGGGCCAACGGGCCCGGAGGCGCGCGCGCACTGGCGCGCTCCCGGGGATTCCTGGCAGCGGCGCGCTCCCAGGCGCGCGGAACTGAGGAGCGCGCACTCGCGTCCTCGAGTCACCATCTGCTTCCGCTCCCCATCCCGCGTGGGCGGGTCTCGCTGCCCTCCTCTGCGTGCTCTCCCAGGCTCTGTCTTCCCCAGATCTCCGAGAGCACCGGCCGGCTCAGCCCACGGGAAGTTCATCAGATGCCGACAGAATGAGTGTCTCTGGGTCTCTCCCTTTGCCTCTACTTCTTGACCCTCTGTCCCCAAGAGCCCCGAGCCCAGGCCTGGCCGACCCATGTCGGCAGGCATTTGCATTCTGTTTCTGTGTCTTTCTCTGCCTCTATTTTTGTCCTTGTCACAACCAAGATCCCCCAGCACAAGTCCTAGGCCATGAGGATTTCTGATATTTGTTGAATAAATGTCTCTTTGTCTCTTTCTAACTCAGTCTTTGGCTCTGTCGTACAAGAGTCCCTATCACGGGTCTAGCCCGAAGGAGGTTTCAGCAGATATTACCTGTGATTGAATGTCTTTCCGCTTCTACCCTTTCCTCTTCTCTGTCCCATCTCTTTCTGTCTCTGTCTCTCCCTCCCTCTTCTATATGTTCTCCTTTCTCCCTTTCCTCTGAAATTCCTAATACTATGGGCCTGGCCCACAGGAGACTTCAGCACATGTTTACTGATTTCCCCGCACCTCAGCCACTACCCCCTTCCCGCGCGCCCCCGCCCTGTGCGCCCCGGCACGGCACGGCCCGCGGGCTCCAGATGGCTGCACGGCTGCCGCACTCCGGGGCTCGGCGGGCAGATGTGCCGGACGCCAGAATGCCAGATTGGGCGCAGATGTAGGAGGCGGCGGCGGAACTGGCAGGGGGGATCCCGGGAAGGGACAGCGGAGCGTCCCCCGGGTCTTGAATCTGGGAGGTGGGCAGGAGGTGAAGGGAAAGCCGGCGGGAGGCAAGATTCCTGGGTTCTCCTCCGTCCCGGGACTGGTCCAGGCTGGGCCTCTCCTCCCAGGGCGAGGGGGACCTGAACGTGGGCGAAGAAGGCTTAGTATTTCAGAAAAATGTGTGCCTGCCTTTTTATATACATGGATGCGAGGGCAGAGTGTGTGCAAGTAGGAAGGTGCCTCTGTGGAAGCATATGGAGCAGTGAGTGGGTCAGGCAGTGTGTGGCTCTGCAGCTACCTGTAGGTGAATGCTGTGAGCATGTGCCTGTGGTCGTTTGTATGGTTGTTCTTGTGTTTGTGTAAATTGTGTATGGATCAGTTTGTGAAGGTGCCTGTCTTATCAACATATGTACGCACTCTGCGTACAAATCAGAATTCTGGGGGCCACACCCAGATGTGGATGTTCGAGGTGGGACACTGCTGGCTCTGCTAGTTAATAGAGAGGGGCAGAGAGAAGTGAGGAAGATAGTACAACCGCTCCTGGCTCAACCAGCTGTGGGTCCCAGGTCCCTGGGCTCCTAGGCTGGCCTAGACCACAAGATCGGAAACAAATCTCGGACAATGGCGGCCCCTGGTGTCCACAGCATGTCCCTGCACCAACCTCCGGAGCTCAGCCCACCCCCTGCCCAGGGAGGGTTCTACCCAACCAGAGCTCTAGAACCCCAGAGTTCAACTTCACTCAAATCCAGCACACAGCAGCCAACCTAATTTAGAACCTAGAACTTAATCTATCACGTAGTCCATGAACTAAAATAGCCCATCTCAGGTCTAGAACCATCCCAGCGAGACCCTCACAGTAGATTATTGCTGACATCCCCAAAGAGACAGGGCAGGAAGAAACAGGCACAGACCAAGAGACTGAAATAGGGACAAATAGAGCAAGAGGGAGAGAAGGAAGAAATAGGAAGTTTTAGAAAAGAAACAATTGTTAAGAGGCAAGAGATGGAGAAGGAGGAGATACTGCTCTCAAGTATAGTTGACTTACAATCACCCACCTGTTCCTCTCTCCCAGGGACATGCACACTCAGCCATGCACATAATCCACACATATATGCAATACATGCATGCCCCCAGTGTAGGCATCCCTGCATGAACACATGCACATACATATGACCAGTAGACCTATGCTCAAATTCATATACATACACACCCTGGGGTACACACATGCACAGGTACACTTGAACACATAAGACTCTGCTCCTCCAAACCTGGATTCCTCTCTTAAGAGGTGGCTTCTCCACAAAAGATGAATGGGACTGACTAAACTCAGGTCTGTGTGGAATTGATGTCTCTGGGTCCCCACCAACCTGCATCCCAGTCTGTCTATATCCCTTTGGGCCCAGGCCTAGGCTCCACTGCATCTCCCAGGCCCAGAAGCCTCGGCTGGTGGAGGTTTAATACAGATGCCAAACTGGTAATTGTAACCAGGGGTGACAGGGTCACCTTGAGTCCCAGATGCTCCACCGTGACAGATGGTGTTGGCAAAGCTGATTAGCAGCCGCAGTGCCAGCTCCCGTGCCACCTGCACCACCCCTCCCCCGCTCCCCAAGCAGCCATTACAAACCCATTATTCCTAGGCCCCAGAACTAGGGGCCTCCCATGCTGGCAGCACCCAGGGAAGGGGCACTGATGCCCTTACATCCCCAGACACAATGTTTTCCAGCTGGTATAGAGGGTAGGCACAGCAAGCAACATCCTTCCCAACTCTGGAGGAAGGGCTGTAGGCAGTGCTGGCCCAGGTAGCTAAGAGGAAGCCACCAGGTCACTGGCCTACATATGGGCACACATTTTGAGTTCAGGGATGGGAGCCGTTCCTGTCACCCACAAGAGGCATGGACTGAGCAGAGGGGAGGGAGGTGATAGGTCAAGGATGTCCTCTACATACCTACCACTGGCTGAGATTCTGAGGATCCTATTCCTCCCCACCATGGGAAGAAAATGTGGTCTATGACCCTAGCCCCCAGAATCACAAACTGTCAGAGCTGGGAAAATACCCAAGCTGTACCTAAGCAGCATCCCAACAAGTGGTCATCCAGTCTGTTTGGAGACCTCACTATCTCCTGTCGCAGTTTATTTTGGACAGTTCTAATTGTCAGGAAGTTTTTCTTTACGTTAAGCCAGGAAGCAAAGAGGGGTTGAGGGCCAAGGACAGCTGAATCCCAGAAGCCTAAAGGTCAAAGAGATGGAGAGGACTGGCCCCCGGCTTTAGGCATATGGTTCATCATGAGGCAGCATTCCCCATGTCCAGCTTCTGGATACCCAACCTCCCACCTCCATCAACACATCAACCCTGGGAACTGACCCAGGCTCCCCACCCCCAACCACTGTAAGCTTCCAGCAAACCCTATTCCCACCCCACCTCTGCCTGCTGCTTGGCCTCCTGGCCTTTCAGGCTAGCCCCACCAAGTCAGGAGGAATTGATGCCAAAGTCCATCAGCCTTTACTTGTCTAGGAGCAAGGCTGGAAATCACCTCCATGGGAAGCTAAAAGAGGGGTGACTGGTAATAAAGGCTGGGGGGATAAGGGTGACTGAAAGGTGGAAGGATGAGAGGTGGGGAATGAGAAATCTGAGGATTAGGGGGCTAGGGGTTCTTGGAAGGGGAACAGAACCTTTTCCTCTTCCCCTCCAGGCAGCTCCCAGGTCCTCTTTCTGGCCTTGTTCTATCCATCTGTTTCCTCAGGTAGTGCTGCCCCCCACCCCCATCCTGCTTCCCTCACCTGGGAGGCTCTCTTCCTGAGGAAGGGAGAAAACTAAGGGGGATAGAGAACAGCCCCCACCCCCACTCCTGGGGGGGGGGTGAGGAGGCGGGGCCGCCAGGGGAGGGGAGTGAGGAGGCAGAGTCACCACATGTCCCCACGCCTGTGCCAGACGTCCGCCATCTGCTTGGGGGCCCTGTTCCAGCTCCTGCACAGCTCCCAGCTCCCTCCACCTTCTCCCCCACACTGAAGGATGGGCGGGGGTGGCCTAGAGCCCCAGACAGGGGGGGACTGCCTCAAGGGCAACATTCCCACTTCTCCCCCCCACCTCTCCCTAACCAAGAACCCAAGCTTCCAGGCCGCAACAGCTCCCTCCAGAGTCCCAGACAAGGAGTGTTGGTAAAGGAGCACTATGCCTACCCATTCACCAACTCTTGTACCAGAGCCCAGGTTTCTGGGTTTATTTGACCCCAAGATCCCCTCCCCTATGGAGGCTTGGAATTTTCCCCAAAGGCATGGCATCCATAGCCCAGCCCAGCCTCCTCCTTCTCCCTCATTGTGCCCAGGTTGGAGAATGAACAGACACGGGCAAGTATAGTTTCAAGGAGGCAGATCCTTTATGTTTTTACAAGCAACCTAAATCTCAATAAATATCAACTCTCTGGGCCCAAGGTTCCAAGAACCATTGGGCCTACTGGTCTGGATTGTATCAGGCCAGGGACCATCGTAAGGAGAATGGGAGAAGAGGAAGCCCAGGAGGGTCAACATAGGCCAGAAAGGCCTAGCAGAGGCTATCTGAGAAGCATGTCTGCTAATGGGAGTATCCAGTAGGCATCACTTTGTTCTTGATGTGTTCCTGTTCACACATGTGTGTGGCACTGACAGGCCTCCACTAGTGAGGTGGACACCTTCAGCCGCCTTCGGGAGGAAGGTTTGCCAACTACCTGGCACCAAAGGACGACAGGCACCCGGCGATGTTGGGAGGGCAGGCAACTGTTGCAGAGGTGGGGCCTGGTGAGGCCTGCACTGGGTATGTAGAAGGAGCTGCAGTAGCCAAAGCAAAACTTGTTCTGGAGTCGAATGGAGGTACAGCCAGGACGGGAGACCACCTAATGGGTAAGAACAGAGGCAGAGACACCCAGACAGGCAGAGACTCAGAGAGGGAGAGACAGACAGAGCCAGAGAGATACAGCAGGAGAAATGACCAAGAGACAGAGACAGAGAGAGATGCGGAGGTTGAGGGAGAGGCACATAAAGACACATGGAGATAGAGATAATCGGATCCCAGGAGCAGGGCAAAGGACTATGGCCAGGAGGGGCCATCAGGCCAAACCCCAGGCCCAGCTGTCTCTTCCCTCTACTCTCCTGCTCCTTGCTGCCTAGCTGTCTGAAGGCTTACCTGGGTGAAGGGCACAGCTTTGCATGTCTCCCGAATCACATCCTTGGGACTGAGGGGAAGGGACACAGCAGGCATCTCTTCCTCTTCCTGTGGCCTCCCCACCTGGGGGCTCAGGCTTGAAGCATATTGAAGTTCCTGCTTACCAGGATGGAGCAGTTCCCACGATTCTCCTCCTACTTTCAGACCCTGAAAGGTCTTCCAGCTGTGGGATATGGTGGCGGGTGAGGGGGAGATCTGGGCATTTTCCACCAGCATCTCTGGTCCATCTCCAGAGCCCACCCCTGGAAGTGGGAAGTAAATACTGGACTCCTGGGAAACTTTGGAAGACAGGGGCTTAAACACTGGAGCTGATGTCTTGGATGTTGGAGGGCTGGACCAAACCCCAGTCATCAGGCTGAGGAAAGCTGTGAATTGTCTAACTAACATCTTCCCAATCATCATTCTCTCTAGGCTTCTGGCGATGGGTTCTGCTGCTATCACTCAGGCTGGGACCTGGGCTCAGGGTTCAAAGCAACTGACTCTGCTGTCTGTGTGCATCTGTTGCATGGGGTCTGGGGTGAACTGGAAATCCACTCTAAATAGACCTCTCTCCATGGGAAGCCCCACAGGAGGGGAGAAGAATAAATTTCCCACACCTTGTTCCCCACAGAGTTATCTCAACCTCCTCCTTGGATCACATTCCTAGACCCAAGTCTAGGTGTGTGGTCTAAAGCTGTAGGACATGGGAGGCCTGGAGGAAAGGCTTGGAGATAGTAAGGTATCATGGAAAGAGCTCTGGATCTGAAGTCCAATGCTCTGGGTTCAAACCTGTATTCTGCCAGGTTTTCATTACTGGGGAGATGCTGGGCAAGTTAGCCATGACTTTGGCCTGTGGGTGGTAGGCAGAGGTAGGAAGTTCTGAAGGTAGGATGAAGGCTGGGTGAGATCCTGGGGTATTGGGCTTGACCCGCTCCCCTCCCCCATCTCACACTCAGGTGAGGAGCCCAGAGGCCGTGAGAACAGAGCTAATCCAAGGCTCTCAGCCTTCCCCATTTCCCCAGACTCCTTGGTCCCTGTTCCCAGCTGTGCAGATAGGAACGGTGAAGGCTGCCCTCTGGTGGTCTCTTTCTTCCACAGAGAACATTGTCCACTCTACTGCTCTCATAAATCCTCCCCATATCCTGATCCATCCACAGAAATTCACTAGAATACGAGATGCTCAGGACAGAGTCAGACCCCTAGAACGTGAACACCAAGGAACCAGAGCCCACCACCCCTGCAAGTGCTTCCAAGCCCTGTGTGTCCTCAAGAAGTGGTGAGCAAAGGAAGGACAGAAGGCGGGTGTGTGATGGATTCTCCTTAGAGCAACCTCAAAGGGGAATAGGTTTCTTCATAAGGTAAGATCCCATCTCTGGAGGTCTTAAAACCTTCGGTTATTTGTAAGATTCCCTGTCAGCCTTTAGGCGTTGGGACTTATGTTCTGCATGGGTTCAGGGCAGGGGGAGCTTCCAAGAAAGGCAGAATCTCATCACTAGATTAGGAGTTGAATCCAAGCTCCCACTCATTCGGCAATGCCATCTATAACCTCTCATTTTAGCTTTCCCCATCCTTTATCAGAACATCCTCTGAGCCTCAGGTCCTTCACCTGTCAAATGGGAGGCTACACCAAATAAAAGATCTATAGAGTCCCTTCTAGCTTCAGTGAAATGTTTATTGACTGACCAAGGATCAGTGCCTGCGACTTCTACTGACAAGGAGCTCCTTACCTCTTGGGAGCACATTCCATTTTCAGGTGACTTCTGGTTAAAACTAAAATTTGCCTTTGAATTCTCCCCAGAGTTCCTAGTTCTGTCATGCTGAATCAGCTTTTACATGTTTTCTCCCTTTTCTATGTAATGAGAACATATGTAATAGGGTTAGGACAGAAAAGTCTGGAAGGTCTGAAGACACCTCAAGATAACTCCTATGGACTCTATAGCCCAGTCACCACAACCAATTTATGAAGGAGCTGAACCTAAACAGTATACTCACCCCCTAGGAGTGCTGCCTATTTGCCTAAGTCTGAATTTGGTTTTGAATTTATGGTGACCAAAGGGGAAGGAGGATTAAGTCCTAGTGGGATTTCAATGACCAACACACCAAACCCTCTCTTGGTTCCCTGAGCCTCTAGACTGGGACTAGACTTGCTCATTCTTTCCGCCCTTGAGATTATGGACAGTGTTGGAGGTAAGGTGGCCCAGGAACTTTGATGGTCAGATTCAGTAGGACCTAAGGTTTGGGGAGACCTGGGATTTAGAAAAAATCTGAATCTAAAGTGGCCTGAGATATAAGAAAGCCCAAGGTCTGGGGAAACGAGGGTTTCCAGATTATGAGACATCTGGAACTTAAATCAGAGAAGAACTTAAATCTCAAGCCCTAGATTCCCCTCTTTGAGGGAATAGTTTTTGGCCCTCCCCTGCCCACTCTCCAGCTTAGCTTTGAGATTTGGGTGGGTTCTGTACAGAAAGGCAGGAGAATGAAGGTCTCCTAGAAATGGCTCCAAAGTCCATCAGTGGCTGCCTCAGCCAAGGGGCAAATAAATGGCATGGCAGCATTGTCTCAATTTTCCCTCTCTTCTTCCCTGGGGTCCTATTGCTAGAGCTTTGTCCCACATCACAGGGCAGTGTTGTGATGATCCCAACTGCCCACCTCCAGCCTTCCTCCCTGAGTCCTCTCCTCCAACTGCCTCTCTCCCTCAGTCCCCCTCTGTCCCACCTCCTTTCCTCCATTCTCCTCCCCTCTCTCTATTAACCACCTATAATTTGAGTAAATCCCTTCCTTTTCCTAGGCCTCAGGGTTCTGATCTATAAAATTACTCCCCAAGCTACTACCCAAATTTCCATCAGGAAACCTCCATGGTTAAGGAAAAAGCAAGGGGCTCAGACACTCCCTACTCCCCCCAAAAAAACTGTTGTCCTCATTCAACGGCCCAACTTCTGATCCTTCAAGGAACCCCCTACAATTACACAGTCTCTGTGTTGTCCATTCTGAAACCTGAGGGAAAAAGCAAGCCCTCAACTTAGAATGACTGTTTGAGTCCTAACTAGCTATGTGCCCCCAGGCAAGATGGGAAAACTGAGCTGGTGATAGTCCTTGTGCTATCTGCACATAATAGGTCTTAAACACTTTACTTACTTGTCAGTCAATATGTTCCAGACATTGCATCAAGCACTGGAAATAGTGTTTACCCTCAATGAGCTCACAGTCCATTGGGAGACAACTATTTACCAAAACTGGAAATAATCAGTAGAGGCTAGAGCTAGCTAGGCAGGCTAGAAGGATCAAGGGAATATTTCTGAGCATGGAGGTATGTTTTGTAGGCAGTAGGGGCCAGTAGAAAAGACTGAAGGTGAGTGAGAAGGTAGGGATAATGGAGGGGGCAATCTGCTGGAAAATAGGGATGGAATTGGGAATATTTGTACATGTGTCTACACAAGTTCACCTTGGTAAGGAGAAGAACCACCTTTTCAAATGAAACAAGGGAAGGGAAAGATATTAGTAGAAGGCACCTGGGTGATATGAGACAAGGAGAAAAAACAGTGAGCTCTTGGTAAATGACTTTAACCTTTTCAGTAATAAATGAAGCAAGATTCTTAGCTGTGAGGGTGTGGGGAGGAGATTTTTGAGAAGAGATGAAAAGAGCCTCTGTAGTGAGTTGGTACTTGGGTTAATTAGGGGGGTATAAAAAGCTTTGTCAGTGAGGACCCAGCTGAGGTCATGTAACATAAATCCGCAGTGGACCCAGAGCTTGGTTTTGTAACTTTCTCTAGCTTTGTTCAGCAGTACACGCAATAATGAAGGGAAGGGATCCAAGGCTAAGGTTTGGCAGGGCAAAATGGTGATATGGTAAGAGAGCAAGGGACTTAAGGGGACAGTATAAAGTTGAACTGGTTCACTAAGGTGCCAAGATGGTAAAGGAAAGAGAGAGTAGCTAATACAGGGATGATGAGCTGCTAAAAAACTGAAGGGAGAGCACTGGCCTTGAAGTCAGGAAGACCTGAGCTCAAATCTGGCCTCAGAAACTTGCTGGCTGTGTGACCCTGGGCAAATCATTTAACCCTGATTGCCTAAAAAAAAAAAAAAGAACTGATGGATGGAATTAAAGGTCATAATGTGGAAGAAGAGCAGGGTCTGGGGTTAAAAAGCTGAGTGAAGAGTGAGAGGTGGAATGACAACAGATTATAATAAGGGAATTTCAGAATTCACGAACATGGAAGTGGTGCATTTGTGGGTTAAAACAGGATCAATTGGTATAACCATCTTTGTGTGTAGCTGAAGTGGGATGAAGGACTAGGTCATGTGAAATTGTTGTTTGTCCTTCATTCTCAAAGAAGACCATGAGGTCGGGAGGGTGATGTCATGACTTTCAAGTGAATCGGATTTAAGTGAGGCAGGGCTGTGCAAAGTCACCAGCCTCACTCTCTTCCCTAGTCATCTAGGTCCAGTGGCAAAATTAGGACGACTGGAGATGGCCCTGGATGCAGTGGGAGACCTTAGCCTTTTTAAGCTAAGGTCTTTCCCAGGTCTCAGTTTGTCTGAGGCAATGCCCATTCAGTGATCAAGGCTAGGTAAAAATGAGGAAAGGAATGGCCTCTTCTACCTAGTCAAAAAAAAAAAAATCAGTCTGGGAGAGGAAGACCCTCAGCGTTTCTGGCCAAAACAGAAACAACTGCTATTTACACTCACTCTGAGCCATTCGAGCCCAAACAATAACCAAATGAGGCTTGGGCTGGGACCTATTTGTTGGCCAATCAATGAGAGGCAGAGTGATTTGGGTTTAAAGGCATGGTTCTTAAAAAGAAATCTAGCCTATAAACTCCAGGACATCTTTTAAGGTTTCAGCAATCAAAATTTATATTCCTTTAGGTAGAGCACCCAAAGGTAAGGATATGATTCTCTACGTGGAGAGAGGGAGAAGAGGGAGGGAGAGAAGAAGGGAATGAGGGAAAGAAGGAAGAAAGGAAGAAAAGAAGGAAAAAGGGAAGGAAGGAAAGAAGGAAGGAAGGAAGGGAGGGAGGGAGGAAGGAAGGAAGAAAGGAAAGAAGGAAAGAAGGAAGGAGGGAGGGAGTTGTGTTGCTCAACTACAACTGGTCAGTTGGATCCCCAGTGATGCAGCTACTACTACTCACAGATTGCTGACTGTTGTTTGTCCTTTGTACTTAAATAAGACTGTGACATTGGGAAGGTGATGCCATGACTTGCAGGTGAATTGGATTTCAGTGAGGCATGGCTGTGCAACAGTCACCAGCTTTGTCCTGAGGTCATGTGAAATAAATTGAAGAACTGTGAGGTTAGGGTATTTGAGGGAGTATCTATAGAAATGTTGAAGTCCTCTAGAATGAGGGCAGGAGTTGAGGAGGAGAGAAAAATTGTGACCCAGGTACTAAACTCACTGAGGAAAGAAGGGGAACAGCCAGTAGACAGAATTGTGATTGACTGATAGATATGGATTAAGCGACCCTCAAAGAAGAAAGGAAACATGAATTTATTAAGCACCCACTATATACCAACCACTTTACAAATATCATTTGATCAGCCCAAAAGTCCTGAAAGGTAGGTGATATTATCATCATCTCCATTTTAAAGTTGAAGTAAACTGAGGCAAACAATGGTTAATTGATTTGTCCAGGGTCACATAGCTAGTGAGTATCTGATGCTGCATTTGAACTCAGTTCTTTTTGACTCCAAGACCAGCACACTACCTAGCTGCCTAGGAGAATGTACTGAGTGCTGGTGATAGTGAGAGAACCTGGGAGTGTTGATGGGGAATGAGGACTATTCCAAGTACTCCACCTTGACAAGTGAATGGAGAGAAGGAGTGAAAATGCAGCCAGTGCTGGAAAGGGAGTCCAGGGAGGAGAGAATCAGGTCTCAGTCAGAGCCAAAAGATGGAAAGAGAAGGAAAGAAAAATATTTAAGCTGAAAGCAAGTTTGTTATTTGTGGAGCAGACATTCCAGAGAGCACAGCAGCAGCAGACAGCTAGCTCTGGAGATGGGATGGGAGAGAGGGAAGGGAAGCCAGGGTGAGTTAATGATAGGGATCCGGCAGTAGGGACCTGGGGTTTGAATGATGACATCCAAGGGTTCAGAACCCATGGGATGGAGAGGGTATGACCAAGAGAAAGTTTGTTAATCATTGAGGAATGAATTCAAATAGGTTTTCATTGTCCATAAGAGTTTGTCTTCCGGATAGAACTCAAGGCTAGTTGAGGTAGTTGAGGCCTTAGAACTTAAAAGGTCAAAAAGAGAGAAGTGCTAGAAAAGCAGGAAGAAAAGAAGCAATTATTAAGCTCCTACTATATGCCAGGCACTTTACAAATATGATCTCATTTTATTCTCACAACAACCCTATCTTAGGTGCTATTATTACGCTCATTTTACAGATGAGGAAATTGAGGCTAATTTTTTTAACTAAATGACTTGCCCAGGGTAGTAAGTGTTTAACACTGAATTTGAACCATCTAAATACCTGTACTGAAAACTGAAGGAATGGTGTTACTCCCCTTCCCCTTAAAGCAAACTTGCTGGCTGGAGACTTGACAGAATGGCCTTTCTGCTCAATGAAATGGTGTTTCTCCTCTGCCAGCTGGAGGGGGGAGATCTGGTAGACCACCAGAGGCAATGGAATGGTATTTTCCCCCCTTAATCCAAAGGCTGGAGATTGGTGCTCATTGTAATAGGAAAGTTCTTTGCTTTATAAACCTTTAAGCATCATCAAAATATAACACTATGACTAGGAGTTTCTTACATTCCAGTAGAATATAAACTTTTTGAGGGCAGTACGTGCACTTAACACATGGTGTGGACTTACTGGCTAAACTATTAGATGTCTCAAAGGAGCACTGGATTTAAACCTAGAAGAGGTCTTAGCAATCTTCTAGTCCAACGCCCTCCCTTTGCAAATAGGGAAACTGAGACCAAGGGACCACATCCAAGATGCTGTTAAGAGCATGGGATTTAAGGCAGGAAGGGACTTCATCTGGTTCAACCCATTTTACTCCCCAGAGAAGCAGCAGACAAGGCAAAATGAGTGACTCGTCCATGAGGTCGATAGTAAATTGCATGTGGTTCAGTGAATAGAGCACCGGGCCTGGGCTCAGGAGGACCTGAATTCAAATTTGACCTCAGACACGTAACACTGGCCGTGTGACCTTGAGCAAGTCACTTAACCCCAATTGTTCTACCCTTCCCCCTTCAAAAAAAATTAAAAATAAATAAATATTAATAGTAAATTGAAGAGCTAAATGGATCCAGACCCCTGGCGCTAAAACCCCAGAGCTCTCTCCACTAAATTAAACTGATATTCAAGCTTGCATTATCAGGGTCTACTGATAGAGAGTAAAGCAACGGATTTAATAGCTCCTTTTAATTCAAGCCGCATTTATTAAATACCTACTGTGCGTCAGGCTCTGCGCTGAGCATTAATTTATTTTTTTAAGTGCTTGTCTTCGAGGAACTTGCACTCTCTCGGAATCACGCGCATAGGCTCTGGGAACCCATTCGGACCGGGAAGGTATCTGCTAGTCGAGCTAGGAGAACGAGAGTGATCCGGGTATGGAGACAAGGCCCGGGATAAGCGATCGGGCGCAGTCAGAGCCTCCGGCCAATCAACAAAGGCTCGGCCCGCCCCTCCCAGCCCCTTCCCCGCCCCGCTGCTCGCGCTCTGACGCAGGCAGCGCGACAGACACCCCGGAACCAGTCGGCTAGGACCCCGGCCGGCGGCCAAGATGGCGGCGTCCGTGTTGCTGGCGTGCGGCGCGCGGGCTATGCGGGCTCCCCCGGGGGCCCTGGTCTCCCGCGCCTACCGGGCCCGGCCGCCCCCGCTCCGCCCGCCCAAGCCATTCACCCCAGACCCGGAGAACCCTCTGACCCCACGCTGGCAGCTGCATCCCCGCTTCGCTGCCAAGCAGTTCGGGCGGTTCGGGGCCGCGTCCGGGGTGGCCCCGAGCTCGCTGTGGCCCACGGTCCCGCAGCTCCGCGAGCTGGAGGCCGAGGAGCGCGAGTGGCAGCCGAGTCTGAGCGCCATGCAGGAGTCACTGCGGGCCCGCGCCGAGGCTCAGGAGCGAGAGCGCCGGGAGAGGTGGGCGCGCGCACGGGGCTTCGGGGGGGAGGGGGGTCTCCACGGGGGGACACGCGCCTTCCTTCCCCAGACCTGTCTTCTCGCCTGTGAAAAGCAGCAACTGGGTCCGCAGGTAGCTTAGGCTCTAGCATTCCATAGCGTGGGCCCTTTGGCACTTTGGGCAAGCCCTTACCTCTCTCTGGACGTCACGATCCCACCCTTAGAGTAGAAAGGAACCTCAGAAATTATAGAGAGCAGGTCAGCCCCCTCGTTTTACAGAGGGGAAGAAACCCAGACTTAGGAGGAACGGATCACCTGATCCACTAGCTTTGCCTTCACTAAGGCAGAATTAGAACCCAGGGCTTCTTCTAAATCCAAGGCTCTTCCCACTACACTAAACAGCGTCTCTGTGCAAAAAGCTCATCTATAAAGTAAGAAGTTGAATCAGAATCGAGTCTACTCTATCTAATCCAGAGGTGTCAAACATTAAAATGTAAATGGGGAAATATTTAACAAAGTACAGTAAAAATATAGGTGATATTAATCTGTGGTTTTCTAAATCATTGTATGGCCTACAGGGGTCCTTATTATGCACAGTTTAGTGACTTCTATTTCCGTTTCAGCTTTACACCTTTGGATTAGATGATCCCCAGAGCCCTTCTGCCCCTGGTGTTCTACAACATCTAGAAAGCTCAGGGCTTGGAGATCTCGGTGCCCTCTATCTTGAGGCCTTCCCCAATGGAAGGAGCTGGGATGCCTGGGGAGTAGTCCCAAGGAGGCCAGCTGTGAAGACAGGATCATGGTTTTATAAGATTTAGATCTGGAAAAGTCCTTAGAGGTATTTTCATCCCTTCACCTTGTTTTTTCAGAGGGAAAACTAATGCCCAGAAAAAGGAGAAGATATATAGTTATCCAGGGCAGCTAGGTGGTTAATCAGATAGAGTGTGGAATCCGGAGTCAGTTCAAATCCAGCCTTGAGCACTTGTAGTTTTGTGACCCTGGGCAAGTCACTTAACCTCAGTTTTCCTCATCTGTAAACTGGGGATGAAAATAGTAGCTCCTACTTCCCAGGATTGTTGTGAGAATCAGTTGAGTAAATTATAAAGCTCTTAGCACAGAGCCCCACACATAATAAGCACTATATAAGTGTTAGTTATTACCTAGTTCAACTCCCAGTTTAATGGTTGAGCTGTTCTGCAAAATAAGACATCTTGGACACTGGATTTGGAGGCAGAGATCCCAGATTCATCACTTGCTAGCTTGTGTGATAGAATACTGACCAAGTCACTCCTCCTTTCTAGGCATTTTGTTTTTGTTGTTGTGTTTCTTGTTTGTTTTAAAGAACAGGTAGGAATAAACAGAGAGAGGAATGGAGGGCATTCTAAGCCTAGGGAACAGAATAACAAACAAAGACATAGATAGGGAGGTGTGGTCATGTTCTGGAGGCAGAAACTGCTCCAGTGTAGCTGGCACACAGATGAGTAACATGAGAGAAGGCCTGAAGAGGTGTGCCACAATCGACTTACTTGGTACCTATGGGGAAGAAACATTCTAGCAGTGGAATCTTCCTTCAAGGCCCAGGTCAGGTGACTTCCCTGGGCAGCCTCATCGGATTTCCCCTTTTACGAATTTTCTTTCTTTGTCCATTTTCTGTTTTCTCCCTAGAAAGCAAAGCTTAAGGGATTTGGTTTTACATCCCCAGTGTTCACCATAATGTCGTGTATATAGTAGGCACTAGGTGGCACAGTGGATAGGGTGCCAGGCCTGGAGTCTGGAAGATTTGAGTTCAAATTCAGCCTCAGACACTTACTACTTGGGTGACCCTAGACCAGCCACTTAACTTTGTTTGCCTCTTTTTCTTTATCTGTAAAATGAGCTGGAAAAGGAAATGACAAACTCCTCTGGCGTCATTGTCAAGAAAACCCCAATTGGGGTCACAAAGAGTCAGACAACTGAAACAATTGAATGACAGGTGTTCCTTGTTCCCATTTCCTTATCTGTGAAATGAGGGATAAGATGATCTCTAATAATTAAAACCCCCTCCAGCTCTGGCACACTATTAACTCAGAGAGCTGGGTGGATCCTGGAGGTCACTGTCGAAATAGGAAAACAGAGCCTGAGCCAGGTCTGGAACTCAGTCACCCCTTGCTTTGTCAGTAAACATTTTTAAGCACCTGGTGTGTATCAGGCACTGGGCTAAGAGCTGGGAATACAGAGAAAAGCAAAAGACAGCCCCTGCCTCAGGGAACTCACAGTCTAATAAGGGAGCCAACAAGCAAACAAATACAAACAAGCTATGTGCAGAACAATAAATTACAGTCATTGTAGGAAATAGTCAGCAGAGGGGAGTTACTGTAATTAAGAGGGGTTGGGAAAGGTTTCCTATAGAAGATGGGATTTTAGTTGGGACTTGAAGGAAGCCAGTAGGAGCAGATGAGGAGGGGGAGTGTTTCAAGTGTGTGGCACAGCCACAGAAATGCCCAGAGTTGAGAGATGAAGAGGCTAGTGTTGCAATCAAAGAGTGTATATTGGGAGGTAAGATATAAAAGACTGGAAAAGTAGGAGGAGACTAGATTATGAAGGGCTTTGAAGAACACTGGGGTTTATATTTGATCTCGGAGGCAATAGGGAGTAGGGACTTTATATGATCAGACCCAGACTTTGGGAAAATCACTTAGCTTCCTGAATGGGGAGAGACAAGTGGATCCATTATTTTTTTGCCTTCACTAAGTCACCTTCACAGTGACCACAGCAGTCACTGTGGTAGCCCAGGCATGAAGTGGTGAGAACCTGCCTACTCCAGGGAGGCAGCAGTGTCAGAGGAGAGAAATGTTGCAAAGATGAAATCGACAGACTTTGGCAACAGATTGGATGTTGCGGGGGCGGTGCCTAGGCGGTGAGCCTGGAGCCATGGCACCCTGTACAGTAATTAGGAAGTTAGGAGGCGGGGGAAGCCTTAAGAGCAGTGGTTCTCAACCTTCCTAATGCTGCGACCCTTTAATACTCGTATGTGGGCATATCTGCATGTGGGCGGACCTGCCTGGAGACAGATAAGAGGAGTGGTGTCTCGGTTCCTGAGACCATCAGAAATATGTGTTTTCTGATGGTCTTAGGCGACCTGTGACTCCTGTGAAAGGGTCGTTCAACCCCTAAAGGGGTTGCGACTCACAAGTTGAGAAGCACTGCTTAAGAGGGAAAGGTAAATTGTTTTGGACGTGTTGAGTTCAAGATATCTGTCTTACGTCTAGTTTGATATGTCTGAAAGGTAGTTTGGAAATATGAGACTGGAGGTCAGCAGAGAGGTTGCTGCTGGACAGGTGGGTCATCATTATAGAGATGATAATTAAATCCATGGAAGCTGATGAGATCGAGTGAGGTAGTATAGAAGGAGAAGGGAAGAGGGCCCAGGACAAAGCCCTGTGGAACCCAGGCTTAGTAGACTTGACTTAAAGGCCCATTGGATTTGGCAATTAAGATCATTATTAATTTTGGTGAGAGCAGTTTTAGTGGAATGATGGGGTTAGAATCAAGGACTAAGAAGAGAGTGAGAGGAGAGGAGGTAGAGGCACTTATTATAGACAAACTTCCCAAGGTATTTGGCCACAAAGGTCAGAAGAGATATAGGATGATAGTTATTGGGTATAGAACGATCAAGGGCAGGATTTTGAGAATGGGGCATCCTTGAAGGGGCATGTTTGGAGGCAGTGTAGACAGAAGCTGAATGACAGAGTGGAGATGACAGAGGGGCAGTCTACTGGAGGAGGGGGGTTGGGATGGATGGGAGGGCTTGAACAAGTAGAGGGCCAGCCTTGGTCAGCTCATCACATGATGCATGAGTGAAGGAGAAGATGGCAGAAGCAGCTGAGTGATAGGAGACGAGCACAGGGCCACTGGCCTGATTTTCTTGTCATCCTCTTGGCGGGACAGGCCAGTACCCACAGGAAACACGAAATAAATTCAGTGGCCATCCCTGTGTTAACTGATGTGGGGAGAGTCCAGGTGGTCCTGGGAAGCTTCATGGGGGAAATGAGACTAGAGGTAGCATGATGCTGAGCAGTGGATTTGGTGTCAGAGGATCTGGGTTGAAATCTACCTCTGCCACAGTTTCTCTATAGGACCTTGGACAAATCACTTAACTCCTTTGGGCCTTAATTCCTATTACCTAAAATGAAGGGGCTGTCCTAGGGGACCACTGTGGTCTCACCCAGCTCCATACTTGTTTCTTTGTAGTGGAAAACATGGGTTTAAATCTGAATTCTGACATTAGTTGTGTGACCTCCTGGATCCTGTTTCCTCAGTCATGCGTATGGCCTACAGGGGTCCTTCCCTTCACAGCACTCATGGGGAAAGTGATTTCTAAGTCATAAAACAGCAGAGCAATGGGAGCTATTATTAACAACTTGAGCCTTGCAGAGCCCTTAGTGTTCTGAAAAGCAGGGATTTATCAAGCAGGGCCAAACCAAGTGATCCACAAGAGGAAACAGGCCTGGAGCCTTGAACTAGCTTTGTGGGTCCACACTCACCCTGCTTCCCTGCTCTCCAGGGAGCAGCTCATTGAGGCCAAAATGGCCCAGATGCCACAAATGATCATGGCCTGGAGACAGCAGCAGCGAGAACGCTGGGAGAAGGCCCAGGCAGAGAAGGCCCGGAGGGCTCGACTACAGGCAGAGGCTCAGGAGAAGCTTGGCTATGATGTGGATCCGAGAAGCTCCCGCTTCCAGGAGTTGCTACAGGAACTGGAGAAGCAGGATCGCAAGCGGCTCAAGCAGCAGAAGAAGCAACAGAAGGAGACGGCAAGAATGGCAGCCCTGCAGACAGCTGCAGAGGCCACCAAGAGCCCTGTGAGCCCCCGCCTGGAGGGACATGGTGACCTGGAGCATGCTGAAAACCCTTCCAATAAAGCTTAGTGCCCAGTAAATTTGTCTGTGCAGACTTCTTTTCCTCTATTCCAGGAGCTGGACGTACCCTACCTAGTATGGAGTTGAAGGAACATTGTGTTTGGAGTCATTTTAAACCTTGTATCTTGAACAAGCCCCTTCCTCTCTTCACCTGTAAAATGAGGGTTTGAACTAAATGGTCTAGATCTAAAGTCCCTTCCAGCTCTTAAGCCTATAGGTAGGAAGGCTTGGTCCCTGCCAGTACCTGAGGTCAGTGTCTACAAGAAGGGGAATCCCCAGGTCCCATCCCACCCCACCCCCAGTTTCTCAGCTGCTGGCTCCCAGCCTGCACAGGGGGCTCTCAGCTTTGCCAACCACTGGGGGAAGGGGCAGGGGGAGACGATGGGGAAATAATGGAGGAGCAGATGGTGGAGGGGGAGAAGGCTTCTGTTTACCAACATTAATCTCCAGTAATTAGCCAATTACCAAGGGGGAAAGTAGCCAAAACAGACAGCAGTATGTGTGTTGGAGGGAGGGCTTCACCCATCCAGTATTTCTCCTAGCTTGGGGGGGCAGGGGGAGGGCTCCCTCCAGGGCCAGAGCATCACAGGGTTTGGCTCTGCAAAGCTCACCAAAGCAGCTGACTCTGAAGACGGCCAAGCCTGAGCAGCTGGGGCAAGTGAAGGGCCAGTTTACCCTGGTAAGGGGTAGCTCATTCTTCCCTTCCCCATGGCTCAGGAACCTGCCCATGAAGCCCTCATCCCATCCACATCTCTTAGTGAACAGGGCTTGGTTACTACACACTTTCCCAGGACAGAACACAGGAACTAAACCAGCTGCCCCTAGCTTGTTTCTAAAATTTTTATTCACTTCAAAACCTTTATCAGAGACACATTTGGGGGGAGGGAGAAGGAAGGCAAGAGGGAAGGAGTCAGGACAGCCTAGCTCTGGAGTTAGTTTCTGCCCAGACATTCTCTTTAGTGAACACCCTACCCAGAGTGCTCCTGCCCCTCCAGCCCCATCATAATGCAGCTCTTTGTAGAAAGCAAGAGGGATCCAAACGCCAACTTGTTCTTCACTAGGCAACAGGAAGGAGCAGAGGGGCTTTTATGCCTTCAGTTGCCTACTTAGAAGTTTTTTTCTCTAACCCCAACACCCCCTTTTCTCTCTCCCCAACACTTAGACTGGTGATAAGCAATTAGCCCTAGCTATCCTTCATCTGACTTTCCTCAGAAAAAAAAAAAAAAAAGCCAGATGGAAGAATTTGGAGTTTCATTCCAAGGGAAGATCAGGTTCCTCCCACCCCCAGCCCTACCCCAAGTCAGAAAGGGGGCAGAAGGGGTGGAGCTGGGCCACCTTAGACTCCCCCTAGGAAGGGGTGAGGACATCAGCAGTTTTAGGGGAAGGGAGGGAGGAGAGACCTGCTTGCTGGGAGCTGGGGCCAAGGCTCCATCTGTCTCAGCAGCAAGCTGGGCCACAGGCCAGGAGGGGCCCATCTGTCTACAAATCCCGTGGCCAGGCCGCCAGCTCCAGCTCACACACACACACACACACACACACACACACACACACACACACACTTTCTCTCACACACATGCACACGTGCACACTCAGAAATGGGGGGAATGCTGGGTCAAGGAAGACAGCCTTATTACAGCTGTGTGTGGCCCCAACTTCCTTGGGGGGAGAAAGGAGTTAAAAGGGCACTCGGGTAGTCTTTTTGTGTTTTTTTTTCCACTTAAATAAACATGAGTGTGTGTGTGTGTGTGTATATGTGTGTGTGTGTATGTGTCACACACACACACACACACACACTTTTTTCTTCTATAAAATTTTTTTGCCGGCAGTGGGGGTAAGGGTGGGGGTGAGCTCAGTTTCCCTCCCTCTCTGTATCACTCGTCATCAAAGTTCTGACTCAGGAGAAAATTTGCTGCCAGGTTCTCGTTCTTCTCACAAGCGAAGTAGGCCTGGATTACCAGGCTCTCAGGAAACCCCAGGGCCTTCAACTGCAGGAGATGGACCAAAATAGGAGGATGAGGAGCAGAAGTCACAGGCATCACACCAGTTAGAAGTGGAAGGGCATATTGTCCATCCCAACCCCAAACAGGCCCAAAAGGGAACCAGGACTTGCCCACAGCCACCCAGTGAGCATGTAATGGAGCAAGGCTTCAAGCCCAGGTCTGAGCACACGCAAGTCAGCCCACTTCCCACCCTTGCTGCTCTCTTACCCTCTCTATGGCTTCTTTTTCCTGTGGCGTGACCTGGATGTAGTTCATCTGAGGGGATTCCTCACCAATGGCCCCAACCTCCCCCTCCACATCTGACATGTCTGCCAGCTCCCCTGTGGGCTCATTCAACATCTGGATGAACTGTTCCTGGTGCCTGCTAATTTGCTGAGGACCAAAGTGGAAGAAGCCAGGTCATCAACAGGGTCACCAGCTTGCCCTCAATGGCAGTCAAGAAGCCCTGTCCAAAGCAAAGACCTTCTCCCTACCTGCAGTAATTGGGGGTTCTCCTGGCCTAGCTGCTGTAGCAGGGCTGGCAACAAGGCTGGGTTCTGCTGAATCACTTGTCGCATGTTCTGGAACTGAGGCTGGTCACGGAGAAATTCCAGGGGGTTGTCGCCTGTCAAAGTAGATAGGGGAAGGAGCCCCCTTTAGACCTGGACAAAGAGGCTTTTTCTTCTTGGCCTGGTGCCCACTACTTACCTCCCTCTGGGGCAGGCTGCTCCGGGACTTGGCTCTCCTGTACAGGGCCACTTTCAGGTTCTGGACTCCCTGGGATACCCTGTAGGGCCAAGGGGGATATAAGATGCCCTTTCTACCCTGCTGGCATGAGCTGGGCCCTCTTTCCCATGTACCCAGCTCTGCTGGACAGGGAGCAGAGGGAAAGGATTATGCACAAAACAGAAAATATCAAGGAGCTGGCCCAAGATAGCAAAGCCTAAACACTGATTATCACATTTTTTTTTGAGAGGGGGATGTTAGGAAAAAGTGAAACCCAGGAAAGATGCATTATTCTCAAACTGGATCTGAAAAAAACCTTAGAAATTCTTCATGCCACAAATGGAAAAAATGAGCGTCAAGGTCATATAGGCAAGCAAAGATTAGCAGGGTAGGAGAAAAACTCAGTGCTCCTTCCACAGCCCAAGGCTGGTTGCTTTTCCTTCAAAGCCAAGTTGAAGCTCCACCTCCTCTATTCCCAGAGAAGATCAGGGAGCCAGCTCACCGTCAGCAAGTACTCCACAGCCCGATGGGGGTTGTTGTAACTGGCCCTCAGGGCAGCCACCACCCGCTCACGTTCATAGCCCATGGACATGATTTCTGTCAGCATCGTCTCATACTCCGAACCTGTCACTGAAGGGAGGGATAGAGAAAGAAGGCTCTGGGGTGATCAGGCCTGGCTCCAGCCCCCTTCCCTCAGCCAGGAGCCTTTCCTCCTTTTCCCCTCCCACCCCATTCCCCACCACCCAGCCACCCACCTAATGTAGAGGCTGCATCATCCTCCTGCCCGCTGCTCCCTGAAGAGGGAAGAGAGCTGTAGAGTTGACAGAAACATTTTTATCAATGACTTGGATGAAACCACTGAAGGCAAGCTTGTCAAATTTGTGGAAGATGCCAAGTTGGGAGAGAGTGAGCTAAAACGCTGGATAAAAGAGTCAGAATCTAAAAAGAGCTTGGCTAGAATTGAGGACCAAATTAAATAAGGTCAAGTTTAATAGGGATTGATGTTAAATTGTATACTTGGGTTCAAAAATTCAGCTGGTTAGACAGCACATGGTGATAATCTGGGAGTTGTCACAGACTACAAACTCAACACAATTCTGCAATGTGACAAAGTGGCCAAAAAAGGAAAGTTAGAACAATCCAAGGCTGCTATGAGAGTTACAATATTCAAAGCAAGAAAGGCAAAAATTCTGCTCTCTTCTGCTTTGATCAAATCACCTGAGAGGTGAGCAAGATGATAAGAGGATGGGAGAACAGGCCAGTGAGGATCAGCTGAAGGAACTGAAAAAGGTTAGGCTAGAAAAGGGAATATCTGAGGCTACAGCAAGCAGGTAAAGATCTGAAGGTCTATCCCATGGAGAGGACTACTTCTGTTTAATCTAAGCATGGAAATATGAGCAAAGGGAAGTTGCCAAGAAGCAAATTGAGGTTTAATGTAAGAAAAAACTTCCTAACAAATAGAGCTGTCCCATGGGCAGCATGAAGCTGCCTTGGGAGGCTATAAACACCCCCTCACTGAGAGTCTTCAGGCAAAGTCATGTGACCATGGGTTGGAGGTGTTGTTAGAAAGGATTCTTGATTAGGAACCAGTTGGACTGATATGGCTTCTGAGATCCCATTCCAACATTCAGACTCTGTGCCCTCTGATTGGGGCTCCTCACTTCCCTCTCACCTTGAATCTCTCCACCATCTTAGGGGCCCTGGATCTCTCTGGGAGGGGGGACAGAAGACAACAAACTAAGGGAAGCATAGGAGCAGTCTTATATATGTGAGACTTGGATCAGATTCATTCTGCTGGGCTCCAAAGGGTAAAATTTGGATCACAGAGTCATTTAATTTGAACTGGAAGGGACTTTGTAAACCATCTCACTTTACAGATGAGGAAGCTGAGCCCCAGGGAACGTTAAGTAACAGAGCAAGTTCATACAACAAAAAGTGTCAGCCATGGGATTTGAACCCAGATCCTCAGACACCCAAGCCAGTGCCCTGGAGTACACTGTACATTGAGTAGAAGGAGGTACAAGCTGCAGACAGACAGATTTTGACTTGATTTAAGGAAAAACAACTTTAAAAAATTAGAGATGTCCAAGAATGAAATGGGATGCTCAGGATTTAGTCACTGGAAGCTTTAAAGCAGAGGGTAGATGACAAAGTGATCAGGAATGACACAGAAAGAATAAGTCATTTAACCCTTTTAGGCCTTGGCTGCCTTGTTTATAAATAAAAGAACTGGAATTGATGCCCTCTGAGGTCCCTTTCCAATATAGAGATCATGGGAAAGCATGAGAAGCCCAGAGCTCAGGAGTCCTCCAACCCCACCCTGGGAAACCCTTACCCAGACCCAGCTTCTGGAGGTGTCCCAGCAGCTGACTCCTCTGTGGGCTTCTTCTCTTCACTGGGGGCTGGCGGGGGTAGGGGCATGGCAACAATGGTGGGAGCTGGTGGGGCAGGTGTAGAGGGTTCCGGGGTGTTGGCAGCAGCAGGGGCAGAGGGCTCCGGAGGCGCCGAACTGGCAAGCCCAGCTTTGGCCTGAGAGGGCCAAAGAGACGATATGTTAGAGCCTTGTTTTTATCAGCCCCAACATAGCTGGGGGACCAGACCCCACCCTGACCAGGCCTAATCTATCTAGGACATGGCTGGTGACACCCCATAGCTGGAATGTCTTCTAGTCTCCTTCCCACCACCACAGGATTGTTCCTGTCCTTACCTTAGTCACCATGACGACCACAAAGTTTTTCTCATCAATCTTATAGTCTCTGATAGGGACATCATCACTGAGGATCTTTCCTGCATAGATAAGCTTCTGTCCAGACACAGGGAAGGCATCTCGACCCTTCTCTGCCTCAATCTTTTCTTTGAGCACCTTCACCTGAGGAGGAAATCATAGAATTTAAGTCAGGAAAGACCCTTAGAAAAAGAATCCAACCCCCTCCTTTTATAGATAGGAAAACTAAGGTCCAAAACAGAGAAAGGATTTGTCCATGGGTTTACACAGTGAGAGTCAGAACACCAGGGAATAGAGGGAAGGGTAGAGTCTTATGGACTGGGCCCTCAGCACTTTGGGGACCACAGGAGGAAAGGGGAACAGATGCCAACATGGAAAGTAGTCCAGGCTAGAAGTCAGAAGCTTTGATTTCTCATCTCAGCTCTTACTGTGTGAATGAACCTAAGTAGGTCTCTTTTTTTTTTTTCTGGGCTTCGATTTCCTCATCTGTCATATAAGCAGAGGATTTAGAGATCAGAGGATTTAGAAGGGGCCTCAGAGTCCATTTAGTTCAACGGAGTCTGTAAAAGGACGGATAATCCCTTCCCTGCCTCAGCCCAGAGTCACTACAGCTGAAGCAAGTGCCCAGGATACACGGGGCTGCCAGCCATTATCTGTCTACCTGTGTCACCCTAGGCTCGGCCCCCGCGTGCCTCCATTACTTAGGGGTCAGTTCTTCTCTCACTACCCACTTTGCAGGGTTGTTGGGTGGGGGAAGTAATAGCTCACTACCAAAATGTAAATTACAACTGTCGTCATCATCATCATCTTTATCTTCACCGCTCCCGGATTACTGGGGCCTCCCCAATAGGGGACCACAGCTCTGCCAGCAGCCTCCCCCTTGCCCCCAAATCAGCTCTGGGGGGGGTGGCTCCCCACCCCCACCCCAAAAGGCCCAGAAAGACAGGGAGGTGGACGAGCCACTGACCGCTGAAGGAAAGGGGAGAGTGTGGTGGTAACAGGGGGATGGGGGGGTCACAGCAAAGGGAAGGGAGGCTTTGGGGACATGGATGGGGGGAGGACGGTTCAGGGAAGGAAAAGAGAGAGAGAACGGGGTTGAGAGGTCTGGAATGAGAGCGAGGTGGAGGGGTGGGAAGGGGCTGCGTCAGGCCCGCCCCGCGGGGAGAAGGGCGAAGGGGAGTCGGACTTGTGCTGTCCCGTCCCGGCCTCCGTCCCTGGCCCCGGCCTCACCGTCTCCCCCGGCTCCATGCGGATCTTAAATGTTTGTTGCTGCAGCGTCTTCAAGGTGACGGTGACGGCCATGGCTGGGGCGGGCGGGCAGCAGCAGCTTCCGTCCGTCCGATCCGTCCCTCACTCTGTCCGACGCGGCGGCCCCGGGACAGTAGACACACGGGAACATGCAACTCACGCCGCCGCCATCTTAGCGCCCTGAGCCACGCCGGGAACTGCTTCCCGGTCATGCGCGCCTCATGACGAGACCAAGGAGGGAAAGGCGCGAGCGCAGCGACCCCGATCACGTGAGAGGGGTCGATGAACGGAAAAAGAAAGGAATTTTCTGTCCCGGTCATGCGTACTGGGAAAGCACCTTGTCACTGTCTCAGGGGCAACACACCTTCTCTCCCCCCCTCCACCTTCTCCTTTCGAGCTTGCGCGCTAGAGGCTTCTCGTATGGTGACGTCATTGTTTGAGGTGGCGTCACGTTGTCACAAAATGGCCCCAGGAGATCATAGTGTGATTTACAGCTGCAAGGGCTTTGCCAGTCCAACCATTTCTTTTTACAGATGACGAAATTGAAGCCCAGAGATGTTTCAGTGAGTTGTCCAAGGTCACACAGGTAGCAAATGGAAGAACAAGTATTCCAACCTGGTGTTATCACCTTTCAGCCTTGTTTGTAATGGGTTGGAGGGGTGGGTGGAGCCAGGCTCTCCTCTTGGGCCGCATCTCCCTACTTCCCCATCCCCTGCACCATCCAGTCCTTCCACTCCCAGTAAAGCCCAAGTCCTATGTTGTTTTGGGGAAACCACCTAGTCTGGATCACCTCTCTACTTTGCATCCTTTAATACTACAGCTTTCACTGACCCTGAAGGGAAGGAGGGAGGAAGGAATGATTTATCAAGTGCTTATTCTGCAAAGCACCAGAAACAGAAAATCCAGACTCTTCCCTGCTCTCCAGGAGTTCACATAATTAGAGAGGAGAGGAGGTTTCAGCTGAAAGTTGGATGGCTGGGTCAGATCTCCCATGAGGGTTGACTCCCTACATAATGGCATCAGGTCCTGAGCTGTCAATACGCCTAGCTTGGCTTCAGGTGACACTATACTTTCTAAGCTCTCTCCCACCTCTTTGATGCCTCTCGATTTTTGTACACCCAGGACCTAGTTCAGCATTTTATACATTGTAGTCACTTAATGTTTGTTGAATGCCATTTGACAGACTTAATATCAAAGAATCTAGTTGGGGAAAAAAATGTGATGGAATCTCTCTCCTCACTTCCAATTGGTAGAACTCCTAGCTTCTTTCAAAGCTCAGGTATACCACCTCCACAGGAGGCCCCTCTTGTTCTCCTTTCCCCCAGTTATTAGTTCTCTCTAGATCAGTGGTTCTCAACCTTCCTAATGCCTCGACCCTTTAATACAGTTCCTCATGTTGTGGTGACCCCCAGCCATAAAATTATTTTTGTTGCTACTTCATAACTATAATTTTGCTACTGCTATGAATCGTAATATAAATATCCGATATGCAGGATGTATTTTCATTGTTACAAATTCAACATAACCCACAGGTTGAGAACCACTGCTCTAGACATTTCTCGTATTTACTTATCCAGGGATGTGCTGGTAAATTTTTCTTTGTTGTTTGTTTTTTGCTTTTTTGGAGGGGGAAGGTAGGGCAGTTGGGATTAAGTGATTTGCCCAAGGTCACATGACTGTGTGTGTGTGTGTGTGTGTGTGTGTGTGTGTGTGTGTGTGTGTGTGTGTGTGTTAAGTGTCTGAGGCCCGATTTTGAACACAGGTCCTCCTGACTCCAGGGCTGGTGCTCTATTCACTGCAACACCTAGCCTCCCCATGCTGGTAAATTTTTAACATACTCTGCAAAAAAAAAAAAAAAGTAGCACAACACACTTTTAAGGTTAATTTGCATTATTAACATTTTCTTCATCACTTTAAGTCTAGAGCAGTGATTTCAAACTCAATAAAAATGGTGGTCATTGAACTACATAAGAATCCCTGCAGGACCCATACTGACTTAGAAAACCACATATTACTTATGTTTTGTTGTATTTTTATTTATTTTGCTAAGTATTTCCCAATTTTAATCTGGTTCAGGCCACACTCAGGAGTGTTGTGGCTGCAGGTTTAGTGTTTGTTTAATTAATTAATTTAGTGTTTAATCTAGTCTAGATTATAACCAACAAAACAAATCATGTTTGCCAATTTCCAAGGCATAAAATGCACATGCTGAAAATTTAACAGCTTGATTGGCTCAGTAGTTGCAATGTATCCCTGCTATAAAATGAACATGTATTTCCAGTGGAATGTAAGCTTTTTGAGAGTTTCTAGGCTCTATAACAGTACGTTGTTATTGTTGTTACTGCTGCTGCTGAGTTTTTTTAGTCCTGTCCTACTCTTCTTGATCCCATTCAGGTTTTCTTGGCAAAGATACTGGAGTGGTTTGCCATTTCCTTCTCCAGCACATTTTGCAGGTGAAGAAAATGAGGCAAACAGGGTGAAGTGACTTGCCCAGGGTCTAGTAAGTGTGTGAGGCTAGATTTGAACTCAGGAAGATGAGTCTTCCTAATTTCAGGCTAGACATTCTCTCCACTGTTCCACTTTATAAGCCTTAATATGTGTCAGATTTCATTCTAGTTGATCTTTCTCATCCACCAGTTTGCTAAGTTGAGTAAACATATTAATGAATGAACAAACATTTTATCAAGCACATACTATATATTATTCACCAAGCATTGTACTAAGTGCCAGGTATACAACTACAGTCCTGCTAGATTCTAGTAAGAGACGACAGACAGGGGATTTGTGTCCAGGGAGGAACACTTGGTTCTAGAAAGTACAAGGGTATGGGGCCATAAGGGAATAGTTGATATAGCCCATCAATTGTAACCACCACTACTTTTCTCAAACACACAAAATGGGAGTTCCCAACTTCAGGGAGGATACAATCTGAGAGTGGGTATACAATAGTTAAGAGTTAAGGGACTTGAATTTTTATTCTGCCAGGTCTCTGGGTAAAGTTTGATGACCCTTCTCATCTCTGGGACACGTTTGTTTGCTCACCTACAAAATGAAGGGAGAGCAGGACTGGAGGACCTCAGATTGACACTATAATAAAGCAAGGAGTCTCAGAGGTCATCTGTTCAGAGAGCCCTATAACAAGATCGCTACAAGAGACTCAAAGGACCCTAGTGAAGAGAAACCCACCACTACTTTGGGACAGCTCTATTTGTTAGGAAGTAACCTCCATCCAGTAATCATAGTTCTGGGCCCAAGGGCCAAGCTTAACAAGCCCTCTCCTTGAAGGCAACATGGGCCTCCACTTACCTCACCTATGTCCTTACCCAAACTAAACAGCCATCGTTTCTTCCGCCAGTCTTTGTATGGTCTTGAGGATCGTCATTATCCTGTTAACCTCTCCTGGATGTCATGGCACCTCTTTGGGCAGCTAAGTGGCATAGTGGATAGAGCTGGGCATGGAATCAGAAAGACTGAGTCCAAATCCCGCCTCAGACTCTGTCTAGCAGGTCACTTAATCTGTTTTGTATCAGTTACCCCATCTGTAAAATTAGTACCATGGTACCTGCCTCCCAGCCCTTAGCACAGTGCCTGGAACACATTTAGCTCTCTATAAGTGTTAGCTGCTCTTCTCCTTTGGAGACCTCATCTGCCAGATCAAACTGTCATTCCTAGGTCTCTCTCTGGACTTGATTAGTCCACAGCACTCCCTCCTTTCTAGCATCTGTGAGCAGTCTGCACTTTACCGCCCAGTAGTAGATTCAAACCCAAGCCCAGTCCCAGTATCAACTTCTCCTAAACTCCCAGCCTGACAATGGCCACACCCTCCCCAGGATCCTCTTTCAGGGACTCAGCCCCCATATGGTTCCACTTTCATTTCCTTTATTCAAGCTACTTAATGCCTGTCATGCATAAAAGCAGTGTATGCTGGGCCTTTGTGATAGAAATAGCTATAATCAGGGGCTCTCAACTTCATGGTCTAACACATAAATATGTTGATCACAACACACGCTAAAAAACAGTCCTCATCCCATCATTATGGCAAGAAATTAGAAATATTTGAGTCACCAAACCCTGTGTACATAACCTTTGACATAGCAATCACTGGAATGTATGCTCTACCACCTACCCCATGAAGTGATCAAGAGGGAAAAGGACCCATATGTATTTTTTTAAGAATCATAGCAGCACTTTTTATTGTGACAAAAAACTGAAATAAACTGGATGCCCATTATTTGGGGATGAGTTTCTGCAAAGACCAATTCAGGGAGAAAACTAGAAACTTGTAGGTAGTAATGCAGAGCCAGAATTTATATGCTGACAATAAAGAAAAATTACTAAAAGACAAAGCCCTTTTATCAATGAAATGACCAGTGATAACTGTAGAAAACTTGGGAGCAGGCCTCCCCTTGAAGAGTGGACTGTTGCAGAACAAATATATATTTTCAGACACTGCTATTATGTGAATTTTTTCTTTGACTGTTACTAAGGAGGGTGGAGGGTTTTGTGTTGGGAAGTGGTGGCTAGTCATACTAATGGAAAGAAAATTCAGAATACAGTATCGATAAAAAAATGAGTTGTCCAGAAGAGAGAAAAGTACAGTGTTATTTTCACATTAAATCTTACACTTATAAACTCAAAACTGACTTGTTAACTTTTATATATCTTCTGTTTTATATATTAAAAGTTCTATTTGCTAGGCTCATAAGTTTCAGTAACAGGTCCTCCCAAACAGTTCTCCTTCATAATCCAGTCTTGAGGCTCCTGGAGAGAGGCCATGGACCAAGGTCTCTCCAATTGTTCAGAACTGTATAAAGCCAGGTGGGGAAAGGAAACAGACCAGAGGCACAGAGGCCAGAGAGAACAAAGTTGTTCCATCTTCTCTGGTCAGAGCAGCCACCAGATGCTTCACACTGAGCAGAACAACCCCAGGGATCTATCTATTCCACTCCAGCAGTTCAGAGCTGGGCAGCAATTCGGAGAACTGGGAAGCTTACATTGCTTCCCTCTCCAAGGAATCAAAGACATGAGGGAGACACAAAACTTAATTTAATAGAAATTTCTTTTTTGTTGTTCTTACATTCTCAATGTGACCAAGCAAGAACTGACACCCCCTCCCTACACCTCCCCCCCAACAGGGGCTCTGCTCCCATCCCTGCCCTCAGTCCTGGCAGAAGGAAAAAAGGGAGCCAAGAGTTTAGCTTAGGCACTATTGGCCAAACCCCAGCCCCCCCTCAGTGCTGTGGGATACCTAAGGGTAGGGCCAGGCTGACAGACCCCTCCCCTCTGGCTCCTGAGGATGGGAAAAAAAAGAGGAGCCAGAATTGAGGCCAATTGGGGAAAGGAGGCAGCTTAGGATCAGAAGTCTCTATCCCTGGGTAGTCAGCAGGGAGGCTGAGTATCCATGCAGAGTGATACCCTGGATCCCCATGCCCCTGAGCTCATGGCTGAAGGGTGCCCCACACTATCTGCCACCCCCAAGAGGTTCTTGGGGGCAGAGGGACCAGAGGGAGAGTGGATGAAGACAGACACCAGTTTAAAAAACAACCAAAACAAAAGCAAAAACAAACCACCCAACCCCAAACAAACAACCCCCCCCCATTGGAAACAGTTCTCCAGTCTCATAGAGACATTAGTTGGCTCCCGGCCTGACCCTCCGGGGTGCTCCCAGCCTCAGTCCTGGCCGTGGCCAGGTAGGCAGCAGCCCCCTACAGCTCATCCTTGGGCTGGGCACCATCCTCGTCTTCCTCATCCTCCTTATCATCCTCTTCTTCATCTTCTTTGTCCTCTTCATCCCTGTCCTCATCATCCTTGTCCTCTCCAGCCTCTTCTTCCTCCTTCAGCTTTTTTTCCTCTTCTTCCTCACGCTGCCTTTCTGCTTCATCCTGCTGTTCCTTCATCTTCTTCTCAGCTTCCTACCAGATACAGATCTCTGCCTCAGCCTGTGCTCCCACCCCATCCCCGTCCCTGTTCCCATCCCAATCCCTCCTGCCCCCAAGCTCCATGGTATCTGAAAGTAGTGCTGGGCCTGGAGTTGGGAGGCCAGAGAAAAGCCCATCGGCCTCTGGGAGATAGGGACCTCCCAGGAGTCCTGACCTTCCTTCACTCCAAATGAAGAAGACCCTTATACTGCATCCTTCCCTTAAGGAAGGAGGAGTTACCTTTGTGGCCCCCCAGGTCTCTTCACCAAACTCTTCTGCGTAGGACTCATCATTGGTGACAAGGAAGTTATCAAAGATGGTACCAGATTTCACCTACAAACAGAGAAAAGGGTCAGAGAGATGGGGCCAGGACTCTCCATTTTACTCCTGGCAGAGTGCAAAGCAGGATCCCTGATTCAGTGAAGTTCTCACCTGCCACAGGTCCAGGCCCAACACACCAAAGCTGTCATATGCATAAAGGTTGGGGTCAGGTGTGTACTCAGGATTGTCAATCTCAGGATGCAACCACTTGCCCTTGTAGTCAGGATTGTCAATCTGCCGGGGCTTCCATTCACCCTAGAGAAGGGATTGGGAAAAAAGGAAAGGGTCAGGCATTGGCTGCCATCCCTCCCATTGTCCTCTCACTTCTCAGGCCCCATCAGGCAACCTCCCAGCCTTACCTTGTATTCAGGGTTCTGGATCACTGGTGGCTCCCACTCCCCATCCATCTCTTCATCCCAATCCTCAGGCTTCTGAGCATCAGGGTCAGGAATGTGTTCAGGTTTCTCCCAGTCCTTGGGATCAATAAGTAGATGTCATCAGGCCTCTAGAAATCCTTTTTTTCCCAGTTGCGGGGAAGGGGGTTGGGGAGGAGAAGGGAATGGGAAAGGATGGATTGGTCACTGGACGAGGATTAGCCAGGAATAGTTCCCAACTATATGCAACCTACATCTGGCTTTGTGTCTGTGGGGTCATCAATCTTGGCTCGCTCATCCCAGTCCTCAGGCTTCTTGGCCTCAGGATCCTTGATTTTCTTGGGTGGCAGGAAGTCCCAGTCATCTTCCAAAGAACCAGATTCTACTTGAACATTGTCTATCTTCACTTCATATGTGTTGTCTGGTCGAACAATCAGGGTGTACAAGTGGGTGAACTCATCATCCTATGAGCAGTAGGAGAACAGTAGTTATGAAGGAACAAAGTCTCACAGGTCTTGGGCCCTTACCTCTGCTTTAGCATCTGTTAGCTAGCTTACCTTGCATCGAATGTCCTTATTGATCAGCATGTTCTTGCCTTTGTAGTTAAAGATAACATGAACCTTCTTGGTACCTGGGCCACAGATGTCAGGGCCTGAAGAAGAGGGGGATGGGGTAACTGATCAAAGAATGCCAGACTCTTCTCTTCCAGTTCCCCAGAGCCACTATGAAGGGCAAATGGGAAGGAAGAACCTTGGGGTAGAGTCACTTTCCTTCCTCAATCCTCAGTTCCCCACTGATGAGATAGCCAACCTCAGCCTCTCATCTTAAGAACCACAGAAGGAGGGGGAAACAGTCCTATGGACACTTACCAAACATGATGTTGTACTCTGAGTCTCCATGCATGCTGGCCTGGTCTAGGCTGGCAGGGAACAGCTTCAAGTAACCACCACCACAGTCAATGTTCTGTTCATGTTTCACAGTGAACTGCACCACCAGTGTCTGGCCCTTGTTGCTAAAGGGCTCCATGCGTGAGGACAGGGCATAGAATCGGGCATCCTGACTTGTCTGCAGCCCTGCAGGCATGGTGAGAAAGTTGTCCCCAGAGTAAGCAAGGGGTCTCCTGCCTCATCACTCACCATTCTCCTTCCAAAACCTAGCCAGCAGCCAGTCAAACCCAGTCTTCTGTCCTAGGTCCAATCCTACTCCCACCCCCTAGCATGGGCACAGCCTCAACAGAATCACAGGAACTTTCAGAGTCAGTAGTGACCTTAAGAGATTTACACCTAACCTTCTCTTCTCTTCATAGATGAGGAAACTAAGGCCTAAGTTTACAAAGAAGGGCACTTCTCCAATATTACACTGCTAGCATGACCAGAACTGGAGTTGATACACCAGACACAGCCCCCTACCTTTGTCCTTCTCTTCATCTCCGTAGAACTTCCCAGAGGAAAGTCTGAACTTGCCGTAGTCACTCTTGTGCTTGGATTCTACCCAACGATCCTCCCAACCGTCTGAGGAGAGAAGGAGGTTAGTATCCTTGTGTTCCCCAATACTAGGGAAGTAGAACATGTAAAAAGAGTCTGTGACCATCTTTCTATGGCTGTCCATCATGACCTAGCCTTCCAAGGAAGCTTCAGAGAGCTGAGCATTCCCAAGGGACTCTGCTCAATCTAGGCACCGGCCTAGAACTTAGTAAGGAAAGGCACCTCAAACAACCATCTCTAGAGAGATGACATACAGTCTCAGGCCCCCAAAATGTCAGAAATGGAAAGGTCCTTTTAAAGGCCATCTAGTCTAAACCCCTTCATTTTGTGAATGGGGAAATTGAGCCATTTAAAAAAAGCAAAGGGCTTACAGAAGGTCAACAAAGCACTGAGGCAGGATTTAAGACTGAAATACCACCTGGGGCCCTTCTAGTCCAGCCTCTTCATTTTACAGTGAATAAAAGTAGAAGCTCAGAGATTTGCCTGGCCCCCTGCTTTATGCATGTCCATAAAAGCATGTTTTAACTCTTCCAGGAACCAACCCCGCCCCCCACCCCAGGTTTCCACGGCAAAGACGGAATCAGAAGCAAAGAGGGGTTTCCAAGTCTCATGCCCTGAGCTTCAGGCCGGGCTCGGGGTCTCTGCCCTGTGGACTCTCCCTGCCCCTCATTCCCCACCCCTCCCCCCCAAGCATCAGGCTCAGCACTGAATGGGGAAGGTGTCGAAGGACACAGAGAAAGCCTGTGACCGGCTGAAGGACCTGGGAGGGATGGCCCGGGGGACCCAATGTTGGCCACCCTCGGGGCTAATGGAGGAAGATGGGCCCCCGGGGAGAGCTGTAGCCACCACACAGGGGAGGAGCGGGGATGCAGCGCCGTCCCTAGAGGAGCGGACTCGGGCGGCCGCACCCCCTCCCATGCTGCTGAGATGACAAGAGTGGCCCCGGCGAGACCCTCTCCCCTCTCCTCCCCTTCCCTTCCCCTCCCCCCGTGACAGCAGCAGGCGCTGGTGCGCGTGGCCCCTCCAACGTCCCCCCACCCTGGCAGAAGGCACCCCAGCCAGGAAGACCCGCTGGGGCAGGCAGAATCGGGCAGTGAAGGCGAGGCGCTCGAGAGGGCCCGGGGCGCCCCGGACGGGGCGGGGCCGCAGGCCCGGGCACCCCTCGTTTACCTCCGTCGAGGAACTGCTCCTTGAAATAGATCACGGGCCCAGCGGCCTCGGCAAGGCCTAGCAGGCCCAGCAGCAGAAACGGCAGCATGACAGGAAGGGTCAGGTAGGGGCAGCGGGGATCGGGTCAGGACACAGGATCTGCAGGAAACAGCAGCACTCTTGCTCTGCAGTAGGGACAGCCGCCGCCGACCACCGACCGTCTTTATACCCAGCCCCCCTCAAACCAACGCCGCCCGGCCCGTGGGCCCGCCCCCTAAGCCTGCCCATTGGCTCCGGGACCCGCAAGGCCCCTCCCGATTGGCCCCGAGCCGGCGCAGCACTTTAGGCTGCGCCTCGAAACGCTGGGTTCCCAGATGGCCGCTTTCTATTGGCCGCAGCCACGAACCAATGAGGAACGACCACGCGTTGCGGGGGGGACGCCTACAGCTCCTCTCGAAGGGGGAGGGAAGCCAGGACCCGGTTCGAGTCACGTGACAAGCTGGCCGGACTCTTCCATCCTTCCCCCTCATCTGCCGCCCCAGTTTACCCACCGTTTCTTAAAGGTTAAGGTGGGTGGGCCGAAGAGAAGTGAACAACTCCCTCCCCCCCCAACCCCTTCTCCAGATCTTCCTGGTGTCCTTCAAGCTCAGGAAAGGGGCCCTCCTAGCGCCAGACCCCCGCATCGGGGTCCCATCTTCAACCTTCAGCCCGTCTGGCCAGCAGTACTTTCCCAGGGGACCTTCCCTGTAGCAGCATCCACATGAGGCCTGGGGTCCTATCACAACCTCAAACCGGAAGCCCCAAGAACGGGAGGTTAGCATGCCTAGCCACCGTCACTGTCCCCAGCCCTGCTGCAAGCTCCAAAGGCTCCGTCCACCCACAAGTGTGAATGGTGCCAGGTCAGATCCTGGGTGGACAAAGGGGCACGACCGTAAGTGACCACATGGGTGCTGCTTAGCTAAGCCCCAGCTGTGTGACCTCGCTCCTGTTATTTAGCTTTCAGAGTCGGGCTTAACCAGGACTTATACCAGGCTCTCAGTCTGAATACTGATTCTGGGAGATTCTTTGGAAGAGTGAGGAGTGATTGATTGTTTTATGTGGCAGAATGTGCAGAACTGTGGCAGAACAGGGCAAAACGTATTTGGGTGCATAGAATTTCGGTTTTACAGTCAGATGACCTCAGTTTAAATCAGTGATTCTCAACCTTCCTAATGCTGGGACCCTTTAATACAGTTCCCTCATGTTCTGGTAACCCCCCAACCATAAAATTATTTTCATTGCTACTTCATAACTGTAATTTCGCTACTGTTATGAATCTCTCTGATATTCAGGATGTATTTTCATTGTTACAAATTGAACATAATTACAGGTTGAGAACCGCTGGTTTAAATGGAAAGAACCTCATTTTCCATATAAGGAAACTGCTACAGAAAGCAAAGCACTTGTTTGGAGACCACCATACAGAAAGTAACAAGGTGAAATTGAAACACAAGTTGTCTGGTTTGGAAAATCCCTGACTTTCTATGACCCTGCTAGTTCTGTCCCAGGTGTACTTAGAACCTTGGGACATTGGACAACTCCCTACCCTCTTTGGGGCTTAATTTCCTCATGTGTAAAATGAAGGTTTGGATCAGTTGCTCTCACTGACTCCTTGAATAGGATTAGAGTTCAGAGGTGACCAAATTCATTCCATATTTGAACAAGAATACTCTGGACAATATTTTTGACTAGTGATCATCTAATTACAATTTGAAGCCCCCCACCCCCAAATTTTGGTGTCATACTTTTACATCTTGGCTTCTTCTTCAGATACCAGAATCCTGCCAGCGGGGCTGACCAAGGGATCCATTTCTACCTTCACACTCTGTATGGCTCCTCTACCATTATGCAAGAAGCCTTTGTACTTGGGGGGATAGGGACAAATGGGCACTGTGGTCTTCCACAAACTGCTTTGGTTTTGTAACCCAAACGGCTTGGCTTGGTTGAGTGGGGGGCTGGGAAGCTAGAGAAGGAAAAAGGGGCAGACTATTGGCAAGATAAGGTCTGGGAGGGGAATGAAAGAGACTCAACTGCCATGAGGGACCCCTTCTGGCAACAGCTATAATTCCTTTCCTCAAGTTCTGGGCTGAGCCCTCAGGAATCAACCAATCAATATTTATTAATTGTCTACTGTTTGATAGGCACTGGGGAAACAGGCAGAATGAAACAATCCCTATGTCCAGTAAATAAGGAAGAAGAAAAGAGGCCCAGTGCCAGACAAACCTGTTCCTCTAAGACAATCTCTTAGAGGTTTGTCAGAACCTAAGGCTGGCAACCAGACTTCTGAGCTCAGCCTCAGACAGTAAGACAGTGACAAGGTGTGTTGTCCCGGGTTAAAGTGTTCAGTAAGGTAGTCCAGTCTTATTAGGATTTAATACTGGAAGTCACCTTAGTCCAATTTACTCATTTTATAAATGAAGAAACTAAGGGTAACAGGTAACAGGTCCAGGATTTGTGTCTAACTAGGTATTCTGAATCGAAATTCAACCTACTGCAACTTGCCACCTTTGAGAATTCAGCCTGGGGTTGGAAGTTTCAGGGTACGGTGGAGAAATTCACACTCAGCATTAAGGGGTTGTGCCAGGATAAATTACCATAATTTACAGTAAATTATAAGAGAGGGAACAACTTGGGGAAAAAAAAACCTCATTGGTGCAAGAGGAAGAGAGAGCAGGTGATCAGGTAAGTCCAAGAGTTAGCTCCTGACCAGGACTAGGTTGAGGAGAACAGAAAGGAGTTCTTAAAGATAAGGAAAAGAGAAAAGAGTAGTTTGGACTAGTAAGTGGCAGGATCTCTTAGATAAAAGAAAAAAAAACAGGTCACTAGGATGGGGGAGGGATAGCTTCAGGGCCTCTTCATTCCAAATGTATTCCTACACAACTGGCAGGTTCTGCCAGATAGGTGTGAGAGGATGAGTCTGGAGCAGGGGTGGGGAACCTTCGACTTCAAGGCACATGTGACCCTCTAGGTCCTCAAATTAGGCCCTTTGACTGAATCCAAACTTCACAGAACAAATCCACTTAATAAAAAGATTTGTTCTGTAAAACTTGGACTCAGTCAAAAGGCCAGATCCAAGGACCTAGAAGGCCCTGGTGGAGTTTCAAAGCAAGAGGTATGAGATTTCTTCCTTAGACCTTCCCAGAGACTCTAACCATACCCACCCAAAGGCAGTGTAGTCAGAAGAGCAGAACTCTAATGCTGGCTCTACCATTTTTGTTTAGTCACCTTTAGTCTGGGCCTCTATTTCCTCATTGGTCATAACTGAGCATTCCTCATCCAGATGATTAATAACTGCACTAACTACATCCCAGGATTGTTCTAAGGAAAGTGCTTTGTAGACTTAAAGTACTACAGAATAGTAAGTTGTCATTATTGTAAATGTTAAGATAATAAGGGCTAGGTAGAGTTGTTAACTCTCTATGAGTAAAGGTCCTGTCTCCCCAACAATATGGGAGATAAATGGGGAGGGGGTGTTTATAATAAAGAGAGCCCAGTTTGGGCATGAGCAAAACTCAGTTCTAGTCTTAGCTCTTGCTGTGTGACCTTGTTAATTGACTCCTTCCTCTATATTTCCCCACCTGTCAAATTCAGTTCAACAATTCAACAAACATACAAATGCTTACAATATTCAAGGCACTGACCATAAATAATCTTTGAACCCTGCCAACCCCACATCACTACTATGGTTTTTAAGTGAAATTACAAGGACCTTAGTTTCTCATATATAAAACAAGAGGGTTGGATTCCATGGCCTTTGAGGTTCCTTCCAGTTCTAGCTCTATGATCTTAGTGGAAAAAATATTTTAGAAATTACAAAATGCCTTAACAGTCATAATTCTCTCTTCCCCTTGACCCACCAGGCATCAAACTCAGGGCCAGGCACACAGAAGGTAGCCAGTACAGGCAGTTCTTGCTTTAGGTAAATGGGCTTTTTGGCAGACCTCCATGTAAATCGATTTTTACATAATGCCAATTTGCCCCTACACCTAAGGTATACACAAAACAATGCCTTTACATGTCATAAAATATACTAAAATGCAGCTATATTAAATATTGTAGCACGATAAACAGGATTATAAAATGAAAGGTAAAATTAACGATAAAGTATTATACAGTCAAGTTAACCAAAACCAAACCAATCAAACAAAAACCAGGTATGCAGTATATTGCCCCTTTCCCACCCACTGCATCTAGCCTTTATCACAGAGGGTTGTCTGAGCAACTTTTTTAATGAAACTATGGAGAGATGTTTGGACAGTGACTGTCTTTTTTTCCCCTCATATATCTGATGATAGCAAGCAATATTATCCTCAGTCTTTGAACTTTTAAAAATCTAGAAATAGTTGGATCCATCTTTTCAATACAAGAAAAAAAATCACTCAAATGATGAAATGCGTCTGTAAACTGTTTCATGGAAAATCTTTTTGTTTCAACCCCAGGTTCCAAAGCTTCCCATTCTTCCTCTGCAATCTTTGCAGCCAGCAGCTCAATCAGATCTTCATTCAAATTTCTTTCAAAATTCCTTACTAAAGTCAAATCTCCAGTGCGAATATACCTAAAGCAAGAACTGTCTGTAATAACTAAAAGCCCTCAAAGTATCAGAATCCAGAGAACTTTAATGGAAACAACCCTCATCTCTGTAGTGCACAAGGACTCTGTGACAGGGGCAGGAAAGGAATTATTTTATTGAAGGGGGAGGGGAGAACCTGGGGATGCCAGGGCATTCGGATGTCACAAGGAGGGAGTCAGGGTAGGCAGCCAGATGTCGGGCCTCCAACCCTGCCCCAGGCCAGGCAGGAACCGAGGCTGGTGGCCTCTCTGCTCCGCGGTCCTGGCTGGTTTCTTTGGGGCACCTGCTGCTACCCCAGGATCCCCAGGGGCTTGCACAGGGTGGGCTTTCCCCAGGTACTGGCCTTGAGGCTCTCAGCCTGCCTACTGTGAACAGGGTCTGGGGACTGGGTGTGGGGCCCTGGCAGTCCCGACTGCCTTCTCCAGGGCCGGCTCCCTTCACGCCCGCATGGCCCCGAGGGGGCTGGCTCCTAGATCTGGGACCTCGTTAACTACCAGGTGGAGGTCCCAGGT
This sequence comes from Pseudochirops corinnae, assembly GCA_028646515.1. Classification (NCBI taxonomy): domain Eukaryota; kingdom Metazoa; phylum Chordata; class Mammalia; order Diprotodontia; family Pseudocheiridae; genus Pseudochirops; species Pseudochirops corinnae. The sequence continues at coordinate 295,487,660 of CM053587.1, read as the reverse complement.
CAGAGAAGATCAACATGGTCTTTGGCAGGCCGCGGGGCGAAGACGGGGCTGGGGAGGTTTAGCGCAACCTAGGAAGTCGGTGCTAGGGGCCACAGCACAAGAGACCCCACGAGGAAGGGCTGCCCTTCCCCTCTCAGCCTGTCTTCCACTCGGGCTCAACTGCCCGTCTCTGACCCTGCCCTTCTACTTTCCCCTTCTTCGTCCCAGCCCGGCGTTGGCACGTCTGACTCACCCAAGATGGCGGCCCGCAACGAACACAGCCATCTGGCCACACTCAAGGTGCCGGGCCCCGTCTTCCGGGCAGGGGCCCTTCCGGTTCCGGTGTGTCTCTTTCCCGTCCTCACGGCGCAGATATGGCTGACGGGTCGGTTGCTCAGTTGCTCTTACAGCGGCTGGAGGGCGGCGATGGCGGCCTGGACAGCCTGGAGCTGGCGAGCGCGCTGGGCCTGGAGCACCAGGTCGTGGTAGGCGCCGTCAAAAGCCTGCAGGCGCTAGGGGAGGTAAGGCGGTGCGGGGTCTGCAAACTAGGTCGGCTGATGCAACCGGGGAGGGGTCGGCAGGACGAACTAGGCAGCCTCACGTGGGGCGAGAGGGCGGCCAGGTGGTGGGTCGAGGGGACTGGGACCAGGCAGGAGGTGCACCCGCATCCTGGAGGTGGAGGGAGGCGTCCTGGGGGTAGAGGGCAGGGATGGGACTGGGGAGGGGCCGCCTGGGCATGGAGGGTCAGGGATGGGGCTGGAGGAGCAGCTGTAGCTGAAGAAGTGTGTGTAGGAGAGAATCATCTCTCAGCAATGGAAGACTAGGAATGGGGACAGGATCAAGGGCCATTTAGACATAGGAGAGGAGGAGATGTGGGAGGAGGGGCACAGAGAGCAGTAATTATATCCTGGCAATGGGGTGGGAAGAGGTGACCTCAGATAGAAGATGCAGAATGCAAAGAGTGGGGAAATAGACCTAAGGAGGAAGACTTGGACCTGATAACCATATTCCTTTCTGGGCCTAGGTCATTGAAGCTGAACTCCGTTCTACCCAACGATGGGAACTTACTCCTGAGGGCCAAGAGACAGCCCAGGATGGCAGCCATGAGGCCAGACTCTTCCACAGCCTCCCTCCTGAGGGTCTGGTACAGAGTGAACTCATGGTACTGACTGACTTAGAGGGCCCAGGGGAGGCTTGTTCCTGGTGTTACTTTGATTCAGTAGATACTCATTGATTGTCTGGTCTGGAAATAATAATAAGTTAAGGACAGTTATAAAGATTAAAAGATATAGTTCTACCCTCAAAAAGTTACTGTAAAGGAGTAAAGGAGTAAAGGATGGGAGATGTCCATGTGCACACACACATAATATGGAGTACAGAGAGTGATGGGAGCAAAGGAGAAATTCATCGATCAGTAAACATCTATTAAGCACTTACTCTCTGCCAGGAAATGCAGTAAATGTTGGGCACGAAAAAAGAGGCAAAAGGCAGACCCTGACATCAAGGAGCCCCCAGTCCATTGGATCTAAACATAATGTTCTGGGAAAATGTGAGGAGGGCTTGGACACTTTATAACAATGTAATGAGGGAGAGATGGTTAGTAAGTTCAGAAATAGGTAGTAATAGAGCTTGGCTAGATTGTATAATGCTTGAAACAAAGTAATTCTATAGTACTGGAAGGATACATTGTAGCCAGATCTTATAGACCCTTAAATGTTAGGCTCCTAGTCCTAAATGGTTAGTATTTTGTCCTGGTGGTCTTAGGGACTCACTAATAGCTTTGGAGAAGAAATATTTGATTATTTTGGAAGATGATTTGGGGAACTGGATGAAGAAAAAGGAGAGGGAAGAAGAGTTGAGGGCTTGAGATCAGCTGGAAGCTATGACAGTGGTCCTAGCTAAAGTGGCCAGGGTCTCAGCTGGGCATCTGCAGTTATCAGTGAGAAGAGGGCTGGACCTGGACCCTGGAGACATAGCTGTGCGACCTTTGCTTACTTCACCTTTTTAGTTCTCAGTTTCCTCATCTCCAAAATGAAAGGGTTGGGTTTGGTCCTTGCTAAGGTTCTCCCCGCCTCTGCAAACTCTCCATCTATGGTTCTCTGAATTCAAGAAATATCTTAGAGGGAGGAGCAGCAAGATGTGGCTGCCCATTGTGTACTGGAGGGTGAAGGCTGACTTCTCCGTTCTGGGGGAGGAGGAGTCCAGGGGGAATCGAAGGCACCTCTGGGCCCCCATAGGAGCCCCTGTGATCCCACAGATCTCTTCCCATACCATTTTCATGCCTTAGCTCAGACTCTACCTTCTTCAGCTTCTCTTGTTTCCATTAGTTACTGCTTTCTCTCTTCTCTTGGACTACCTCATATTTAGCGGTTTACATGCTAGATCTCAATGTAAGTTTAGTGAAGGCAGGGATCCTTTTCATCCTTGTTCTGCCTAGCACCTAGCATAGTGCTTTACTCGTTGTAATCCCTTAATAAAAACTTACTGAATAATATATCATCCTCTGTCTTGTCTTCTACCAGAAACTGCCTAGTGGGAAGGTGGGCTTCAGCAAGGCCATGTCCAACAAGTGGATCCGTGTAGACAAAAATGCACCTGGTGGGCCCCGGGTGTTCCGTGCTGTAAGTGGAGCTGGATTCCTAATGATTCTGGGGAGCGAGGTGGGTTATATGACTTCCTGAGGGAAGGGGACATGTGTCTCTTTGTGTAGGAAGGAGGTGAAAAAAGACATAACTGAGATGATGAGGGAGGTATGACACTTTCCTCTCTTGGTGGGATTGGGGAAAAGGCAAAGGAAGAGCCCACTCTGACTCAGGCTCCTTGTGGTTTGGGTAGAATGGAAATTGGATTCTCTTTGAAATCTGCCTCTCTCGAGATCAGGGCTTCTTTCTATCCTGCTGTGGTTCTTCCTGCCTATTTTTTTCTGCCCCCTAACTATCCTTGGAGCCCTTGCTGCCTCATTTAACAAACATAAAGTGCCTACTGTGTGCTGAGCCCTGTGGGGGGCATCTGAGGTGATACCAAACTTAGATAAGACACAGTCCCTATTCTAAGAATTTGAGTTTGCCGTCTAGTAGGTGGATACATCCCCAAACACACTATAATACACTGGTATAGGTGGACAGTGTGGAGGACTTGGTGCGGGCAAAACTGCAGCTGGTGCAGGATGGGGAAGCTGAGTGTCTGAGTGAAAAGGAGAAGAATGAGCTGAAGAAGAGGAAGCTACTGTCAGAAGTGTGAGTCCTCCTCAGATGTCCTTTGTAACTGTGTCCCCCATCCCCGCCTCCCTGTTCAGCAGCTGTATTCCTGTCTGAGATTGTCTCCCTGGCTTAGCTCTCTTCTCATGCCCTCCCCATACTTTCATGTAGTTGGCATTCAGTTTCCCCACCAGGGGGCAGCTCTGTGTGTTAACCAGGTTGTCTCACCAAACCATCCCTTCTCTGGCTTCAGAACTCTGAAGACCTACTGGGTGAGCAAGGGGAGTGCCTTTAGCACCAGCATCTCCAAGCAGGAGGCTGAACTCAGCCCTGAGATGATCTCCAGGTGTGTGCATTGGGCTAGGGAGTGGCCGTCCTACCAGTGGAAATCAGGGGCCCATAGTCAACTTTGAGTTCCTTTTCTTCCAGTGGCTCCTGGCGGGATATGAATTTCAAAGCATACAATTTCTCATCGAAAGGTGTCTTACCAGAGGGTGGTCACCTGCACCCGCTAATGAAAGTTCGCACACAGTTCCGGCAGATCTTCCTGGAGATGGGGTGAGTCCGGGAAGGGGGAGATCTCAGGTCTGTCTGGTGGGTTATGGGGCTGAAGCTAACAGGGCTCATGGATAACTCTTGGACCTCCTTTTAGCTTCACAGAAATGCCAACTGACAACTTCATTGAGAGCTCCTTCTGGAACTTTGATGCCCTCTTCCAGCCCCAGCAGCACCCAGCTCGAGACCAGCACGACACCTTCTTCCTCAAGGGTCAGTCCTTGACCCTCTGGGAAGCACTCCCTGGACCCTCTCTTTGTCCTGCCTCCAGCCTTTGATTGTCACCTTTCAGGCCTCTTTATGGAATTCTCTCCAGCAGGCACCTTTCTTTTCCTTCCCTGGACCTTCTAGCTTCCCTCTGAGAAGCAACATGGCTTAAAGCTAGGGTTGGAGTCAAGAAAGCCCTGGCTCCAGCCCTTCTCTGACACTGTTTGGCTGACAAGTCACTAACCTTTCTGAGCCTTGGTTCCTTTATGTATAAAATAGAGATAATGTTTAGACCTTACATATAAAGTGCTTTGTACACCTTGTAGCCCTGTGTGGCAGGTATGGTTGTCATTATCATTTCTGCCTCCTGCAGCCTCCTTCCTCTGGCCTCTTTGTTATTTCGTGCTCTCCTTCTCTCCCCTAGACCCAGCAGAGGCCCTGGATTTTCCCATGGATTATCTTGAGCGTGTGAAGCGGACTCACTCTCAGGGTGGCTACGGCTCTCAGGGGTGAGAGCCTGAATGGTGGGGAAATTGCAGAGGGGATGGAGACAGAGGAAGAACAGGTACACCTCTCATTTTCATTTTCCCTCAGATACAAATACGACTGGAAGCTGGAGGAGGCCCAGAAAAATCTCCTACGGACACACACTACATCTGCCAGTGCCCGGGCACTCTATCGCCTTGCTCAGCAGGTTTGCAGGGGTATTCCCTTCCCTGTGTTAGCTCACTTCTCTTTAACCCTCTTTGTCTCAGTTCGTTGATTCTTAGGTTTCTGGTATAGACAGTAACAAGTGAACTTGATTTTGACTCCCAGCAGCATTTTTTATGGACTCAAAAAACTCAAAATTGAGTCCACTCATGTGTATGTATGGACATGTGGGCATATGCACAGACGCAGGTGTGTGCACACACACACACACACACACACTCCCAGAACAGATACTGCATCAGATGCCATGGGAAACTCACCAGCACATTAGGGATATGCACGTCTGTGTGAGGTAGATGCTCTCTTCTCCAGGCCAGCGGTTTTGGGCACCAGCTTCCCTGCCTCTAGACACAGTTGACTTCATCTCGGTTAGGTCTCAGGCCAGCTGGCAGAAAGGCCGGCAAGCCAGTGATCACTGGTAGGATGTCTTTGGTGGCCTGTTTTTGAGAAACTGTAGCAACGCCCAGATGCATTTCAAAGCCCCGCCGCCGTACTCTGTTACTGGCACCGTCTTGCCGTGCTTGCGGACTGCCCGGGCCTGGTCAGTCAGGAGGAGGAATCCAGAGGGAACGCCTGGATGGAGTCTCCCTCCAGAGCCAAATTGACCATTTGAATATGAGCAGGAACAGAGCGTGTGAAATAACCCGCGCCAGAGGTATAGATGCATCTAGCTCATGTGCCCAGCATAGTCCTGTCCTGTGTCTGGTCTCTCTGATCCTCTTCTTCTGTCTCTCTACTTCTTTGTCCCTGTGTCTTGACCAGTTCCCTTCCCTGCCTCTCCAGCTGGTTTCTTAAGTGCTACTCCCACGCATTCATTATCCTAATCTTCCTCCTGTCATTCTGTAGAAGCCCTTCTCCCCAGCCAAGTACTTCTCCATTGACCGGGTTTTCCGTAATGAGACGCTGGACGCTACCCACCTAGCTGAGTTCCACCAGATTGAGGGTGTAGTAGCAGATTATAGCCTCACCCTGGGCCACCTTATGGGCATCCTCAAAGAGTTCTTCACTAAACTTGGTAGGAGGCATTCCCAGCAGGGTGGAAGGGAATATGGCATGGGCAGCAACAGAGAGTCCCCTCCGCAAAGACCAGTCTTTTGGGGATGGGCTGGGAGGTTAGTTAGCACATCCTTTCCCATTCTTCTGCTCCCCAGGCCTTACAAACTTGCGCTTCAAGCCAGCCTACAACCCCTACACTGAGCCCAGCATGGAGATCTTCAGCTACCATCAAGGTAAGCAGATTTGGAAGGAGAGTCATGAGGGGAAGAACAGGGCTAGCCAGAGACGAGAAAAGATAGACAGACAGACAGACGGGCAGGAACTGGCACAGGGCTCTCTCCACACATGTGCTGGGTGAGGCTGGGGCGGGGAAGGTGGGGAGAGAGGGAAACATAAGTACTCAGCACACCTCTAAGATGGTCCAGACCTAGGGAGTCTGTGTGTCCAGGAAAGTGTCGTGTAGGCCTCAGGTCCTAGGCAGCCTGTAAAGATGAAGTGAGCTGTTAAATTCCCTGGACTTATCTAGGTGTTATGGATTCCTTGGGGAGTGGGAAGAAGAGAGGTTGTCTCACTGGAACTTCACCTTCTGTCTCCTCTTTCTCCCCAGGTTTGAAGAAGTGGGTGGAAGTGGGGAACTCGGGGGTCTTCAGGCCAGAGATGCTGCTGCCCATGGGGCTGCCTGAGGGCGTGTCTGTCATTGCCTGGGGCCTTTCCCTAGAGAGGTAAGTGTGATTTAGAAACTACAGATTCTGTAAATGGGAGCTATAATTGTGTGACTGAAGATTTATAGTTATAGGGCTGGTATGACCAAAGTGAGACTGAGTGTGATTATGAGGGACTGAGAGAAGTTCTGTGCTTGTGTGGGGGGGTGTATGTGACCCAGGATCACAGTGGGGCCACCTTTAATCCCTAACCCTCTTCTCTTCTCCCCTAGACCCACTATGATCAAGTATGGCATCAGCAACATCCGAGAATTGGTGGGACACAAAGTGAACCTGCAGATGGTGTATGACAGCCCAATGTGCCGCCTGGACACCTAGTCCTGGCCTGCTCACGCATGGATCCCCCTACTCCGTGTGTTCACGTAGTACTCATTCAGTCTCTGCTTGGACACCTGCATCTGGGAGCTTGAGCTCTTCCGACTTTCCTGGGTACCTAGAGCCAACCTGGGCCTGCCTTGGACTATCGTCTCCTTTCACTACCCAGACACCTAAATATCTGGAACTTAGCAAGACCTACACCCTCTGCCCACCCACCACTCCCTGCATATTTATCTTCTGAAAGGCCATAGCCAGACTTTCCCCCTCATCCTGGTTTACTTCCCAGGCGATCCTTCCTCCTCACTGTAGGGCTGGACCCCAGAGCACATCCACCTGCATCAGAGTCTATTTCATAACCTTCTGAGCTGACATCCATCCACACTTTCCAGGTCACCCACCAGACATCTGTTCATGAATAAAGTAGTTCAGATTGTTTTGCCTAGTAGGCTTTCTCCCAGGAGTGGGCATGAACAAGGTGTTCTATATACCTGTCTTCTCCAGAGTTAATCCATTGTGAGAGAGAGCATGTGTGCACACAGCACCCCCAGCAGGCTAGACCATCTTCTACCACTGTAGTTTAGACCTTGGTTTGCCCGCGGGTAGTGCTGAAGGTCATTCCTTTCTTGTCTGTTCTGCTTTTTTCTTCACCTGATACCCCAATTGCTGTTCTGGAGATCTCTGGGCTCCCTTTTTTAGTTGGTGTTTAAGAGCTTTTTCTTTGAATAGATTCCACTCTTATGTGGTTGTGGTAGCACTGGTAGTGGGGAACTGTATCCTGGGAATTGGGGACATCCTCCACAGGCCAAGGGAAGTTGGCTACCAAGTTCTATAACTTACAGGGGAAAAAGATGTGGTTGGGTGGAGCTGATCAGGAGAGCATTTCTTGCAGAAAAAGTCTTTAGCAACTGATCCTAATCCTTGCTATTCTCTTGCTAGTGTCTGGGGATCCTATCACAAAGGAATACAAAAAACCTAACAGATGATCTTAATTGGGATAACAGAAATAACCAACCTTGAATTTATTGCTAAGAGACCTCAGAGATCATCTCATCTAATACCCACATTTACAAATATTAAAGCCGAGTGCCAGAGGGAAAGGGCCTACCTAGGAATTTATTAGAAGGGACCTTATTTAAATCCACTCCAATCCCTTATGTTCTAGAATCTGGAGTGGACAAGAGGCAGAGAATAGCCCACGTCTTTGCTTGCTTCTCTGTTACTTTTCATATTTATTGTTTGTTATGGTGCAGTCGGACATTACACAAATGTTCCACAATTTATTTTGCAATTCCCCAGTTGATGGCTATCTACTTTGTTTCCAGTTCTTTGCTATTGTAAACAGTGCTGTTGTAAATATTTTGGTGTGTACTAAATTTATTCTATCTTTCATCTTGAAATATTATGCCAAGCAGTGGGATTTTTATTCTGAATGTTGTAGTTTTTTCTTAGTGTAGTTCCAAATTGTTTTCCATAAAGGTTGCACGGATTTGGAGTGCCACCAAAAAAAATATTAGTGTGCCTGTTCTGTGACCCCTCCCACATTGGCTTCCCATCTTTTGTCATCTTTGCCAGTTTTCTGAGTGAGAGCCACAACCTCAGGAACATTTTGATTTGTATTTCTCATAGTGATTTGTACCCCCTTTCAAATAGTTGTCAATAGTTGTTCTTTTAGAGACTGTTAATATCCTTTGCCAGAAGGATAGTAAATGGAGGAGGTAGGGTAAGGTCTGGTCCAAGGTCTGTTGGGGAGGGACAGGTCAGGTCAGAGCATTTTCAATAAAGATAAATTAAAAAGTGGTTAATTACGTGTCATGATTATTAGGTGTGATGAGTATAATCCTTCCCACAAATGGGAAGGATTCACTTTGAGAATCGCCACTTCCTCAGGACTTGATGGAGTGTTTTCTTTGAGAGGAAGGATTAGGAAAGGACCAAGTGAACTTGAGAGAAGAAACTATCTTTTCTGATTTTGTCCCTGGCACTTAGCATAGTGCTTTGGCTCTAGTGTTTCATAAATGCTTTATTTGTTCATTTCATCAGATCCTGACTGATGGCAAAGCTCCCAGGATGCCTAGCACATAGTACACACTTTTTTTCATTCTTCACCTGTCAGTGTGTGTGTAAAGCATGCATGTAGCCCTCAGGCTATCCATCCATTTTTGCTTGTTCTTGCTAAGTGACCAGTCCACCATTTTTTCTGATTATGCATTTTTTGGATGATAACCTTTTACACTATATTCTGGGCCCAAATCACCGGCCCTGGAATCAGGAGGACCTGAGTTCAAATCCAGCCTCAGACACTTAACACAAAAACTAGCCGTGTGACCTTGGGCAAGTCACTTAACCCCAATTACCCTCCAAAAGAAAATAAATGATTTAATCCTGAATCCACTATCAAAGAAAATATTCAAAACCATGTCTCGGTCCGGCCTCGTCTCCTGCACACATCCTACTGAGCTAAATTGTCTCTGTGTGTGTGTTTAAATTTGTGGCATGAAAGACTTCATTGGACATAAGTTTCTATCTAACATCTCTGTTCCCATCCTCTGCCTTCATGCCCCCAAATTCTTGTCAAGGATCCTACATGCCTTTCTGGGTCAGAGTAGTCTTGTTTAAGCCTCCTCTTCCTTCAGGTCCCCTGACTTTGCAGGGCTTGGCCGCTTTGGTTCTGGGGATTCTCCACCTTGCCACTTCTCCCTCTTCTGGGAACTCTGCTCAGGGCAGCCAGCACCTTGCAGAGAGAGCTATTAACCCTCTGGCAGTCCAGGCATGACCCAGCCTACCCAATAATCCATGAAAGCTGGCCAGGTGCTTGAACTGTGCTTACACTGCTGATGTGGTTCCCAGGGACTTACCTGGGTATGTAGCCTGTAGGCTGGCTCCAGCGATGCTGAAGTGCAAGGCCAGGCACCTCAGGCATAAGGAAGGGTGGGTCACAGCCTCGGAGACAGAGGCCCAGAGGGTTATTTTGTCAGATAACCAAGGGAAGGCAGACTGCCTGTCACTGACCCTATTAGAAGTTGTGACAGCCACTCCTGGCCTACATTGACTCAGATATCTGACAAAAATTTGGAAGCATGAAGGCAGAGGATGGGAACAGGTAATTCTTGTGAAATGTCCAAGCAAGATTTGAACCCAGGTCTTCCTAGGATAATAGGTGCTAGAATAGATTTATCACCCTAGAAGACATAGGATAATAGACTCTAGACCAGAGGCCAGCTAGACCAACCTTCTCATTTGGTACACAAGGAAAACTGGGATGTAGGGAGATAAATAACTTGTCTGTGGTCAGCCAGGTATTAACTTCAGAGTTAGAGATTTCTGACTCAATCCATTGTTCTTTCACCCCTCTCACAGACCTCAGGGCTTGTATTTTATCTACCATTCAACTAAGAAGACTATTATGTATATGTGGTTGTAGTGTTCCTCAGAAGTTTTCAGGTACCCCTCTGCCCACTGTGGTCTTTACATCAACCTACAAAGAACACTGGCCTGTCTACCTTTGTCCTTTTGGCTTAAACCCACTCTCCCTAGTGACCTTATGCATTCAAAGGGAAAGCAAGTCCTCTACTACCTACCCCAGTTGATGTTTTTCTAACATCTACCCTTTCACTACCTTCTCAGCAATTATCCCTTTGTAAAAGCTAATGTCTGTGAACTTGTCTATCAATATTGGGCCAAACAAAGGATGACGACTTGTGAGTAATTGCCCCTAAAAGTCACTGAGGAGGGCCCTGGGACCAGACATGTGAGTAAGGGGAAGAGCTGGGAGAAAGAGCCAGAGAGAGGTAAGACAAAAAGAAATGCCACAAGTGTCATTTTAATAAACTTGTTAACACTGAAGTTATTTTGGAGTTGTCCATAGATGCATACATCCCTTCTTATATACTTTACGTTTTTAATTAAAAGAAGTTATCTGGGGCGGCTAGGTGGTGCAATGAATAGAGCACAGGCCCTGGAATCAGGAGGACTTGAGTTCAAATTTGACCTCAGACACTTTACACTTACTAGCCATGTGACCTTGGGCAAGTCACTTAACCCCAATTGCCCTCCCCCCACCAAAAAAAAGCAAAAAAAAAAAAAGAAAGAAATTACCTGTCTTCTACTCCAAAAGCAGAGCTCTTTTCCCCAGCTTCCAAAGAAAAATTTCCATTCCGACTTTCAGGTTCACAGTCAAGGGGCAAGGTCATAAGTGACATGTTTGTTTTGCCAGTTAGAATTATAGACTTCTTCCAAATTATGGCCCTGGAACCACAACATTGCACTAGGCAATTTGAGTTTCAAAGGGTCCCTAGCCCAGTTTTGATTGTTGTTGTTAGTGTTGGTCTAAGCTTTGTTATTGTTCTTAAACCTCCATTTCTTTCAGAGTCTTGAGAGGGTGGAGGGTGGATTAAACTACTTTTTTTGACAGACTTTTGTTGGTGGCTCTCAGCAAACAAACCGAAGTAGCTCATGAATATAATATGTAAAAGATAATGTAATCATAAAATCCATATTAAAGTCCATACAAAGACACACAAAGTTGAGAGGCAGCTTGGTTTCATATGTAGACAGAGGGATGGCTTCTCAGTCAAAAGACCGCGTTTCAGTTCCTGACTCTGACAGATACTGGCTGCTTAAATAAGGGTAAATCATTTAAGCTCTGGCAGCTCCCTGACATTGTCAGTTGCAGAGCAGATGTTGGTCTGCAACAGAGCAGAGAATTTCCTCACTGAAATGAAATAACAGGTCCAGTCAAAAAGAAAAAAAAAACAGACTAAAGAGGAGTAGAAGGACTAGTAGGGAGGGAGGAGAGGATCAGGAAAGGCCTTGTATTTTGCAGAAGATGAAGGCATATGAGCTGTGCTTCAGTGGAACCCATCGAGAGAGGTTGTGCAGGGTTAGGGTTAGACCCATTTTACAAAGATGCCTGGTAAATTGGGGTGCGAGGCAGTAAGTAGCTGAGCAATACCCCAGAAGAGGGAAGGAAGGATGCTGCTTCTTCCCACCGCAGCACATTGGTGCTCCCTTTGGCAGTGGGGGGTCGTGGTGGTGGTGGGTTGACCCAGGGGGGATTCAGGCCCTGAGATCGATAATCCGGCCCTTATCCTGTCCCTGTTCCCTGTTTTCCTCCTGTTTTCCTGGGACATGTAGTTTTGACTCGGGCTCCATCAATCAGCTCAGACAGCCAACCTCTCTCCTTTTTTCCTCTCTATTTCTTCTTCCCATCTGTCACCCTGCGAAGACGGAAGGGGGGGTTGGGGGGGAAGGGAATCAATCGCTGACGGCAGCAGCAGACGGGGCGAGAGCCGAGAAGTGTGAAATACTCGCTCAAGAGAGCGGCTGGTGTTAATGAGGAGGCTTCGCTTCCCAGCCGGGAAAGGGGGCGGTGGCGGCAGCAGCTCTTGGGCTGGAGAGAGGGGCTGGGGGGAGGGGGCGGCAGGGACGGCCAGACTGGCTCCTCAGGTGGGAGAGCTAAGGGCAAGGTGCAGTAAGAACGCCGAGCTCCCTACAGGCCAGAACTTCCGTAAAGGGAAGTGCACCTGTACCCAGGCAAACTCTGTAAAGGGAAAGGTGGACCCAGAGGTGAGGTACAGTGTTTAACAATCGGACTTTGCCCGGAGAAAAATGTATGCACGCATACTTTTAAGTTTAGTTTGTATTATTAACACTTTCTTAAAGCTAGAAATCAACAAAACAGTAAATCAGGTCCTGGTTTATGCCCGTTTCTGAGGAATAAATGCTCTCACCGAGAACATAACAATCGGCTCTGAGGTGAGAGCTGGCTCCAGTACACCCCTGGATGCACCGCAAAGACAGGCACTCTTGCCATTAAAAGAGGTCAGCTTGTATAGACAGAGAGTATTTCTGTCAAAAAAAGGTGCACATGTGTTTCCATAAAGAGAAATGCCACTCAGCCCCCCTACCCCCAGTAATTTGGTCTACTGCCTTCTTGGCTGGGCTGTCTCCTTTTCTGTCTGGCAATCCACTGGTCCCCACAGCTACAAAACCTTTAGCCTGACCCCATCCTATCCCCAGGCTGCACCAGGGAGGGTTAGAGAAGTCTCTGGATTAGTCTGCAGTTCTCTTGACCAACTTGCCAATTCTCCTCTGCCCTCCTATCCCTATCCTAGTAACAGTGGTTCTGTCTTGCTCCCAGTGTCTGCTTTGTCTTTAATCAGCATCCACTCCTTGACCCCCTGCTCTGCTTGGGGCCTAGGACCAAACTCCCCTTTCCCATGCTTCCCACCAACTGCCAGCCTGCTGGGTCCCACTTACTATCCCATGATAATTCTCCTGGCACTGTTCTATCCACCCAATAAAACACTTCTACAGGTGACTGCCAGACTGATTTCCTTCTCCTCCCTTCTCCCCATTTTTCATAACTATCTGTCTGTCTGTCTTTTATTATCACCTTCCCTTCAGAATATGTCCCTCCTTTCTCCCCAGCCTGATGAGCCATCCCTTGTAACAAAGCATAAAAAAAGAAAGAAAGAGATCAGTTCAGTAAAAATAACCAGCACAATGAACCAAATCTAAATATGTTTCCCATCTATAGACCCCACCTCTGCAGAGGAGAGACAGAGGTGGATTTGAAAATGTTCCTTTCTGGGACAAGCCTAGTTATTGAATAGATACCTCTAACCTCTTCTCCCCACGCCCTTCTCAAAGTGAAGCTTTGATTTCTGCCAGGAGGGGAAGCAAGAAGTTGGGGTCAGAGACTACAACCCTGTTCTCCTTGGAGAGAGGGAATACTGGACTAGAATTATATAGTCTATCTGCTACCTTAAGTATTATTTGTCTAGGGGATGTGAGTTTCAGATTCAAGCCAACTTCTGGTCACTATTTCATATTGGAGGGGAAGGAGGACCCCAAGCTCTTTATCTGAGACAACCCCTTTTCACTCCAAATACCAGTTCCACATGAACACATAGCAATTATCAAAGAAAATCCATTTATCCGAATTAGTAATAAAACAGAAATCAAAAAAGGTATACATAGGAGAATGTAGAGCAGACAATACAATAGATACAGAATATCTATTCTGTTGCTCTTTTAGGCATATGGCACTTCCATACCACATGTAGGGCAACAGTTTCTTTAAATATGTGGGGCCTGGCTACATATGTCTGTCTGTCTGTCTGTCTATCTATCTATCTATCTATCTATCTATTTACCTATCTACAAGGTCTACAATATAATCATAACTAAGCTTGTTGAATAAGAATAAAAATTCTTTCATTGGTAGTAAGGTAATGAGAGATAGAGAGAGACAAAGAGTTCTAGATTTCACCCAAAGGGAAGTTCTCTGAAGTCTCTAGCATAGCAAACTGGGGATAGCAACCAGGGGAGACTGCCAGCTCCTCTCATGTCAGCTTCTTCCCAGTCTTTTCCTTTAGCAGCCCAAAATGAAGTTGGCCTGGTCCATCTTTTCTCTTGAAGTTGGAAGCTGAAGCAACTTAAAGCTTGAAGATAACTTGGAACTTGAAAGAGACTGGAGAGATTCTACTTTCTCCTGCTTTTCAAAACTCCACCTGTACTCTCACCAGGCACAGGGCATAGATCACCAATCAGGAGAAAGTTTCATAGCAGTGGCTTTGGTCCTGGGGTTTTATTCTGTCATAGAAATACATAGATAGATAGATAGATAGATAGATAGATAGGTGGATAGATGGATGGATGGATGGAGAGAGAGTGAGAAAGAGAGAGAAAGAGAGAGAGAGAGAGAGAGAGAGAGAGAGAGATTAAGTGCTTCCTATGTGCCAGGCACTGTACCAAGTGCTAAGAATGTAAATATAAGCAAAAAACAAGCTATTCCTTGACCTCAAGCAGCTTAAATTCTAATGGGGGAAGATGATACATAAAAGGGAACTGAAAAGAGAAGGGGGCAATGGATGGATCAAAGTCCAGAAAGAATCTATGGACTGAAATAAGTTTAGAGTAAGAATGGCTGGAATGGCTGTCTCTTCAAATGGAGGTTCAGGAGAAGATCATAAAGATGGAAGAAGGCATTGCTAGTGTGAAGACTGACATTGGTGGGGAGGTAAAGGAGCATATATTTTTTCCCAGTTCTGCTTATTTTACTTTACAGCAGTTCATAGAAGTCTTCCCATGTTTTTCTAAATTCTTCATATATATTGTTGCTTCAGTGCAATAATTTCGTATTATGCTCCTGTGCCACAACATGTTTAGTCTTTCCTTAATAGCCATTCATCTTGTTTCTAATTCTTGATTAAGACAAAAAGTCTTATATTAAGACTTATTATTATTATATTAATCATATTATATAATATTATAATATGTAATATAATTATATATAATATATATTATTATGTATTATAATGTATATAGTATATATTATATTAAGACTTATATAAGTCATATATCAATATTCTCCACTTGTTGCTTTATTCCTGCCCTCCATGTCATTGCTTTTAGACTGTCTGCTGGGACACACCCTGATGCCAAGTGATTGTTTCCTGATATCCCTGCTTTTGGCTTTGGCAGCAATTTCATGTGTGATGAGGCCTTCTGCCTGAGCACTGGGACATCTTCTGATACTGACAGCAACCTGCTGGAACTCCAATTAGTCTGGGCTTTCCTGGACCACTTGATTTGTCCTGGGTATCATGTAAAGTCTCCTAAATTAGCAGAACCTCAAATTAAATGAATTAACAGGACCCCACATCTATCTCTCAGATCTCAGAGAATCTTCCAACACAATGGGACCCATGTGGGGTCAGCCTAGAACCAACATGGTGTGATGGAAAGAATACTAGGGATATTTGGAGTTGGAAGACCTGGCTCTGATGGTTACTTACCTGAATGGCTTTGAAGAAGTCCTTTGGCCTCTTTGGGCCTCTGCTTCCTCATTTCTAAAATAAAGGAGGAAAAAATGGACTATTTATGTTATAAGATTTACAAGGTTTATTACGATCCATTAGATCTTAAACTCTTTGAGAGCAGAGAGTGTCTTTTGTTCTTTTTTTATCCCCAGCACTTAGCACAGTGCTTGGCAAATGGTAGGTGCTTAATAAATATTTATTGGTTGATTATAAGGTCCCCTCAAACTCTAAATCCTATCATGCTAAAAAAAAAAAATACACCATAAAATCCATTCCTTCCAGAGACAAGAGGTCTCTTCCATGGGTTTTTTTTCCCCTCCTTCATTTCCCACCCCCTTGGGGTGCCTTCCTGGGACAACTGCCCATCCTTCTGACTCTTACCACCTTGCCAGAAGGAGCAGTGAATGCCTTTCAGAGGGGCTTATTCCTCAGTAAATCATGTCTTTATGTCAAGGCTCTCATCTACTAAAGGTAAGCACATGTCCAGGGTGGGAGGGACTAGTGCCTCGGAATAGGGATCAAGGATTGAAATCCTGGCTTTGCCAAGGTCCTTGCACAAATAATCTTACCTCTCTAAACTTCAGCTTCCTTATGGCAAAGTGCAGGTTAAGTAGTCCTCTACCCTCTCCACCCCTGATCCCCACCCTCCCCTGACAAGATTTTTATTTCTGAAAACTCATCTAGTCATCCCTACCATAGCTTCTGGAAAGGTTGTGTCAGTGGACTTAACTTTTTGTCCTATTCATTATCTCTATAACTCTCTACAAAGGAATTCCCTTCTTTGTCTACCATTCCCCAATAGGCATAATTTCCCCAAGTGAGAATTTAAGTTCCTTAAAAGGCAAAGACTATGTCATTTTTGTATTTGTGTAACTCAGTGGCCGTTACATTTTTAGTGTTTTGTAATTGATTTTTCTTTCTTTTATCCATTCACATGCTCTAAAATTCTAGTGGGGAAGTCAGTCCCAGAAAGATGGGAAACTCTCAAGAATTAATGATAATAGTAATAAAAAGTATTAAATTTATATAGTGCTTACTACTGCATGCCAGGCACCATACTAAGTGCTTTACAATTCTGAAGACAAAAATTCCAGTACAGAAGAAAAGAGAGAGATTAATGGAGAGAGAACTCATCAAGCTATGCATAGTTTAAAAAGACATGTATAGAACAGAGAGAGAGCCTGGTGTAACACAATAGAAACCTGGTCTCATAGTTGGGGAAATCTGGGTCTAAATCATGCCTCTGATACCTACTGACTAACCCTGGGCAAATTATTTAACCTCTTAGTGCCCCCAAGGAATAATGGTAATCTGCACTGATGAACAAAGTTCCTTATTAGATGGTCCCTTAATGAGTGAAATCAGAGGTCCATTAATAAATAGATATATGTATTTATGTGGAACCATCTATTATAGCAAATGGAGAAGTTCTGAATGCTGTGGAGAAGTTCATTGCCTTGGTAGTGTACTTTCCAGGGATGTACACATTGATAATGAAGTTGACACATCCATTACTAGAGTGTTTGGGAGGCTCTAAAGGAAAGTATGAGAGAGGAGAGGTTTTTAGACTACCAAACTGAAGGTCTACAGTGCGATGGTACTGACCTCATTGTTGTATGCCAGTGAAACCTGGCCAGTCTATCGGCACCATGCCAGAAAACTGAATCACTTCCATTTGACTTGTCTTAGGAAGACTCTGAAGATCACCTGGCAGAATAAGGTACCAGACACCTAATCCTTATTAAACTGCCAAGTATTCAAACTCTGTTTCAGAGAGCACAACTCTGATGGGCTGGCCACATTTTTGAATGCAAAACATATGCTTGCCAAAAGACTATTTTATGGAGAACTCACCCAGGGCAAGCATTCACATGGTGATCAGAAGAAGATACAAGGACACTCTTGATCAAGGTCTTTCTCAAGAACTTTGGAATTGATTGTGTGGCATGGGAGACACTGACACAGAACCGCTCAGTATGCCAAGCCCACATCACAGAAGGCGCTGTGCTCTATGAGCAAAGCAGAATTGAAACAGCTCAAAGGAAATGCAGGATGAGCAAATTTGGAGATTCCACCCCAAATATTCACATGGACTATGTGTGCCTGACCTGTGCTAGAGTATTCCAAGCTCCTACTGGTCTGATCAGTCACAGTCAGACACTGAAACTTGACTCAAACATAATGATGGCACTTTGGTACTCTTCAAGAACTAAGAACAACAACCAACCATGTGTATGTGTGTGCATGTGTGTGTGTGTGTGTGTGTGTGTATGAGATATATCATATATAACTAATGAAAACAAAAGCAGGTTATGAGAGAAACCCAAAAAATATTATATGTGTATATAATGCTTTAATATATTATATACTACGTGTAGTATATCTACAAGTATATATTATATATACTGTCTATATATTGTGTATATATTAATATTGTTAAATTACATTAGCAATATTATATTATATATTGTATAAAAATTAATTTATTACTAATTAAACATCTATTTACTGATATACTATAAAAAGCGTCAGGACCATTAACCAGAATGAGCTGAGGCTGACAATGAGATCTAAAAATAACAAAAAGGGATTTTCCATGTTGGGAAAACATAGCCAGGAGCTACGTCTGCAACTAGGTTCGTATCTGTGGGAGCCAGAGGGCTCCTGAGGGTTTCCACTGGAGAAACTGAGGCACCAGGGCATTGAAAATGAGATTTATCCAAGTGTAGGCTTGGCTGGAGCAGGAATGAAGCCTACTGAGAGCCTAGGGGACCAGATTTTTGTACACAAGGCATACAAGTGAATCCTTCTCTCTTTTGACCTTTCTTTGGTTTGGCCCTTGAAAAGGACTTCTAACCCACAATTCTTCCCACTCAGACGGTCGGTCAGCCATTCTTCCCCATTTAGGCCACAGTTTTACAGCCGCTGCAGAGTCAAGAGGGAAGGTGGCATGGGGATGAGAGTAGGACCATGCAGACACTGCTATTATGATTGGTGCTGCTGCTGCTGCTGTCTGAGATACTATCTAATGTGCTCAGGACTAGCCCGAGCTGGACCTGAAGTGGAGATGTAAACTGCCAGTCAAGAATGGGGAGGGGCACTACTAGGAGGGAGTTCCATAGTACCAGGCACTGCCAAAATACTACAAAAAAAATGGAAGTGTCAAGGAGGAAGGTAGGGAAATGAATGTTTCTCTGTATGTAAGCCTTGCCTTCCTAATTCAACACCAACGTTCCAGACAGAAAATTCTTTCTTCAAATACTTCCCCAAGCCCAGATAGTCGGGAGGGATTAGGAGGAGGTTTCACTTTGTGTGGGAAGCTGTAAGATGATCAGACAAAGTTATTTCTTTATGCTGTAGAGTCCTGTACCATCGCTTCTTGTGTGGCCGGGAGGCAGAACAGACATTTTCTACCCCTGCTCTAAGGGTATCACAATGGGAAGCAGGAGAGGGGGCCAGAGACTAGTCTTCTCTCCTCAGAGAGAAGTGGTACCAGACTGGAATTCTATCTATCTGCTCCCTTAAATATTGTTAGTCTAGGGGTTACAAACAGATTCTCCCTAACTTCTAATCACCATTTTTCATTACTGGGGGGAAGAAGGACCCATGCTTTATATATCCCTTTTCCACCAAGTACCAGTTCCCTAATGGACACACATAGCACTTAGGCAAGAAACCCATTTCTCTAAATCAGTAGTAAAATAGAAATCAGAGAAAGGAGAACATATTCCAGACAATAGAGAGTGAAGGATCTCCCACTGAGATGGAGGTAACAGCTAACCAAGACAGAAAGAAGCCTAGATGGGGCAGCTAGGGGGCACAGTGAAGAGAGTACTAGCCCTGGAGTCAGGAGGACCTGAGTTCAAATCCAGCCTCAGACACTTAACACTTGGGCCGTGTGACCTTGGGCAAGTCATTTAACCCCAATTGCCCTGCCCTCCCCCCTCCAAAAAAGAAGAAGAAGCCTAGAGTTCATCCAAGGGAAAACTGCTTAAAGGTTTGAAGAACAACTGAAGAAGATTGCACAAGACTGAACGTCTCTCCCACTCATCACCTCTACCCTACCCCTCACAAAGGAGTATTCATGTCCACCAGTAAGGAGAGGATCCCATATCAACGGACTTTGGGACAAGGGATAGAATGATTTTGCTTTACCGTGTTCAGTGAAATATGTGGAAGTACAATGTGGACTGACTGTGCGATGGAAAGGCAGAAGGAGGCTCAGTTGGATTGAAGGAAATGTCCCAGATACAAAGTAGAAGTATTTAAAGGTTCCCATAATTCAAAGTGATATTTCATTTTCTTTCTCCCTAAATGAATTTATAATCGGGGTCAGCATGACCCAAGCCATGGGTTGGCTGAGCCCATGGTGGTTAGATGGGGATGAAGGCTAAGAATCTGTAGGGTGAGCAGTAGGAGTACTGAAGGTTTAGAAGAGACCAGCCCAGGCAATACATACAATGGGTATAAATATAATATATATACTGGGAGAAAAACACTTGGCTCAGGTTTTGAGTGTAGCGCCACTTAGTGACCAGACATCATACCACACTCTTTTGCTGATTGGTTAGTTTATTTCTTAAGAAAGTGATAGCACTATTTTTCTGGAGGGCTCTGAAGGCAAGGCAGAAGCTGTATGCTACTATTTGTACTTTAGCAGTTCAAATGTCATATGGGCCTCCACCAAGTATATAAACAGCCTACTCTGGCCATTGTAAAAGAGTTGGAACCCAAGATAAGTAGGGAGAATGTAAAAGAATACCTAGCTGGCCTCAATTGACTTCACATAACCAGGTCTGGGCAAACTACATCCAGATCCAGGGCACATTGGTTGGTCTTTGCCAATGATCTTTGAAGGACTTTGAAAAGAAATGCCACAGAACTATAGATGGGCAAATGTCTCAATTATTTTTTTTAAAAAGGAGAGTGTAGAATCTGCTAACTATAGGCTGTTGAACTTAATTTGAATTCCTGACAAAATTAAAGAAAGAATTATTGGTGGGCAGCTAGGTGGTTCAGTGAATAGAGCACTGGTTCTGGGGTCAGGAGGACCTGAGTTCAAATCCTGCCTCAGACACTTGCCACTTAGCTAGCTGTGTGACCTTGGGAAAATCACTTAACCCCAATTGCCTAGCCTTCTCCCCTCAAAAAAAAAAAACCAACAAAAACCAACAACAACAATAATAGAATTATTGGGATGATTTGTAAACAACAAGAGAAGTAAGCAGTGATCATAAAGAGCCAGTGAGATGTCTTCAAAATCCAACTGTGTTCATTTTGTTATCCCTATAGTAAAGAGTCCATTTGATTTATATATGAATGAGTAATCCTTTTAGGTCACACAAAGTGAGGAGAGAGATTTTGTGATTTAGGATCATAGCAAATTAACCTCATTTCCTTTTGTGGTAGAGACTACACAAATCTCTCTCTTAGTACCCTCCCATTTGGCACAGAATTTTGTACTGGGAAATTATGACTCTGCCCTTTCCCCTTCCTTTTGGGGATATATCCCAAGTTAACTCTGGAAGTAATTTAAATAACCTGACTCTGCTAACCCTGTGAAAGATGGTGGATAGAAAGATGCTATAGCTTATGAGCCCCCATGGGTGTAGTTCTCCCTATGATTATCAGTTGATGTAAATTAGTCAACCAGGCTTAATTAACTTTTAGAAAAGGGTATTTGCTAAAGTGGTATATTAAGAACAGATGGTACAAAATATCTCTACCCTCTCCCAAGAGTCTGTGAAACAATCATCTCATCAGTACATAGAAAGTTCAGGAAAGTAGGTTTAACCTTTGGGAGCACTAGAGTCCTTAAGATGTTCCCCTTAGGTATAATGTAGCTTTCCAACTGGTCTCTTTCTGGAACCTTGAATTTACCTCCCTCCTCACGTCCAATCTCTTCTCAATTCCAAATGCAGACACTACTGTCAGCTGTTCCTAGATACCAATGGGAAGGTACCTTTGAAATTTGCATGGTCATCTTCTGGGTAGGAGGGGGAGGAGGGCAGGGGGCTAAGACTGGGACCTAGGCTGAAGACAGGACTGGATGTCTTGTCCTACCTGACAAAACAGTTCGCTCTCAGGTGCTTGCCTGGAGACTTTTAGACATATGACCCTCTGTTGCCAGTCTCTTGAATGTCTGGGTTCCAAACTGGCCTGCTACTTTACTGATGACCCACAAGATAACCGAATTTCCTCAACCTAATCCTCAAACAATGCCCTCAAGGGCATTGAAATTGATCAAGAACTCTTCTCACATTTAGTCTAAAGCTATGATTTATTATTTCAATAAAAAGTATTCTCATCTGATAAATGTGTCAACATTAGTTTGTGTTGGATAAGGATAGTTTGATTGCAACTAGATGGCACAGTGGATAGAGTAATATGGCTAGAGTCAGGAAGACCAGAGTTCAAATCTGGCCTTAGATATTTACTCTCTGTGTGACCTTGGATAAGTCACTTAACTTCTGACTCATTTTCTTCAACTGTAAAATGGAAATAATAATAACCTGTATCTCCAGGGTTATTATATGCGATCAAATGAAATAAAATTTGTAAAACAATTATCACAGTGCCCAGCACATAGTAGGTATTATATAAACATTATTATTATAACTTACTCAATTGATCTCCACCCTTATAGTTTAGAGAAATAGTGGAGGTGGCCAGGACTCACTGCTCTAATATTTTAAACCCCAACTAAAATTCCATCTTCCATAGAAGTCTTTCCCAACCCGTCTCAATTCTAGCTTGTATAGCTTACTTTGTGCATATTTGTTTCCATATTGTTTCCCTTATTAGATTGTAAGCTCCTTGAGGGAAGGACTGGTTTTTACCTCTTTTTGTATCACCAGCGCTTAGCTCAGTGCCTGGTACTTAAAAAATGCTTATTGATTGCCTGATGCTTAATATATGTTTATTGATAACTATGACTTAAAGAAGACGGGAAGGTCAGTGGTTGAAACAGAGGAGGGAGAGCATTCCAGGAATGGGGGACAGCCAGAGAAAATACTGGGAGCTGGGAGATGCAGTGTCTTCAGCTAGGAGAGTGGTGTTGAGATTCAGGGGCACCCCCAAAATATTGAGGTGCAAGATTGTCTTGAAAAAATTCACTAAGGTTGTCTCCAAATCAAGTAAAGGTGTTTATTGTGGGTAACACAACATAATACCACACAACACACCAAGCAAAACACACCAAGAAGGCTCCTCTACCCCTTAAGGGAGATACAGCAGAACTAACATTTTGGGGTGCACCTTGAACTTCCTCAGTGTCACTGGATGAAAAAGTACATGTTAAAGGGTGAGGCGTAAGAAGACTGGAAAGGTAGGAGGGGACTAGGTTATGAAGGTTTGAAAGCCAAACAGAGCATTTTGTATTTGATTCTGGAGGCAAAAGAGAGTTGCTAGAGTTTATGGGATAGAGGAGTGACATGATAAGACCTGCATTTTAGGGAAAATCACTTTAGTGGCTCATTAGAGGATAGACTGGAGTGGGGAGAGATTTGAGACAGGTGGACTGAGAAGCAGGTTATTGCAATAATCCATGCAGGAGATCATGAGGGCATGCAGCATAGTGCTGGTCATGTCAGAGGAGAGAAAGGGGCTTATTCAAGAGATACTGCAAAAGTGAAATCAACAGACCTTAGCAACAACTGAGATATGGAGAATGAGAGATAGTAAAGAATCCAGGATGACCTCTAGACTTCGATCCTGGGTGACCAGGAGGATGGACATAACAAGTTTAATATATCCACTGGACTTCTGGTTTGAGATGTCTGAAAGGCAGTTGAGGAGGTGAAATTGGAGGTCAGCAGAGAGACTGGGGCAGAATATGTACATCTGAGAATCACCAACATAGAGATGACAATTAAATCCATGGGGGGCACTGTGTTAAGTATTGGAGATATAAGGAAAGGCAAAAATAGTCCCGGGTCTCATAGTTTAATGGAGGAAGCAATATGCAAACCATATACCTTTAGGATAAATTGGAGATAATTTGGGAGGAGACCCCCTAAGAGTAAGACGGCCAGGGAAAGGCTCCTAGCAGAAGGTGGGATTTTAGTTAAGATTTAAGAGAAGTTTAGGAAGTCAGGAGGTGGAGGTGAGGAGGGACAACCTTTCACCTTGAACACTAGACTGCTTGGGGGGTGGGGCAGGGCATTATCTAACTCTGCAGGTCTCAATCTGTGGGTCGCGACCCCTTTGGGGGTCAAACAACCCTTTCAAGGGGTAACAAGGGTCGCCTAAGACCATCGGAAAACACATATTTCCGATGGTCTTAGGAACTGAGACACCACTCCTCTATCTGTCTCCAGGCGGGTCCACCCACATGCAGATACACCTATATATGAGTATTAAAGGGTCGCGGCATTAGGAAGGTTGAGAACCACTGATATAACTCTATGGTCTTGGGAAAACACCCAGCATTGGAGGAAGAGCTGAGATTTCCCATTTCACTAAGAACACTTCATTGCTTTCCTTTTGGGACTTCAAAATCCAACCTTGTTCATTTCGTTATCCCTATAGTAAAGAGTCCATTTGATTTATATATGAATGAGTAATCCTTTTAGGTCACACAAAGTGGGGAAAGAGATTTAAGTTCTGTGTGAATAGAGGCATGTGCTGACTTAATCAAGAGTTCTGATAATGTGGTAGAAATAATTTCTATTTTATGTAGGTTTCTCCTGAAGGGATTGGGAAGAAGGCCCTGGGAATTTGGGGGGCCTGGAGGGCTTGAGCTTGAATTATTTTTGGTTTGGCATCCTTTCCCCTGAGGCATAAAAGACTAGGCCTTGGTACTAGGGAGGTCTTAATGGAAATCCTATTCCCCACCAGGGATGACTTTCCAGATCTGTCCCATCCCATAGTGAACCACTAGAAAGGGAAGGGCATTTTATTTGAATTTAACTAAGAATTATATCCTTTAAAATTTCATAATAAAAATAAAAACTAGCATTTTTATAGCACTTTAAGGTTTGCAAAGCTCTCTACAAATATATCCTTCCTCAGAACAAGGATTGTCTCACTTGCTTAAATTTACCAAGCACTTAGTTAGCTGAGTGCTTGGGGTGTAGTAAACACTTAATCTATCTTTTATCTATCTATCTACCTGTCTAACTCTTATTTTAGGGCTAAAATGGAGAGTTCTGCAAATTTGCAGCTGAATTCCCTGTGCTTCCAGTTCCCTGACTGATAGCAAAGAATGGGGTAAAATTTTTTAAAGTGATAGGTTTGGTAAACTGAATTCATGCCCTTTTCCCATGAGGCCTCATTTCCCATGACTACTCAGCTTTGGGTGCAATCCTAAAGCAGACCTGTATGGCCACAGCCTTGTGTTATGGACTTTCGTGGTCACACCACCAAACAGTGATGGATGGTGAACTGGTAAAGTTTAAGTGGGAGATTGGGATGTGCCCAGAAGCTGTCCAGGCAAATAGAGTCAGCAATGAAAATTCTCTGGGGATGTTGGGAGAGGTCACTGTACGTGTAGTTATCTCAAGTAGGTTGAGATTAATGATACTCTTTCACATAAGGAATGTTGGATCTTGAAACACAAGGTGAACAAGAAAATGCTTGATGGTTAGACTATAGAGGTATTAGTAAAATCATATTGAGATATTCAGGACAGGACAATAAGGGTTCTTTTGCTCCACCCCAATTTAGGAGAAACTCAAATGTTCCTACCTACCTTAATTTGAATCTGCTGAATTAGATAAGAAGGACTATGAATTTGGGGTGAATCTCTCTAGGGCAAGTTGTTCTTAACCTGGGATTCAATAATTTATATTTTTTAAATATTTTGGTAACTGAATTTCAACATAATTTGCTTCCTTTATATTCCGTGTATTTGAATATATATTTGTTTCCTACACATTCTATGTGTTTGAAAACATTATCTGAGGAAAGGTCCATAAACTGGCAAAGGAAAACACGACACAAAAGAAATTAAGAACCATTGCTCTACAAAATTCATCTGAAAGAATAAAAGGCCAAGTATGTCAAGAGAAGAGCAAAAAAAAAAAAATGCCAAGTTAAGTGGCCTAGCCATACCAGATCTAAAATTAGGTTATAAAGTGGCAATCATCAAAACTATTTGGTACTGGCTAAGAAACAGCCTGGTGGACCAGTGGGACTGATTAGATCCACAAGCCACAAAAATAAGTGACCGTAGTAATCTACTGTTTGATAAATCCAAAGACTCTAGTTTCTGGGAAAAGAACTTACTATTTGACAAAAACTGCTGGGAAAAATGGAAAACAGTATGGCAGAAAGTAGGCCAGGGGTGGGGAACCTGTGGCTTCCAGGCCATATGTGGCCATCTAGGTCCTCAGTTGAGGCCTTTTTACTAAATCCAAACATCACAGAACAAATCCCCTTAATAAAAGGATTCTGTGCTGTAAAATTTGTACTCAGTCAAAAGGCCAAACCTAAGGACCTAGAAGGTCAAATTAGGCCTCCAAGCTGTAAGTTCCTCACCCGTGATTAAGACCAATCATCAGTGCCTACAAATTTTCCCAGGTTCCTTTAAGATAAATTTCTTAAAGCACAATAATATTCCATCGTATTCACAAAGTGTAATTTTTTTTTAGCTATTCCCCAGTTGCTGGACACTCCTTCATTTTCCAATTCTTTTCTCCATAAAAAGCTGCTATAAACATTTTTGTTCATAGGGGTCCTTTTCCTCTTTCTTTGATCTCTTTGGGATATAGATCCAGTAAGGGTACTGATGGGTCAAAGGTATGAACAGTGGCATGTTCCTTTTCCTCCATTTAGATAACTTTTTCCTAGCAATAGTATGGGGAACCAAGGAATAAAATTACTGGAAGACATTTTTCTTTTTAGCGACACAAGAAGTGAAATTATCTTTTTTAGGAATCATGGTGAATAGGAAATACATCACTGGCAGCAGTGTCTGAATTGGTAGGAAAGAATAAATTAGCCACACTGAAGAAATGGAAGGGCTCTTCAGGGATCCCAGCAGAAAGTTGCCCAAGGGCAACTAAGGGGAACTGCAAGATGGCCCCATGAAGGAGAGAAAAGGACTTCCAGCACTGATGAGTTACCCTCTTTGTGAGGGAACTGAGGATATTAGGACATCAAGTGGTTAGTTGTGGGAATTGAGTGAACCACACTGACTTCATCTTGTGA
The DNA here is from genome assembly GCA_028646515.1 of Pseudochirops corinnae. Taxonomy (NCBI): domain Eukaryota; kingdom Metazoa; phylum Chordata; class Mammalia; order Diprotodontia; family Pseudocheiridae; genus Pseudochirops; species Pseudochirops corinnae. The sequence goes on along the minus strand of CM053587.1, from coordinate 295,460,999 downwards.
TTCAGTTCTGGCACTAGCTCAGATCCCTTTCTATTCAATGATGGGTCTAGTCCAACTTCTGTCTTGTGAGAAAACTTTATTCAATTGTGGGAATTGGAAGAAAACCTCATTGCATTGTTTGTTTGAAACAAGCCCTGCATGGGTGGGAAGTTGGACCGTTTCTCCCTGCTGTTTAGAGACCTTTATCCAGGTTATATTGACAAGAAATCCAGTCAGACCCAAAGACCAATTCAAGGAGTTTTCTTACAATCATCCATCTCAAGGAACCCACATGTCTTAACTGAAAACTGGCCCCATACTTATCAATCAGTTATTGTTTCCATGTTCCCTTGATTGGGGAGATGGAGCAGCTAGGTGTCGCAGGGAATAGAGCACTGGCCCTGGAGTCAGGAGGACCTGACTTCAAATGCGGCCTCAGACACTTTAACATTTACTAGCTGTGTGACCTTGGGCAAGCCACTTAACCCCAATTGCCCTACCTTCCCCCCTCCAAAAAATAAAAAAGATACCTGGGGGGCAGGATACCTCCATTTCTGAACTCAAGGAATTGTACTCACTCTCACTCACCCCCAAGTTGGAAAGTCCCTAATCTTTCATCCCATTAGAAATCAATTTACTTAATCTTGTATTGTTTCCTTTTTCGTTAATTGGCCTTATATGAGTAATTGTTTTTAATGTATAAAAGTCTGCCCCCACCCTCCATTCAGGGTTCATGCTCTAACAGAGGAGGTCTGGTTCCACTTTGGTAGGCGATTGGCACGCATTTAATAAATCGATATGCTTGGAAAATCAAGCCCTTTCTTCTCAGTTATTTCATTTTTCACCTACCACGTTTGCCTCATCATGTCCTTCACTGCCTGTGAGAGAGTGTGCCCCCAGTTTGGGGAAATGTTTTATATGCCAAATGTTCTTACATCACCTTAGTAAATACCTCTTTCTAACAGCTCATTAAAGCTGGCTAATTAATGTATATCAACTGATAATTATAAGTGGGAAAACATACGAAAGGCAGTTTGTGAGCTAAAGCATTAGAAGACTACCCCTAACCCTTGGAACTTTGAAGAGAGATATACTAGCTACTCTTTGGGGATCCCACCTGCAAGTGGAAATCATGGGTAGGATAGGGGTTTCAGAGCATGTGCTACATGCATATAATTTTTAAAAAATCATTTTCACTGACATAATTTGTTTTTTACATCACGATAATTTCCCCATCATCCCTCCACCTCCTTCTCCCAGAGAGCCATCCCATATCACAAATACTATTTTTAAATGCCAAAAAAGAAATGGCAGAAAAAAATCAACATTACTGATCAATACATTGAAAAAATCTGTGCAGTGTACCATGCTTAGGCACTTCCCACCTCTGCCAGGAGTTAGCAGGGAGTTATCTTCTTATATCTCTTCTTTGGAAACAGGTTTGGTTTTTGTGATTTTTCAGCGTTCACTTTTTATATTTTGTTTGTGTTTATTCTTTCAATTTATTTTGTCTTAACTGGTATGTCTCACTCCTCAAGACCTTTATCAATGTCCCAGAGAACAAAACCCAGAATTAGAAAAAAGTTTATTGAGTTGTCCAGATGAGGAGAGAGCCAAAAAAGGAGAGGCCCACTTCGCCAGTGTCTGAAAATTACACAAAATATAGCATTCAGAAAAAGGGACAAGGAAACAGCTGATTGGCGAGCACAGCACAGAAGTAATTTCCAATTGAGACATGCGAATTGTCCGAGATATATAGAGGGAGAAAGCTACTTACATCAATCTGAAAAGTTTCTGGTCAGCATAACCTAGGTCCTGAGTTAACATGAAATAAATCTGGTATCTAAACAATAGATCTGGTTTCTTAGCCATGCAGGGTGAAGTTCAAATAATGCAATAAAGTTTTCTCACACAGTCACTGTGTATATTGTTTTCTTGGTTCTGCTCACTTCACTCTGCATCAGTTCGTGTAGAACTTTCCATGTTTCTCTGTATTCATCACACGCACATAATTTCTCACAGCACAGTAATATTCCATGACATTTGTGTACCACATTTGTTTAGCCTTTCCCCCGATTGACAGACATCGACTTTGTTTCCAATTCTTTGCTAGCACAAAAAAGTCTTGCTATAAAAATTTCAGTGTCTTTGATTACTTTCTTTTTGTCAATGTCCTCCTTGGGGGTATAAGCCTAGTAATGGACTCTCTGGGTCAAAGGGAATGGATATTTTAGTCACTTTATTTGTATAATTCCAAATTGCTTTCCAAAATAATTTTACTGATTCACAATTACACTATATAATTTCTATTTGTATAAATATTCATTGTTATTGTAATAGTCACAGTGTTTTGGAGTGGAAAGAGGAATAGCTTTGAAGTCTGAAAACTTCGTTGCCTTCATTCAAATGGGGGAGACAACACATCTGAAAGATTTCAGCTGCAAGTCAGAAAGAGGGGACCCTGCTCTTCAGAGCAGCAGCAGCAAACATTGATACAGTGCTCATTGTGTGCAGGCACTGCACTAAGCATTTTATGATTCTTATCTCATTTGATCCTGATAACAACCCTGGGAGGTAGGTGCTATTCCTATCCCCATTTTGCAGATGCAGAAGCTGAGGCAAACAAGGTTAAGTGATTTGCCCAGGACTGCATACCTAGTAAGTGTCTAAGAACTCAGGTCTTCCTGACTCCAGCAGGTCATTCCCTCCACTGAGCCAAAGCAAATGGCAAAGCAGATGCATCTTCTTTCATGTAATTTCCATCCTTGATATGGAACCATTTGACGATGTCAAGAATTTTGGTGGTGAGAACTTCCTTTTTTTTTTTTACCTCTTCAATAGCTATGGCTGCTGAGTTGGGGAGGGGGGCCCTGTAAATTTGCATATCCTCCAGGGTCAATTCTCTGGATAATTGCTTTGAGGTCCTGAGCTGGAAGTAAAGCAAGTGGTCTGGGGTGTGCTGCTATTCCCAGGGCTCTTGGGCTCAGGATTCTGGGCTATCTCCATGTGGGTGTGAGGGGACAAGGCAGTCAAGATGGTACCAGTAGTTTGACTTTCCTGGCACATTTTGTCTTTGTCTCTTCCTTGGAGGGCCTTGCTGCTTTAGTTCAGCTGGCATACCTGCATTTTGGGGGACAGTTGTTTGGAATGATTAACCCTTTCCCTACTTTCTCTGTCTCCACTTCAACAGGATGGTATCCCAGTATGTTTTTTTCCGCAGGGTCTTCTATCCTGAGGTCTGAGTTCTCTTCCCAATGTCTCTCCATGTCATCCCCACCCTAGCTGAATTTGTCTTCAAAAGTTGCTTTGATGCAGCCTTTAATGTTACTTTTCCTAAGCATCAAAATAGCAAATTACAGTTCTGATTCATCTTTTGTTTGAAGACCTCCGTGACAGAGAACTCACTGCCTTTCAAAGGTAATCCATTCCATTTTAGGGCAACTTAATTGTAAGAAATTTGTCCCTTACATTGAGCTAAAATTTGCTTCTGTAACTTCTACCCATTGGTTCTAGTTTGGGACTGAGAGAATAAATCCAATCCCTCTTTTACAAGACATCTTTCATATCCTTAATAAAAGCAATATTACTGTCAGTGAGGCAGCCTTCTTCCCATTAAATGCTGGTGAAGTCCCACGTTCCACATATAGTGCTCCAGAATCATAGCTTTACCCTGAAGTTTGGAGTCTCGTAATTTGACTGTTGCACAGAAAACACCCTGGCATTCTAGAAATTCCCATTTCCATTCCCTGGTAGTACAATGCTTCAGGGTATGGGACATGAGGTAACCTTACCATCATTACCAGGGAAGCAGAGTGAGGACCTGCAGAACAGGCCTTGGGTAAATGGGTGAATGAATCTCTTTCCTCTTTGGTTTTCCAGTAGGGAATTGAATTCCTCAGAGCCTTGAACCAGTCATACCTTAATCACTTATAATCCTCTTCCTGGTGCCCAAAGAGGTAAATAGTCCTATTGCAAGTCTTAAACCTTTTCACGGCGGATTAGCAAACACCTCATTCACTGTGTTTGTATTCAACTCAACAAACATTTATTAAACACTCTCTAACTCAGTGGTTCTCAACTTTCCTAATGCCGCAACCCCTTAATACAGTTCTTCATGTTGTGGTGACCCCCAACCATAAAATTATTTTCGTTGCTACTTTATAACTGTAATTTTGCTACTGTTATGAATCATAATGTAAATATCTGATATGCAGGATGTATTTTCATTGTTACAAATTGAACATAACCCACAGATTGAGAACCACTAACTGTAAGAGCAGGCAGCTAGGTGGAGAAGTGGATAGAGTGTGGGCCCCAGCCTCAGACACTTACTAGTTGTGTGACTCCGGCCAAGTCACTTCACCCTGTTTGCCTCAGTTTCCTCATCTGTAAAATAAACTGGAGAAGGAAATGGTAAACCACTCCAGTGTCTGTGCCAAGAAAATCCCAAATGGGGTCACAAAAAATTGAATACTTTAAAAAGTTGGACATGACTGAACAACAATGGTAAGACTTGTAAGGGGCTTTGCTGAGGCTAAAGATAAGAAGAAAAAAACAAAACTGGTTTCTGTCCTCAAGGAACTGACATCCTTTCAGAGGCAGGTATAGGGATAAATAGATAAATATTAAGTAATAGAAGTCATACTGTGGTGCCAGACTCTCCAAATTCTGGCTTTGCAAGTCAGTTCTATTTGGGGAGATACCCTCCAAATCATTCTTCCTTTGGTTCTCTGTGCTATCCCAAATCTACTTCTGGAAAACTGTCCAAATATAATTCATATCAAGGATTCCAGAGATTGGGGGAAAAATGTCCCCCCAGCATCCTGTCCAACCTCCTAATTAAACAATGCACACAGATGGGGGAGAAGAACCCTTATGCCCTACTAACATGTGCCATCATTTTCTATGGAGCAGTGGAACAAAATAAGGTGATTCTGTTCTTAGGTCGTTCCTAGCTGTTGCCCAAAGAAGATATCCCGCCTTGCGGCACTGCCCATTTTCACTGTCTGTCTACCGTGCCTGGAATTATCCCTCCTCCCCTCTGACTACCGACCTCCCTGGCTTTCTTTGTTGTTAATGAGCCATTTTTCAGTCATGTCTGACTCTTTATGACCCCATTTGTGGTTTTCTTGACAGAAAGATACTGGAATCATTTGCTATTTCCTTCTCCAGCTCATTTTACAGATGAGGAAACTGAGGCAGAAAGGGTTAAGTGACTTGCCCAGGGTCTCACAGCTAGTAAGCGTCTGAGACCAGATCTGAAATCAGTTCTTCCTGACTGCAGTGTGCCACCTAGTCACGTAGGGAGATACACTCAAAAGTCCCAAACAAAATAAAGGTTTACCACCCTGTAAACCCATCAAATTGACAAAAAAAAAAAATTCCCCTAATGAACTGATTCTTGTAATGTCATCACACTGCTTCTGTTGGCCTGATCTGTGTGGGTCTTGAGTAGTGCATAAGTCCCACTGGACATGTAGGCTTTGTAGGAGTCACATGTAGGAGTCACTGCCTGATACAATCTCCAATAAGATTCATTCCTTGCTGGTCTAATGTATCTGTATCTGCTAGGATGTATGGGGTGTTCAAGGAAGACTAGCACCTTCTCAGGGCTGTTCAGCTATTGTTAGTGTCTACCTGCCACCTCTGGCTCCCAGAAGCTACAGCATACACAGTGGCTACACCCTGTAAAACCATCTCAGCAGATGAACTAAACCAGGTAACTAACGGGCCTCAGACCCATCACTGAGCTAGGTGGATGTCTACTCCAAGCATCCCGGGCTGTCACTGGTCATCCTGACTTTTGTCCTGCCACTGAACTTGGATGGTTCTGGAAGAGAGAGTGAAGTTGATGACTTTGTGCAGTTCTGCCTCCCTTAAATCCAGTCCACAAACAAGATGTCATCCCCACCCCCCCCCATCCACCCACCCAAGTCAAAGTGGACAAACAACAATGTGTCTCCTGCTTAGCTTTGCTCAGTTGGTGCTGGGGTGACTGCTGGCTATCACCAGGCCTAGTTTCCCTGAGAATGAAGCTGAGGAGTTTTCCTCTGCTCTCAATTTCTGGTTTAATCCAGAATCCCAACTAGGGAGCTCAATTTACTCATTAGAAGGCTAGGCTTTGCCATGCTCTTTTAGTTTAGACCTTCTCTAGCTCTTTCACAGAGGAGGAGTCCTTAGCATACATATCTATAAGCTTATGGGGAAAATTCCTTTCCTAGCTTCTTTTGAAGCGTGGTCTGTCCATTTCTTTCAGAGCTTTTGCGGAAGAGGCCAACCCTTCTGAAAGAGATCCTTTGCCCCAAGGTCAATCTCTCAGGAGCTCAGAACAGTTCCAATTCCAGTTTCAGGTTGAATTAGATTTTTTTACCTACTTTGACAAGTCTTGGGTCTCCACAAGAGATAACTCCTCAGCTTAGGACTAGTGCTGTGGCTCCCTGTTTAAGTTCCCAGAGAGGCAGGCAGCATGATATGTAGTGGACAGAGGTCTATCCCTGCATCGTTGAGCAGACATATGATGGCTATGGAACCTAATGACCAGATTTATATAGTGCTCCAAGGGTTGGAAATATTATCTCAGTTGATCCTGATCTCATTTTCCAGATGAGTAATCTGAGGTAGACAGAGATTAAGTGACTAGTCCAGGGTCACACAGCTATGAAGTATCTGAGGCTGTCAGGTCTTCCTAACTCCAGACCCAGCACTTGTATCTACTGTACCACTCACCTGCCTGTAAGAATAATAAAATTTATATAATGCTTTAAGGTTTGCAAAATGCTTTATAAGCATTAACCTCATTTGATCTTCACAGCAACCTACTATTATTATCCCCATTTTACAGATGAGCATACTGAGAAAGACTAAGGTTAAATGACTTGTCGAGGGTCATACAACTAGTTTCTGAGTCAGGATTTGAACTTAGCCCTTTCTGACTTCTTGGCCAGCACTCTATCTCTTATACTTTGTTACTGGTCTAGGGTAAATTCCCAGCTTTTGCAGAAAGCCTTTCTTAGTACTCCTTTCTTTTAGCACCTTCCCTCTGAGATTACCCTCAGTTTAGCCACAGTTTGTACACCCTCAGTTTGTACAGAGTTGTTTGCATCTTGTGTCTCCTGTTAGACTCTGAGCTCCTTGAGAGCAGGGACTGGCTTTGGTCTCTTTGTATGCCCAGTGGTTAGCGCAGTGCTTGACATGTAAGTAGGTGCTTAAAGTATGCTAACTGGGGCAGCTAGGTGGTACAGTGAATAGATCACCAGCCCTGGAGTCAGGAGGACCTAAGCTCAAATCTGGCCTCAGACACTTCACACTTAACTAGGTGTGTGACCTTGGGTAAGTCACTTAACCCCAATTACCTTACCTCCCCCAAATAAATAAATAAATAAATGCTAACTGACCAACTGCTAATCACTCTGTGCTCTTGGTACCTCTTTGAGACTATAAATTGTGTAGAAGGTGTTCATGTGCTTTGGTAAAGAGAGTTAGCTCTCCTGGAAGTTCCCTAGCCCAATGACATCACAGGTATTGTCCCTACCCTAAACCACACCCAGCATCTCCCTGAAAGAAAAGAAGCTACTCTTCTAGCCATGAGTCTCAGGCTCTGGTATTCTGAGTTTCTTAACTCTCAAACCCTTTTCTCTCACATGTAAAGGAGTGGGAGGAGGAAAGGTACAGGCTGAACAGCAAAGTCCTGCTCTTCCCTGACCAGGCCAAAACCACAGCCCTGCCTTTATTATGCATATGTACCCAGCAAGGTTTTTTCAGGATGAGCCCAACCTTACACTAGAAATGTTCCGGAGCTCTGGTGTTTTTCACAAAGGCTTTCTAAAGCCTTTCCAGAGTTAATAACCACCAAAAAAAAAAAACAGCCCCGAAAAATACTGCAGTGGAAGGTGGGGGGAGAGAGGGAGACAGAAAAAGTGTGGAGGGGGGAAACAGAAAGAAAGAAGAGAAAGAGGGGGGGAAAAGGGAGGGAGGGAGAGACAGAGGAGGAAGAGGGGGGAAGAGGGAGAGAGAGAAAGAAAGGGAGGGAGAAATAGAAGAAGAAAAGAGGGGAAAGGAGGGAGAAAGAGAGACATTAACAGAGACAGGGAGGGAGAGAGGGAAAGAGACAGAGGAAGAGAGGGAGAGAGGAAGGGAAAGGAGGGGGGAGAGAGAAAGGGCGGACACAGAGGAGGAGGAAAGGAGGGAAAGATAGGGAGGAAGGGAGGGAGGAAGGGAGATAGAGACAGAGAGAAAGGGAAAGAGACAGAGGAGGAAGAAAGAGGGGAAAGGAGGGAGAGAGATAGGGAGAGATAGGGAGGGAGAGAGAGATCTACAGACGTGGGCAGGATTGATTTCCGATGAGATCCAAAAAGGCAGGGGAGATGTGACAGTGTGGGAAACACAGGCAGCATCTGCTCCAAATGGCAGATTACAAAGCTGAAGGTTCTCACAGCTGAGGGGGTGCGACTGCGGGAAGGGAGACAGGGGCTGCTGGCGACAGCTGAGAGAAAGGAGCTGCTGTCACAGCACTGAAATGAATATTCTGCCTGCCCGATGTTCAGACTTCCATGACACAGTGATGCTCCGCTGACACTTCCAGGGAGCTCGCAGCACTTGGCCAACCAACCCAGAGCAGCCACCACATTCCGTTTGACTTTGCACCAAATGATCTTGAACTTCTTTTTTCCAGCTGTCTCCATTTCTGTCTACAAAGCCTGGGTCTTGCTGTTCATTCTAAGAAGCCTGACAGCATGGTAGAGTGGAGAGCATGCTGGCCTTGCTGTCAGAGGTAAAAGGAGAGGGTTGGACCAGCAGATTTCTGGGACTACTTCCAGCTCTAAATTTTGTCTGGGCTTTGAATCCCCGCTCTGTTATTTGCTACCCATGGGGCCTTGAGCAAAACCAAGGCCCATCCCTGAGCCTCAGTTTGGGCCCTGGACTCAGAAGTCACAAAGACCTAGGTTTGAATACCACTTCTGAACTCCCCCACCCTCATTGTGTGACTCCAGACGAGTCATTTAAACCTCTCAAAATCTCCGTTTCCTTATCTATAAGATGGAGAGTACAATAAGTGGAGTGATTTCCTCACAGGGCTGTGGTGAGGCTCAAATGAGGTCACTCTCATAAATCACTTTACGAGCTTTAATGCACTATTTAAATAATAATAACTAAGTGGCCATAAATCCTTTGCACAATCTGTCATAAGGAAAGTTCTTTGTAAACTGGAGGAACAATCATGTCCTGGGGAAAGAAACTTCAGTATCTGGGCTAGAGTTCAATCTGTGCTTCTTACTCTCTGGGTAATCCTGAGGGTAACCCTATCTAAAGACCACCTCCTGTTCCCTAAAGGTTGTGTAGAGATGGTGGAGGAAATCACAGTACAAAGACACTGGCTTAAAAAGTGAAAGGGTGCACAGGAGAGCCCCCCTGTGGCAGGTAGAGAGAGCTGCACCACAAGCGGGACTATAGCCGGAACATGCAATGGGAGGTGTCTTCTGAAAGCCAGAAATCGAAGTCTGTGGACTGGAGTTCATTCACTTTCACTGAATGAAGCTGTTTATTTGGTCCAATTTGCTTGGGGTCTCTCCACTTTACTCATGTTTGTTCCTGCCTTTCTACCTCCTTGTCTCTTGCACAGAGATTTCTGTTCCTGGAGAAATGAGCCAATCCCATATTTCTTACTCGACTGGGGTCCAGGGGGAAAAGCCCATTCCGCGGACTTGTAAGGAGAAACACCGTGGGCCATAGAGCTTATGGTTCTTCTCTTTCCTGCTTCGTCATGGCCCAAAAGTCTCAGCTAAGTCCCTTTCTGAGCTACAGGAACCAGAAGCCCAGGGTTCTATGGATCCACTCACATAGCCCATTAAATCTTCATGCCCTCCGTGCCTCCATGTCTGCCAATGTTTCTATGACGAGGGGTTAAGGTCGTTAGCCAGTGTTACATGTATCTTCTGTTCTCTGAGCTTCCATTCCCCAATTTTAAAACAAATAGATTGGACTATATCTCTAAGTTTTTTTTTCAGCCCGATGAATTCTATGACCTTATGACTGGCCTCACATCACTTTGCAGCAGTGCAGGGGAATAAGTATGAAGGCAGAAGGCAGGAAACCAGATGTATGAAGGAGGAGACCCCTCCCAGCGCGACTCATATTCCCTGTTGCCACCTTCAGACAAAGACTCAGATTTGGTTTGGAGATGTTCCAGGAAATGCAGGCATTGACATGAAAATAGTCCTGTTCGATTTTTTTAAAAATGAATTCTATTTCCATGAATTTACCCAGCAACCCATTCATTGGCCCCAGGAATTGGCAAGGCCATATTCTTCTCCCTGGGCAGCCTCTTCAGCTCTCTGCCAATCTACAGGACCTCCCCCTTCCTTTTAAAGTTGGTAGTAAAATCACACTTGTTGCTTTGAGGCACTGAAAGGTCAGAAACACAGGTAGGAGAGAAGCTGCCCAGGCTAGCCTTCCAGGTCCTCCTCTATGCTCAATCAGCAAGCATTTATTAAGGACTTATTATGTGAAACTGGGGGACACCATAGTGCACAGAGCACCAGTCCTGTAGTGAGGAGGACCTGAATTCAAATCCAACCTCAGACACATATTAGCCATTTGACCCTGGGCAAGTCACTTAACCCCATTTGCATCAGTTTTCTCATCTGTAAAATGAATGGGAGAAGGAAATGGCAAATGACTCCAGTATCTTTGCCAAGAAAATCTCAAATGGGGTCACAAAGAGTTGGACATGCCTGACTAAAAAACAACAATGTGTCAACCAGTATGTTAACAAATGTGTTAACTGAGGATATAAAGAAAAGTTAAAAATAGTCCTTATTCTCAAGGAGCTCACATTCTATTTTTTCCACTTAATAGTATTTTATTTTTTCCAATTACATGTAAAGATAGTTTTCAACATTCCTTTTTAGAAGATTTTGAGTTCCAAATTTTTTATTCCCTCCTTTCTCTCCCTTCTCCCCAAGATGGCAAGCAATCTGATATAAGTTGTGTGTAGAGGATCTTATTAGACATATTTTCACATTACTCACGTTGTGAAGGAAGAATCAGAACAAAAGGGAAAACCACAAGAAAGAAAAAAAAGAAAATAGTTCATTTCAATCTTCATTCAGACTCCTTAGTTCTTTCTCTGGATGTGGATAACATTTTCAGTCATGAGTCTTTTGGAATTGGCTTAGATCATTGTATTGCTGAGAAGAGCTAAGTCTATCAAAGTTTGTCATTGCACAGTATTGCTGTTACTGTGTACAGTGTTCTCTTGTTTCTACTTAATTGACTCTGCATCAGTTCATGTGTTTCCCAGCTTTTTCTGAAATCCATCTGTTCATCATTTCTTATAGAACAATAGTATGCCATTACATTCATATACCACAACTTGTTCAGCCATTCCCCAACTGATGGACATCCCTTCAATTTCCAATCCCTAGCCACCACAAAAAGTGCTGCTATAAATATTTTTGTACATGTGGGTCCTTTTCCCTTTTTTATGATCTCTTTGAGATACAGACCTAATAGTGCTGTTGCTGGATCAAAAGGGGCACAGAGTTTTGTTTGTTTGTTTGTTTTTGCTTTTTGGAGGGGGGAGGGCAGGGCAACTGGGATTAAGTGACTTGCCCAAGGTCACACGGTTAGTAAGTGTTAAGTGTCTGAGGCCAGATTTGAACTCAGGTCCTCCTGACTCCAGGAATGGTGCTCTATTCACTGTGCCACCTAGATGCCCCAGGGTACACAGTTTTATAGCCCTTTGGGCGTAGTTCCAAATTTTTCTCCAGGATGGATGGATCAGTTCACAACTCCACCAACAATGATTTTGTTCTAAATTTCCCACATCTTCTCCAATATCTCTCATTTTCCTTTTTTTGGGGGGGGGCATATTAGTCAATCTCATAGTTGTGAGGTGGTACCTCAGAGTTTTTAAATTCACATTTCTCTAATCAATAGTGATTTAGAGCATTTTTTCATATGATTATAGATACTTTAATTTCTTCATCTGAAAACTGCCTGTTCCTAAGGGAGCTCACATTATAATGAGGGATGTATGAATAAATGTAATTTATTTATGATGTGTAAATCAATAGGTAGATACAATATGTATATCGAGTAGATGCTAAGTAACTTTAGATGGGAAAACTAGCAACCCAAGGAATTGGGAAAGCCTCCTGCAATAATTGCTGTTTGACTCAAGTCTTAAAGGAAACTAGACATTTTAAGAGACAGCACTAGAGGAGGTAGAGCATTCCAGACCTAAGGGGCAACAGCACAAAGGTGTGGAGATGACTGATGGAGTATCATGTGAGAGGAACAGCATGTGGGGTCTAGCCACAAGGGGCAGACCACACAATGGGTCAAAGAGAGTGGTAAATTGGTTGATTGTTGTCCTTTATTATTGAAGAGGACCAAAATGACATTGCTATGTTAAAGTTTCAATGTGTCCGACTATGGCTGATCAGACCAATAGGAGTTTGGAATGCTCTACCACAGGTCAGGCACAAATAGTCCATGTGAACATTAAGGGTGGATAAATTTGCACATCCTATGTTTTCTTTGAGCTGTTTCAATTCTGCTTTGCTCATACAGCATAACACTTTTTTTTTAAACAAATGAGATTTTATTCCCTTTTTTTTGGAGAATCAGCTTTAAGTGACTTGCCCAGGGTCACACAGCTAGTAGGTGTCAAGTGTCTGAGGCTGGATTTGAACTCAGGTTCTCCTGACTCCAGAACTGATGCTCTATTCACTGTGCCACCTAGCTGCCCCCTTTTGGGGGGGGGGGCACATGGGCATGCAATGCTGAGTGGTCCTGTGCCAGTGTCTCCCATGTCATACAATCAATTCCAAAGTTCTTAGGAGAGACCTTAAGAGAGTCCTTGTATCACTTTTTCTGACCACCATGTTAGCCCTTGCCCTAGTTCTCCATAAAACAGTCTTTCTGGCAAGTGTAGGTTTTGCATTTGAATAACTTGGCCAGCCTATCAGAGTTGTGCTCTGCGAAGCAGAGTTTGAATTGTTAGCAGGTTTAGTTTGAGTAAGAACCTCAGGGTCTGGTACCTTATCCTGCCAGGTGATCTTAAGAATCTTCCTAAGACAATTCAAATGGAAGTGATTCAGTTTCCTGGCATGGCACTGATAGACTGTATGGTTTCACAGGCATACAAGAATGAGGTCAGCACCACAGCTCTGTAGACTTTCAGTTTGGTAGTCAGTCTAACGCTTCTTCTCTCCTACACTTTCCTTGGGAGTCCCTCAAAGACTGATGTAGCTCTGACAATGAGTCAACCTCATTATCAATGTGTACATCCCTGGAAAGTACACTACTAAGGTAAGTGAACTTATCCACAGCGTTCAAAATTTCTCCATTTTCTGGTTGGAGTAGGGATGCTTGACTTAAAATTCTTGCTCTGCTAATTAGCATTTATGCCTCCTTGGAAAAGTCCCTTCCCTTTTTTTCCCTTATCCTTAAAATGAAAGGTTTGGATTAGATAATCTTTAAGGTCCTTCCCAGTCTAAAAATTCTATGATCTTGTGAGAATTCTCATTAACTTGACTGCTGCCACTAATTTAGAATCTGTAATCACTTAGGCTACGTCTGGACAGAAGTTAACATCTGTACTAGCTAGAAAAAAGGAGGATGCCATAATCTGTTAATCATATTTCAGGGAGATCATAAAACTCAATAAAACAAACTGTTTGCAAACAGATGGGAAATATCCATTTACATGTAAATAACTGATAAGTTAATCACACACTATTCTTTTCAAAGTATTCATTCAAGCATGCCCTCTGCTGGGCAATGTGGGTTTTGCAGAGTTGGTCAGGAACACATTTATAACACCTATTTATATAATACTTTAAGCTTTACATGCTTTCCTTGCTTGCCTCTGGAGCAGGCTGGCCACCCCCTTCTCCCATGGCATCAACTGGACCAGTTCTAGACAATGGGTCCTGCTTTGGGGGCCAGGGGCTAAACCCTTTCCTTGTCCCCACCTCTCTAGTTCGTTCCTCTGAGATTGGTCCCATGAGAGGGTCCAGTTGGCTGCTTGTTGAGTGACATATTAAGAAAACCACAAGTGGATACTGGAAATTTTTTTTAAAACGAATCGATACACTGGTTGGGGATGGATGACCAGGTTCCTAAACCCCAAACCACTGATGTTGCTTTGTGGGCAACATAGATCATTAACCAATTTTGTGAATGCAGTCTACATTCCAAAAAATCTTTAATAAGAAAACAGATTCCCAATAAGGAAATCTACCTTTATATTATTCAAAGGCTCTAATCAACATCAGATGATTTGGAAATTTCCACTCTAGCAAAATTAGGCCAGATTAAGGAATAGAGTAATTGATTTTCCATATTCATGGAGAGATGCTAAAGACAAGAAATAATGCATTATTTCAACATGTTTTTTTCTTTATTAAGTCCTGATCTGTGAGATGTTAATGAGCCTCAATAAAAGGCAAACAGTTTGAAGTGGAAAACAAAAAAAAAGGGAAAAACACAAAGCACTTTTCTCACAACAGCTCTTTGACATAAGTAGGATGAGTATTATCACCCTCATTTCAAAGATGAGGCAACTAAAGCTTGAACTTAGAGATAAAGCATTTATTGAGCTCTCACTATATGCCAGGAAAGACAGTTCTACCCACAAGGAGCTTACATTCAAATTGGGGCAGACAATACCTTAAAGTGGAATGGATGGGAAAGGTACCCCATGAGGGCAAGGTATAGAAGTCTAAAGAGTTAGGAGAAAAACCAGATTAGGAGGAAGCATGGCTGACATGGGCACTTCTTTAGATGGAGGCTGCCTGCAGGAAATCACCAATCTTAGGAGAGGACCACAGAGGTAGAGGAATCCTCAACTTGAGAAGACAATAGGGATGGGTAGAGAGAAGGAGGAGGAAGTGTCAAAGGCCAGAGAGTCAGGAATAGAGCAGGGTTAGAAGTGATCACATTAGTCCACAAGTCCCTCTGGGTCATGTAGACAAAGAATATACATAAGGGTAATTCGTATTTCACTAACTCAGACTGACCTTATGCCTCATTATGCCTTATGTGGAATGGGGGGAGGGTGACCTTTGGCTTCTTTTTAATAGATTTGGAGAAAAGAAGCCCAGTCACTAGCAGGAGCATCTCACCATATGTTCACCCCAGAGACTGATGAAAGAGCCTGTTTCTCTCATGGCATTTTCTTAATTACTTTTTCACAGAACGAGGTAACTGGTGGCCAGTTCTCTTTTGATACTGTCAATTGCTGGTTTTCCAAGATTTGCCAGAAATAAGTTTTTCACTGCAGAGTTTAATGTCCCCACTAAACAAAGACAATGACAACCCTTCTGAACCACAAGGGTATCAGGCAGGCAGTAAACAAAAAAGTGATTATTAAGGGCCTACTATGTGCCAGGTACTTAGGGGCAGCTGGGTGGCACAGTGGACAGAGCTGTGGATGTGGAATCAGAAAGACTCCTCTTCTGGAGTTGAAACCTGGCCTCAGATACTTCTTAGCTCTGTGATCTTGGGCAAGTCACTTAACCCAGCTTGCCTCAGTTTCCTCATCTGTAAAATTAGCTGGAGAAGAATGGTATGGCAGAAACTAGGCATAGACCAACATCTTATATCCTTTGCCTAGATAAAGTCAAAATGATTTAGATATCGATGTACATGGTTTAGATATAAAGACTGATACTATAAGCAAACTAGGAGAGCAAGGAATAGTTTACTTGTCAGATCTATGGAGAAGGGAACCATTTATGGCCAAAAAAGAGATAGAGAACATTATGAAATGTAAGATGGATGATTTTGATTACATTAAATTCAAAAGCTTTTGCACAAACAAAACCAATGCAACCAAAATTAGAAGAGAAACAGAAAGCTGTGAAACAGTTTTTATGGCCAGTATCTCTGATAAAAGCCTTATTTCTAGAATATAAAGAGAACTGAGTCAAATTTATAAGAATAAAAGTTATTCCCCAACTGATAAATGGTTAAAGGATATTAACAGGCAGTTCTCAGAAGAAGAAATTAAAGCTATCTATAGTCCTATGAAAAAATGCTCTAAATCACTATTAATGAGAGAAAGGCAAATCAAAACAACTCTGATGTATCATATCACAACTATCATATTGGCTAACATGACAAAACAGGAAAATGATAAATGTCAGAAAAGATACGGAAAAGTCAGAACATTATGAAGTTGGAGTTGTGAACTGATCCAACCATTCTGGAGAGCAATTTGCAAGTATGCCCAGAGGACTATAAAACTGTGTATGCCCTTTAACCCAGCAATACCACTTCTAGGTCTGTGTCTCAAAGAGATCATACAAATGGGAAAAGGACCCACATGTATAAAGATATTTATAGCAGCTCTTTTTGTGGTGGCCAAGAATTGGAAATTGAGAGGATGCCCATCAGTTGGGGAATGGCTGAACAAATTGTGGTATATGAATGTAATGGAATATTATTGTGCTATAAAAAATGATGATCAAGCAGACTTCAGAAAAACATGGAAAGACTTACATGAATTGATGCTGAATGAAATGAGCAGAACCAGGAGAACATTATATACTGTTAAAGTCACATTGTTTGATGACTAACTTTGATAGACTTGGTTCTTCTCAGGAATGCAAGGTTCTAGGAAAACTCCAAAAGGCTCATAATGGAAAATGCTCTCCACAGCCAGAGAAAGAACTTTGGAGTCTGAATGCAGACGGAAGTACACTATTTGCTCTCTTTTCTTTTGTTGTTTTGTTTTGTTTCCTTTTTCTTGTGGTTCCTCCCATTAGTTCTAATTCTTCTTTACATCTTGACTAATGTGAAAATATGTTCAATATGAAGGTATAAGTAGAGCCTATATCAAATTACACTCTGTCTTGGGGAAGGAGGGAGGAGAGGAAGGAAGAGAAAATTTAAAACTCCAACTTGTGGAAATGGATGTTGAAAACTAAAAATAAATAAATTGATTATTTTTTTTTAGATGAGCTGGAGAAGGAAATGGCAAATAACTCCAGTATCTTTGCCAAGAAAACCCCAAAGAGTCAGACAAGGTTGAAAAGACTGGATAATAACAGCAATAAATGAGCCAGGTACTATGCTAAGCACCAGTGATACAAAGAAAGGAGAAAAAAACCAAACAAACCCCAAACTCAGGCCCTGTCTAGTCAGGGAGACAATAGCAAACACTGATATGAAACAAGATAAAGAGATGGGATAAATTGGAGGTATTCAATTGTGGAGAGACACCAACATTAAGGCAATTAAGAAAGGCTTCTTGTACAAGGTGAGATTTTTTTTTTCTGGGACTTGAAGGAAGCCAGAAGGAGACCAGGAGGGGAGAGTATTCCAGATGTGTTGCTCTGGCCCCCTCTGTTTCTTCCCCTGAGACTCCTCACTGGAAGTATGAGGGCAAGATCAGTATTTTAGACATGCTATTCATTCCAGTTCCTGAACTGAGGTGTAGCTACAACAGAGGTACACAAGCTTTCCAAAATAGGAACATGAAAGAAATCCATCCTTTCTTGCCTTTTTGAAACCTTCAAAACAGATGGAAAAGTAGCATAAGACGTGATAGGAAAAGCAATAGATTTGGAGTCAGGGAACCATAGTTCGAATCTAATGGTTGCTGGTTATTTTTCAAGTGACCTTGAGTAAGTAACTTCCATCTGTGGGCTTCAGTTTTGCTGTTTGCAGAAGGAGTGGACTGGGCTGGATGCTCTTAGTCAGCTGTAAAATTCTCCAATTTTTTTTTTAAAGTTGACATTTATATAGCCCTTACACTATAGTGCCGGGTACTGTTTTAAGTGCTTTACAATTATTATCTCATTTGAGCCTAGGAGTTAGGATTATACCCAGGATCTTAAGAATGGCTCCTGCCTTCTCAATGTGCCTTTGTTTTCTTGGGTTTCCAGACATTCTCTTCTCCAGGCCAGGCACCCACCCCGTGAGATGGTAGACGGTTTCCCATCAGCCTGAGGTAGTACAGCACTCCTGCATGGAGTGAATGCTGGCTCAGCTGTCTCCCTGACTGGTGTTCGGTTTCCCTTCCTTCCAGGAGGGATGAAGGGTCCTGGGCCCCCTACCATGTGGCCCTGGCAACCTGCCACTTGTGGTAGTACCTCTGTCACACCCACAGGCTACACTATCTGCCTGTTCTTTGGCTCTCAGACGTTATCTCCGGCTGCCATGCTGTCCGTGTGCAGCCAGCATCCAACTCTATGCCAACCCCTAGGGGACACACTGCCAGAAGCTCAGAGAGATATTCTACATCAGTCTTCAAAATGCAGATGCCCACAATGAGAACTGAATGGTGATGGATGGATCCTTTATGCAGATGACTCTGAAACCTATATATCCACCCCTGACTTCTCCCCAGGGCTCTAGTCTCACATTTCCTGGCTCAGGAAGTGTGATGGCTGTAAGCCATCTCCTGGATTTACAACTAGCACCTCAAACTCAATGTATTAAAAACTGGACTCATGTTCTTCCCCTCAAAACTTTCCCTCTAACTCCCTCGTTTCAATTGAGGGTGCCTCCCTCCCCAAACTCACCTAGATTTGAAATCTTAGCATAATCTTTGACTTTTCTCTCTCCCTTATTCTCCCACATCCAAGCAGTGAGGGATTCATTGGAAAGAGTGCTATATTTAGATTTAGACAGCCTGGCTTCAAATCCTGTTGGCTTCCACCTTGGGCTCATCACTTAACCTTTGTGGGGCTGTTTCCTTATTCGTAATATGAAGACTATGGGACTAGACTTGATGGTCTCTGATGTTCCTTTGGACTCTATATCTATCTTTGCTATGATAAGTCCTGTTATTTCTTTTTTTAATCTTTAAAAATTGCTCATGAAATCTTTTAAGCTATTTTAAATGAATACATTTTATTGGAACTTACTGTCTTTATATCACAATCATTTCAACATCCCTCCCCCACTGTTGTTGTTTGTCCTTCATTCTGGAAGAGGACCACTGACATAAGGAAGATGATGTCTTGTCTTGCAATCGAATTAGATTTAAGTGAGGCAGAACTGGGCAAAGTCCTCAGCCTGCTCTGTCCTCCAGAGTCATCAAAGTCCAGAGGCAAGATATAGGTCAGGACCGATGATGGCCCCAGATGCAGTGGGAGACTTTGACCTTTTTAAGCTAAAGTCTTTCCCAGGTCACACTTGTCTGAGGCAATGTCCATTCAGTAGTTAAAGCATATGTAAGAATTGAGGTAAAAGATGGCCTACTTTGACTTTACAAAAGAATCAGTCAGGGAGGGGAAGACCCTCAGAGTTTCTAGCCAGAACAGAAATGTTATTTATATTCATTCTAAGCCATCAAAACCCTTCTTTGTAGCCTTAAATTAAACAAAACATCGGATAAAGTGACTGTATCTCATAATGTATGAGAATGGAATGTATATGTATACAGTGTAAAACAATGTAATATAATGTATGCAATATTCTGTCCTAGAAGTTCCCCACTCCTCTCAGAGACTTTTGCTGTTTTTTCCAGATACTCAGGGTTCAAATTCTTTTTAGTGATTTTTTTCTTTTATATTGGTGTATTTATTGTATATGTTCTTAGTTCTTATTTTAGTCTGCATCAGTTCATACAAGTCTTCCTAATTCTCAGATTCCTTATATTTACCATTTCTTGCTATACAATAACATATTACCTTTATACATCATAGTTGAAGTTTTTTAAACCATTTTTCCAGTTGATGGGCATCCACTTTGTTTCCAGTACTTTCCTTCCACAAAGTGTGCTGCTGTGAACACTTTGGTGTATATTGGACCTTTTTCTTTTCTTTCTTTCTTTTTTTTTTTTTTAAACTTCCTTGTGGTACATGGTACATGTAGTAGTATTGCAGGGTCAAAGAGTATGGACAGTTTAATAATTTTTCTTGCATTATTCCAAGTTGAAATGCAGACTGATTGGACTGTTTCCCAATTCCACTAACAGTGTATCAGTATAAATTCTATTATTTCTACCACTGCAACATTCCAAATATCTATCTTCTCCTCTCCACTCACACTCCAACAAACATAGTTTAGGCTCTCATTAAAGCTCATCTGGATTATTGTTTCGCTGTTTTTGCTTGGTTGTGTCTGACTCTTCATGATCCCATTTGAGGTTTTCTTACTGGAGTGGTTTACCACTTCCTTCTCCAGCTCATTTTACAGATGAGGAAACTGAGATAAATAGGGTTAAGTGACTTGCCTAAGGTCACATAGCTAGTAAGTGTCTGAAGTCAGATTTGAACTCATGAAGATGAGACTTCTTGGCTTCTATCCACTACACCACCTAGCTCCTTTCATTGTAACAGCCACCTAACTGATCTCCCTGCCTCCAGACTTTCCCCTTCCAGTCCTTCCCTTACACATTGCCTAATTCATCTTCTTAATGCACTGCTATGATCATATCATTCCTCTACTCAGTAGTCCCCCATTTCTTATAAAATAAAATTTTAACTCCTGATTCTTTCTTAATCAAGTGTTACTTATCTTTTTTTTTTACTTTTTATGTCTTTTTAAAAGTATTTTTATTAAATTATTTATATTTAGTTTTCAACATTCACTTCCACAAGTCTTAAATTCCCCCCCCCCCTTCTCTGTCCTCCCCAAGATGATTTACAATCTGATATGGGCACTACACATGCATTTATTTCTATTAAACACATTTTCGCATTAGTCATGTTGCATAGAAAAATAATAACAAATGGAAAAAACCATGAGAAAGAAAAAATAAAACAAAATAAAAAACAAAATAGTCTGCTTCACTCTGCATTCCAACTCCATAGTTCTTTCTCTGGATATGGCTGGCATTTTCCATTATGCATCCTTTGGAATTGTTTTAGGTTCCTTGCATTGCTGAGAGGGGCTAAGTCTATCAAAATCAGTCCTCAAACACTGTGGCTGTTACTATGTTCAATGTTTTCCTGGTTCTGCTCCTCTCATTTACCATCAGTTCATATAAGTCTTTCCAGGTTTCTCTGAAGTCTGTCTGTTCATCATTTCTTATAGCACAACAGTATTCTATTACATTCATATACCATAGCTTGTTAAGCCATTCCCCAATTCATGGGCATCCCCTTGACTTCCAGTTCTTGGCCACCACAAAAAGAGCTGCTATAAATATTTTTGTACATGTGGGTCCTTTTCCCATTTTTATTATCTCTTTCAGATACAACCATACAACCAATACAAGTGGTATTCCTGGGTCAAAGGGTATGCACATTTTTATAGCCCTTTGGGCATAGTTCCAAATTGCTCTCCAGAATGGTTGAATCAGCTCTACAAGCAATGAATTAGCATTCCAACATTCCCAAATCCTTTCTAACATTTATCATTTTCCTGTTTTACCATGTTAGCCAATCTGATAGGTGTAATGTGGTACCTCAGAGTTGTTTTGATTTGCATCTTTCTAATCAATAGTTATTTAGAGCATTTTTTCATATGACTATAGATAGCTTTAATTTCTTCTTCTGAAAACTGCCTGTTCAAATCCTTTGACTATTTATCACTTGGGGAATGACTTGTAGCCACTTCTCTTTGCAGCTTTATTTCACAATACACACTCTATGTTATAGCTAAATTCAACTATCCTTTGCCCCCTGTTCTCATCTTCTACTTTACCCCATACCTAGAATGTATTTTTCATTTCACCTCTTCCCAGACACATTACCACCCACTGTGATGATGATGATGATGATGATGATGATGATGATGATGATGATGATAAGAAGAAAGAGAAGGAAGAGGAGGAAGATGTATAAAGCACCTTAAGGTCTGCAATTTTTTTTTTCAAATATATCATTTTATCCTTAACACAACACTTAGAGATGGATGCTATCATTATACCTGACTTACAGATGAGGAAACTAAGGCAAAAAGAGATTTGTTGACTTGCTTAGGGTCACAGAGCTAGTAAAAGCCTGAGGTCAAATTTGAACTCAGGTCTTCTTGACTCCAAGTGCAACATTCTGTCTGTTTCACCACCCAGCTGCCCAGATCCTTCCTTTCTACCAAGATTCACCAGGTACATGGAGCCTCTGAAAGTGATCTCTTGCTTCTCAAGTTTCTTAGACCACTTTGTCTTTTCCCTCATGTTATCGTACCTTATATAATACTTACCTGCATTCATGCTGGACATTCCCCAACACCATGAGATCATTGGATTCTAGAAGGAAAAGATTTTCCTGTTTCACCTCTGTATCCCTAGGGCCCATTCGATGGTAGATATTTAATAACTGGAAAGTGAATTTAATCAAATTTTAAATGGCTACATAAAATGCATTAGAAGAACTCTAAGTGTATCTGAAGCAAATTCAGTTGTACAGGGAGGGGAATAGTTAAAACAAAGGTGTAATCACATTGGGAAAACCCTTATTCCTATTGCTCTTACTCTTCTATCTGAAACTTTTTTTTTTTTAAAGTTGAGACTCACTCAGACTATGATGCAAAAATGAATAAGATATCATTTCCTGGGAATCTAGAATAGAAAAGATAAAGAAAAGGAAAGTTGGGGCTGCTAGGTGGCACAGTGAATAGAGCCCTGGCCCTGGAGTCAGAACTGATTTAACCCATCTACTAAGATGGTTTACTGGGGTGTGGCCATTGTGCATGCTATAGCTTCTTTTTGTTTTCTAATTAATTATTAATTAATTTTTAGTTTTCAACACTCACTTCCACAAGATTTTTAAATTTTCTCTCCCTCCTCCTCCCCTTCCCCAAGATGATGTGCCATCTGATATAGGCTCTACTATAATATGTTCATATTAAACATATTTTTACATTAGTCATGATGTAAAGAAGAATCAGAACCAATGGGAGGAACCACAAGAAAGAAGAAACAAAACAAAACAACAAAATAAAAAGAAATCAAATAGGGATACTTCCATCTGTATTCAGACTCCAAAGTTCTTTCTCTGGATGTGGTTAGCATTTTCCATCATGAATCTTTTGGAGTTGTCTAGATCCTTGCATTGCTGAGAAGAACTAAGTCTATCAAAGTCAGTCATTGAACAATGTGGCTACTGTGTACAATGTTCTCCTAGTTCTGTTCATTTCACTCAGCATCACTTCATATAAGTCTTTCCCAGCTTTTTCTGAAGTCTTCCTGCTCATTATTCCTTAACATGCTACAGCTTCATGGAGTCATAGGTGAGAGTGAGCTACCAGGCCAGTGGTCTCTGCTGAATCTCTCTGGAACATTTCTGAGATATTACAGGCTGCAAAAGCCTGAACTGCTTTCCACTCTCACTCTCATCCTCATCCACACTAAAAAGGTTGCTTCAAGCGCTGGCAACAACTGGATTTGGAATCATACTAGGAAATGAAAGGAAATATTCAAAATACAAAAATGTGAAATCTAGTCTGGACATAGTTCTAGAGTCTATGCCTAGTGTCTGGTCTCTATTGCCTCTGTTCAAACTCCTCTGACATCCAAAGGACGCAGATATTTAATATACTGGGATCATATAATTTATTGGCTAGAGCAAAAGATGGGGGAAATGGGCCACAAGCTTCCATGTGGCTCCATCTGCTTCTAGACATCATATAAATTTCCTCCTCAGTCTCCTCACAGATCTTCAGAATATCAGGAGAAAATTCCCAAACTGCTTGCATTCACAGCTCCTGGAAAATGATTCAAGGGAGGGGTATGTGCATATATCCCATCTCTGGATCATGAATTGTGTAGCAAAAGGAAGCATAGAGAACAACACTGGAAATCATTTTCCTCTTCTCAATTTACCAGTCCAACTAGATTCACAACAGTTGACATTGAGAATTCTTTTTTGATATGGTTCCTGTCTCTGTTTCCCCTTGAGGATCAAAATCTGTAAGTCACAGTCCTGGCTACTCTCTCTACCTTACAGAAACCCAGCAATCCCAGTTCAATGACAGGGATCACTTGCCCACAGACAGTCATATGATAATCAGTCCAGTCAAGTCAGTAAGCATTTATTATATAGCTTACCTGTGCCAGGTACTGGCTAAACACCAGGGATACAAAGAAAGGCAAAACAGTCCCTGTTCTCAAGGAACTCACAGTTTAATGGAGGTTGACAATCTAATGGGGGAGGAGGAAGAGAAAGGATAAGTGGGTCTAAAGTAGAGGTGGGGAACCTGCAGCCTTGAGGCCACATGTGGCATTCTAGGTCCTCCTTTGACTGAATCCAAGTTTTACAGAATAAATCCTTTTATTAAGGAGATTTGTTCTATGCAGTTTGGATTCAGTCAAAGGGTCATACTTGAGGACCTAGAGGGCCTGGCCTTGAGGCTGCAATTTCCCCACCTCTAGTCTGGAGGATGATAAAATCCTGCAGCAGGGTGGGAAATGATGATATAGTTATGGGGCCCCCTCCTTAAATGAAGAAACTGGGATATCTCAGATGTCTTCCCTCTATCTTCTCCAATCAGAGAGGGAGGAGCCCCAAGGGAACGGGTTATTGAGGAGATGAGAGTTTCAGAGCTGATGTGATCTTGCAGGAAGATGAATTTCTGAGGCAGTGATGAAGTTCAGGAGAGCAAACAGGTGGGAAACGATGAGAATCATTTTGGGCATCTCGGGCATGATCAGAAAGAGAACCATTGGCCTCAGAGTTAGAAAGGACCATGGAGAGCACCTAACCTCACTACATTTTATGGATGAGGAAACAGAAGCCAGACAGGTTAAGGAACTTAAAGTCCCACAGGTGTTATGCTGCACCCTGCTTTTTCTTTTTCAAAACTTTTTGTGTCACCTGCCATCGAAATTTTTCCTATGTGAGGGAGGTGGGAGTGGGGGGTGGGGGATGTGCCACATCTGCCTGTCCAGTGTTCCTCTTTGGGAAAAGGAAGGCTACCCTTCTCTGACTTTATGATCAGTGCCTGTCTTTCAGTGGATTTAACACCTACTTACAGCCCATGAGAGACTGAAGTTTGCCTTTCCAGGAAGGGCCAACCCAATGCTGGAACCATATCAGAGCAGGAAGTTACTATCAATCACTCATCAAACATTCCTCAAGGACTATGTGCCTAGGATTATGCTAGACTCTGGAGACAGAATTTTAGCAGTGAGATAGTCTCTGCTCTCTAGAAACTTACCTTCTACTTGGGGTGTGTGTGTGTGGTGTGTAAAGTGGTATATTCCTAGAAAGCAGTGCCTAAAGCTCTTATGATCTTGTGTGTGTGTACCTACTGTACATAGTAGGTGTTTAGTATTTGTTGAAAAGGATATAATAATAATAATAATAATAGCTAGCATTTATATGCTATTAATATTTACATATTCTGTATACATATTTATATATGTTATGTGTCTTTTATATAATATATCTTTTATATAATATATAATTTATATTTATATGTTAATAGCTAGTATGCCTACTCTGTGCCAAAAGCTTCACAAATACTATTTTATTTCATTCTCACAACAACTTTGCGAGGTAGGAGGCTATTATTATCCCCAATTTATGGCTGAGGACACTTGCCCAGGGTCATACCTAAGAAGGTGAATGATCATGAATTTGAACTTGTCTTCCCTACTCCCTCTCGCTGTGCGCCATAGCGCCACCTGGTGGCCCATTATACAATGCTCCTATTTTTCCGTTTAACTTTAGATAAAAAGGGCCTTACAATTCTGTTTTTACTATTGTATTCAACAAATGATTATTCCGCTCCAGCTCTACTCATTGCGCTGCAAGGTGCTGGGGATGCAAAGCGAAAACCAGAAACAGTCCTGTCCTATGTCTTACAGTTTTACAGTGATCAAGGCTCACCGGCTTTATGGCTGGAGACATCGCCTAATCTAGCCCCACTCCCATTTTACAGAGGAGGAAACTGAGGCCCAGAGGGGTGACTTGCCAAGGTCACTGGGGCAGCAAAGGACTAATGGGACGCTCCCTTGTGGGGCCAGAGGAAAGGGCCGGGATAAAGGGAAAGAGACTGTTTTGTGAAGCGTTTTTCAAGGGTAAAGCGGTGGGTGGTATCGCAGTGCGGGACGGAAGCCCCGCCCTCACGGGCACTAACCCCAGAGGGCTGCTAGTGAGGGGGGAGGTGCGCACTATGCTAAGGAGGAGGGCGGGGGCGGGGCAGCCTCGACGAGCGCGCGGCAGCGAGGAGAGGCGGAGGCTCGCGCCACAGTAAGGGAGGGGACGGGGAGCCTCGGCGCGCACACGGCGGCACCGGAGGGCGGAGGCGCGCGCCACAGTGAGGGAAGGGCGGGGGAGCCTTGCCGCGCGCCGCACTATGTTTAGGAGGGGAACAGGGTAAACCTTGGCGCGCACGGGGCGGCGCGGAGGTAGAGGCGCATGCGCACTTGGCTGCATCCGGCAGGCGGGAAAGCCCGAGGCGACGTCCTCTCGAGGGGTGCGCGCTCAGCCCTCAGCCTAGTCTCTGACCCTGCTCCTTTATTCGTGAGACCCTCTCTTCCTACCCCATGGGGCGTTCTCTTATCCAAAGAGCCTCCAGGGGCAGGAGCCCGGCCCAGCGGAAGGACGGACAGACCGACTGACCGACCGACAGACTGACAAACTGGCCAACGGACTGAGGGAGGCCGGAGGTGTGACAGGAAAGCGGCAGGCCAGCAGCGGACCCGAAAGCCTCATCCCTCCAGAGGCCGACAGACTCGGCCTTGGGGGAGGGGGAGACCTGAAACTCACATCATCAAAAGCTTGGGGTGGGGGGGGAAGGGGGACTTGAAACACTCGTCTCCTCTTAAGGCCGACGGCCTCAGTTCAAGAAACCCTTAGCTCCCCGAAACAGCGAGGGAAGGACACGACGCCCTCAGCCCTGGGAAAGCTGACGGCCTCCGCCCTGAGGGCCCCCAAACCCTCCCCTCTTAAAAAGCTATCTAGAGCCAGGGGCCCAGAAACCCTTTTTTTCCCCCAATATAGCTGTTTCAGTCCCAGAGTCAGAAACCTTCATCCCTCAAAAAGCTGAG
>CM053587.1:295405024-295434021 GCA_028646515.1 Pseudochirops corinnae | reverse complement strand
CCCCCCCCCCCCCCCCCCCCGCCCAGCAAAGGCCACTAACCTGCCTCAGAAGCCCTCATCTCCCTTGGGGGTCCAGAAACTCCCATCCCACCAAAAGCTGACCACTTCAGACCCAGAGGACCCTTAGCCTCCTGGAAATCTGGTCACCCCATTCTGGAGCTAAGAGATCAGAAAAACACACACACCCAGGAAAGCTAACAAGCGTCAGCCCCAGAACCAGGGGTCCAAAAATCCTCATCTCCCCAAACAGCTGACAGCCCCAGCATCAGCAGTACAGAATTCTCATCTTTCAGAAAGCCAGGGAGCCAGAAACCATTATCCCCACAAAAAGCTGAGAACCTTAGCTCCGCCTCAGAGACAGGTGACCCATAAGACCCACTTCTGAAGCGAAAAGCTTCCATCCCAGGGCCAGGGGATCTAGATATCTCTTCTTTTTAAAATCTAACAATCCCAGTCCCCTTCTAAGTGCTCAGTAAAAATGCCCTCACCCCATCCTGAGAAGCCATCAGCTCCAACTTTGCCCTAAAGCCAGATACAATGTAATGCCCTTCCCCCAAAACAATAACGGCAACCTCCTGTCCTAGAACCTGGGAAAACAGCAACCCCATCTCTACAAAGCCAACCTCAGTCCAGCCCCAGACCTAAGCATTCTGGTGATACAGTCTTGGACTCACAAGTTGGGCTCAAACAAATGTCTCTGGATTCCAATTTAAACTCAGGATTATCTGTTTCTGACTCGTGCTGAGAGAGGAAATAAACTCCCACCCCCTCCTCATCACACTGAACCTAGCCCTGCTTTCTCTCTGCCATGTAAAACAAGTAACTGACAGAAAACCCCAAGAAAAGCAGTAATTAAACACTTTTTCCCTATTCCTTGGAATGGTCTGATTGGAGGGGAAGAAGGTAGGGGCACCCTCTGTGTGCCCCTATCGAGAAAGCATTAAGTACTACTTATGACAGAAATATAATATCCAGTCATGTATCCTCAGATATCTTCTCTGAGAGTCTGTTTCCCATTTTTTATAGACTGTCATGTCTGAACAAGACCTCAAAAATAAGGAACAGGATCAGTATCAGGATCAAGCAGGGCCTTCTATCTTGTCTAATTTGGAAAGCAGCTCACCCTGTGAGGTACAGGGAAGGTAAGAATTCCTGGAGACTTCTCTAATTCTTCACTGAGGTCTGTACTGGAGAACTAACTGGTAATGCAGGTCCTTCTCAGATCCAGTCTCTTTACAGAGCCCCCTTGGGCAAAGCCTGGTGCCAAATCATGCTCAATGGTGCAATGGTATATGTTGTTCCCGAGAAATGTCTATAGCAGGCCAAAGAAGGGACAAGAATTGTGTAAGAATCAGCCAGTATTATACTACAAAATGATGAATCATTGTTAAAGTAACTGAAAAATTATGAAAATGCTCTGTTAAGGAAAAGAGAATATAGTGAGTGGAGTGGTAGAATGAATGCAGAGCTAGAAGTCAGAAAGCCTGGGTTCTAGTTTCAACTACGCTACTAAGTCACTGACTTTGGAAAAAAAGTTTTAAGACATTATGGTGCAATGGAAAGAGTACTGGATTTGGAATCACAAGACTTAGATTCAAATCTTCATTCTCTCTTTACTATCTGTGTCATCACAACCTCTTTGAGACTCAGTTTCCTCATCTGTAAAATTCAGGTACCGAACTAGATGACTTCTAAATTCCGTTCCAGATTGAAATCTATAATCCTATTATCCCCTTAACTCTCTGGGCTTCAATTTCCTCAATTCACCATTTAATAAGCACCCACCATGTGTCAGGCAAGGTGCTAGGAGCTGGGTTTCCTCATCTGTAAAATCAGTAGGTTGGACCAAATGGCCTCTGAGTTCCCACTCTAGTTCTATGATCCTAAGTTAAGTGAGGATGAAAAGAAAGAATATGACCCTATTCTCAAGAAGCTTGCAATCCCAAGAGAACAAAGTCACATTAAAATTCCAGAGAGAATGAGGTAAGTGCAAAGGAGACCATCAGGGAAATCTCTATGAAAAAAAAAGATCACTTTTAGCTTCAGTGGGAGTTGTGGGGGAAGGATTCATAAATGGATAATTGCTGAGTTGGGCCTGGAAGGAAGGGAGGGATTTCAACAAACAGAAATGGGGTACAGCCCAAGGTATGAGAAAGGAAAGGGCTATATCTGAACAAGGAAGGAAGAGTAGTTGGTTTGGCTGGAATGTTGAGTTCCTGAAGAGAAGTTGTTTGAGATACACCTGGAAAGGTGGCTTGGAGCTAGATTGTGGAAGGCCTTGAATATCAGGATCTGGATTTTATACTTTATTTGGTAGGAAATGGGAAATATAACTAAAGTTTGTTAATAGAGGAGTAACATGACCATAATAATTCATTAGGAAAATCAGTCAAGCTATAGTGTGAAGAAGGGGTTGGGAGAAGGGAGAGCCTAGAAGCAAGAAGGCCAATTAATGATGGCAAAGGTGCTGATTGCCTGCCATTAGAGTGATTATAGCAGGAGGGGACAGAAAGAGGCACATAAAAGAATCAGGTTTGGTACCCAGGTCTTACTCCCTTATTTTAAACATTACCTAATTCAGAACTGAACAGGAGGAAGAGAGCAAGTTGGATTGTCTTTGGATTTATTGATGGAAAGAATTCTGGGAGGTTCCTTCCATTTCTGACATTCTGAATTCTTATAAGGATTTGGGTTCAAATTTAGCGTGGTCCAGGGAAAGGGCATTGAATTTGGAGTTATAGGACTTGAGTTCAGATCTCAGCTCTCCCACAGACCTTAGCCAAGTCACTTACTTTCCATGGACCTGTTTCCTCATCTGTAAAATGTAGGAGGTTGGACTGGACAACTTCTGAGTTCCCTTATAGCTCTAGAGCTATGATCCTATGACAAAGTGAAATGCTTTGTGGAAGGTCTGAGGAGTTAGTTATGGAGCTAGGACTTGATCTCAGGTTTTATGATCCCAGACAAGCATTCTTTCTACTCTACCACTCTGCATCTCTAAATAATCTTTAAAGTTCCCTGTAGCTCTGAAATGCTATGAATCTGAGTTTAAACCCAGATCTCCATTAAAAGGCAGTGAATTTTTTTCTCAGACATTCTCTCACAACCCCAACAAGTTATATAAGAACAGTGGATATCAAATGCTTAGCAGAATGATTAAGTAGTTAATTTATTTTATGGGGAAAGCTATGTACTCAGGCCTAGGCCCTCCATCCCCCTCCTCCCTTTCCTGGAAGTGTTTCAGAGGAACATTATTGTGCCTGGAGCTGAAGATTTTGTCTTGTTCCTCCTCGAATGTTTGATTAACTGGCCACGTCTCTTGAGGGTTGCTGCCCGCGGTGTTCGTAAGTGGCATGTGTATTGTTTACTTGTATTTCTGTGAAAAGCGACAAAGCTAATCACAGCAGGCTTCTCTGGCTTCCACTCCAGCCAATCACAACTTTACCTTAACAGATGGCTTGGTTTACTGAGGCCTGTTCCCGCCACTGTTTCCACAGGCGGAATGCCAGCACAGGCAAGGCTGTGGAACTGGATGTCCTAATCCTTCCAACAGCATTAGGGATTGAAGGAGATCCTGAGGACAGACTAGAATATATTAATGCAGCAGCGATTGATTGAGCCTCAGCTCACAGCCTTACATGAACAAGGATGTCAACATAAAGCCCTTTGCATGTGGGCTTCCTTCCCTGGACTCTATCCATGCCACCTCAACAGAACCCACTAAGGAAACGAGGAAGGAGAGGATTCATTTTCTTTATTAAGCTTAATTGGCAAATTCAGGCACAGAGAGGCTTGTGATTAATTAGCATCCTGATTAATA
Source organism: Pseudochirops corinnae (assembly GCA_028646515.1). Classification (NCBI taxonomy): domain Eukaryota; kingdom Metazoa; phylum Chordata; class Mammalia; order Diprotodontia; family Pseudocheiridae; genus Pseudochirops; species Pseudochirops corinnae. Next base: position 295,430,201 of record CM053587.1, on the reverse strand, counting down.
TGCAGCTGCCTTAGTATTAAGAAAAATTAAATATAAAAGAATAGCTCCCCACAGGAGATGCTAGTAAAATAAACATGATTTCTGGGAACATCTGATTTGGTCTTTTGTTTTATGGACAGATATGAAATCATTGAATTAATCCAATCTTCTTCCATTTGCTTTGAGTCAAAGGAAAGATTCCATCATGAGATACCTTTCCCCATAAAGGAGTGGCTTTTGAGTGTGAACAGTTTGAGCAGGATTTATATTGGCAACTCAAGGAGAAAACAACAAATCTCATTTTCTTTCATTTCAAGATCTAAGACAGAAAAGAAAGAGCAGAAGAGAAGGGTAGGGATAGTGGCAAAAGCCCTAGAACCTGAAGGGTTTCCTTTAATTCCTTCCCCATTTCCAGATTTGTGCCCAATGTCATTATCAAATAATCACAGAATTAGAAGGGTCTTAGGAATCTAGATCAATTCCTTTAGCTATGGAATTGAGGCCTTGAGAGGGGAAATGAATCAAATGAGTCACACAATGTCAAGGAAGACTTAAACCTAGGTCTCCTGAATTCTGGCCTCCTGCTCTTTCCACCACACCATGCTGCCTTCCCTCTCTTGAGATATGCCCCCATTCAACCCCCCTTAAACAGGCATTCTGCTCTTTCCCTTCTGTCATCCAGGCATAGATTTTCTAGCCCTTCACTGTCAGTCTCCAATGCAGACAGCCACACTGAAACCTTGGATGGGAAAACATCAAGTTTCTTTGCAGCTCTGGATGCCAGCATCGAAACTTTACAAAAAAGGGCCCAGCAGCTGATTGACAGCATCAATGAAAGCAGGCAGAAGGACCACACGATCATGAGCAACTTCAGAGACAGCCTCAAGATGAAGGTAGAAAGCCTCAAGTAATAACTAGCCAGAAGTGTCAGACTTTTGAGAAACTGCTTGGACAATACTAAAAGCACAACAGTTTGTTGGGCGGGGCCAGCTGCTACAGAGTTTTCTTTAAGGTAGGGGGTGTTCTTTCCAATAAGCCAAAACCAGAATTATCTCTCCAAAGATGAACTGGTGGTAACATTTAGTCCCAGATTTTGTAGGCTAGCCATTTGAGCTTTAGTAGCAGTAGCCCCTACCCTCAAGGCTAAACATCACTTGAGCTTGAGTAAAACCCAGAGAATTCTGACCATTTAAAAGGATGCTCATTCTTTGTTTCAGGGCTGGCACTTTTTGAAAATTTAGATAAAAATTGCTTGTACTTTTTCTACTCCGTTATCTTAGGATGAGAGAACAGCTTTTTACTGTCTCTAAGAGGAAAGAATTGCAGAAATACACAGAAAGGGTCTGTTTAGAATAAACACTTCATTTCTATTCCTGTTTAATTCCTAAAGAGTATTTAACTTTTGCCTTCAAGGTGTCAGATTTGGTTGAGAAGTTGGAAGAAAGGATGTATCAGATTTATGATCACCATAACAAGCTCATTCAGGAGAAGCTACAGGAGTTCTCCGAGAAGATAGAGAAGATCAATAATTTAGAAACTGAGCTCAAACAAGTCTGCCACACTGTGGAAACTGTGTACAAAGACCTGTGTGTGCAGCCTGAAATATGACAATGTCCCAGAAAAAGAAGACCACCTGAGAAAGGAGTTGTAAGTCAGTGAGCATGAGAACAAAGCTAAGATGAAATTAAACATTGCAAGTATTACAACAATAAACACACTCTTCACTTGTGCTGTTTCGTGTGATATGATTTGCTCTTTAAACAGCTTATACCAGAAAGTACAAAATTGAATGGTTGTTAAAACTCACATAAACAAGTAGGTTGAACTCTTGTTTGTAAGAACACTCTGGGGTAAAATGTGAATGTGAACATTTGCTAGTCACCACAATGTCCTATTCCTCCTAGCATCTCTGTCTCATTTGACCGTCCACCTTCCAAACAGGAAGACAGATCAGACTTGAATGACATCAATAAATTACATTCTTATATTTAAAAACTTCCACAAACTGTCAAATGAACAAGATACAGACTACAGCTAGGGCATGCTGGGAGAAACATGGGTACTAGTTAATATTGTGAACTGTCTTACAAAGTGACCCCCAATATTCCTATTTCTCTGGTAACTCCACTTCCTTTCCTCTTACTCAAAACAAAAAGGCATGGCCATAGTTTTGGTCAGCAGAATGTGGTCTTTATTAATGCATTTGTTCCCAGTCAGCTCCCAAGTCCAGGACACTAAATGACACCCCTGGAAATCAATGGGTAATCAGGAGGGTCAGGAGGTGTTATGAGTTTGGGTGAGAGATCTTAGTTATTACAAACCAAGCAGCTTCATAGAAACTGCTCTGAAGTTCATTTTTCTTCCTCTTGCCCCCGATTTAAAAAAACCACTTATTTCTCAAGTTATATAAAATTAATAATAGTTGGTGGGTCGAAAGGGACTAGGATAGCTTGTACAATCATATTCTTTCAGCATTTCAACAGAACTGATTTTAGAACAAGGCACATTCAGGTGTAGAAATCAATTTCTTCAATCTCAGCCCCCATCTTCCAGAAACGAAAGTGATAGCCAATTCCCCAGAAAAGCAGGCTTAATACAACCTGGGGAATCAATACAGACACAACGAAATGACCACTCTTTTTGAAAGATGTTTGTCAGCCTTCAAGTAAAACAAGTTCACTTCCCAGCAGTGAATGCCTGAATTCCTGTGATAGCTCTCCCAAGGATCAGGGCATGGATGTCATGAGTACCTAAAGAAAAGAGAATTGAGAGAAAGAGATGGTTTTTAGTTGACCATTATTCTGATATTCACTAGCATCTCTGATGCCCTGCTGCAAAGACTAAAAGTCAGCCTACCTTTGATCACTTGGGCATAGGTAGCAGTAGAAAGCAGAGAGGCTCATGACATGTAAACACAGCCCTGACTTTTGCAGAGCTTTTCAAACCATTCAATGGGTCAACACACCTGTTTCTGGTAGACCTACATGCACATCACATCTGGTGTCCTATTAAACCCAATCTAAATGCCTTAACCTTGGTGAATTAAGTTTCAGGTAGCACATGAAGCCAGACTACTGCCAAACCTTCCTGCCCTGACAGGGCCAAGGCCAGCAGAGTTGGTCTTCCTGCCATAAAAGTGCTGGGGATGAAGAAATTAAAGCTATCTATAGTCATATGAAAAAATGGCCTAAATCACTATTGCTTAGAGAAATGCAAATTAAAACAACTGTGAGGTACCACCTCACACCTATCAGATAGGCTATTATGCCAGAAAGGGAAAATGATCAATGCTGGAAAAGATATGGGAAAATTGGGATACTAAGGCATTGTTGGTGGCGTTGTGAACTGATCCATTCTGGAGAACAATTTGGAACTATGCCCAAAGGGTAATCAAACTGTGCATACCTTTTGATCCCAAAGAAAACATAAAAAAGGGAAAAGGACCTACATGTACAAAAATATTGATAGCAGCTCTTTTCATGGTGGCAAAGAATTAGAAATTGAGGGAATTCCCATCAACTGGGGAATGGCTGAACAAGTTGTGGTATATGAATGTAATGTAATACTATTGTTCTATAAGAAATGATGAGCAGGATGCTTTTAGAAAAATCTGGAAAGACTTACATGAATTTGATGCTGAGCAGAACCAGATCATTGTATACAGTAATAGCAACACTGTGTGATGATCAACTATGATAGACTTAGCTCTTCTCAGCAATACAATGTTCCAAGACAATTCCAAAAGACTAATGACTAAAAATGTTATTCTCATCTAGAGAAAGAACTATGGAGTCTGAATGCAGATTGAAGCATACTATTTTCACTTTTTTTTTGGTCTGTTTTGTGGCTTTTCCCTTTTGTTCTTTTACAAACATGACTAATGTGGAAATATATTTACATGATTGCACATGTATAACCTATATCAGATTGCTTACCATCTTGGGGAGGGGAAAGGGAGGGAGGGAGAAAAAATTTGGAACTCAAAATCTTATAAAAATGAATATTGAAAACTATTTTTACATGTAATTGGAAAAAATAAAATACTGTTTAAAAAAAGTGCTGGGGCTAATTCCCAATAGCAATAAGGAACATGAAACGCTATATATCATATCTGGACTTTTCCTCAATTAAGGTCCCAAAGCTTTAGCTTGGGAATTCTAGTGATTTGGATCCAGTGGCAGGTATGCCAAGGAATCACTGTAACTTTAGGCAACTCACTTTCCCCTTTAGACTTCATTTTCCCTGTCTGTAAAATGAGAAGATTGGTTAGATGATCTCAAAGGCCCCTTTCAGCTCCAGAATTCTGTAAAAAAGCCTTATGGGATACCAGCCTATGGGAAATGGACCAGAGCCAGAGGGACAATTATGAAAAGTTCAGTTTTACAATATTCTCTTCATATCCCAAACATCCCATTGTTCAATTCAATAAATGTTTATTAAATGCTTACTCCGTGCAAGGCACTGTGCTAGGGTGTGAAGACCAAAAAAGAAATATTCCCAGACCTCAAAGAACTTGTGTCTGTCCTGTATGTGCATACAAAGGTGTAATCCCAAAGTATATGCAAAGTGTTTCAAAGGAATTGTTAGAGAGAAAGAGCACTAATAACTTGAGGGAACAGCATCAAGAGAGACTCATGGAGGAGGCAGCACCTGATATGTTCTTTGAAGGAATGAATCTAGGAATTTTAAGAGATAGCAGAGGTGAGAGGGAAAGCTTGGTAAAAGATTAGGGACACCTATGAAGTCACAGAAGCTGGAGGTGGAATGTCACGCATAAGTGACACTCAATGACAACAGTACTAGACCTATACATCAAAGATATCAAAGAAAGAGGAAACATACAGCAGCTCTTTTTGTTAAAGCAAAGAATTGGAAATATAGAGGGAGGATACATCAATTGGGAATGGCTGAACAAATTACAGTATATGAATATATTATTGTTATTCAGTCATTAAAGTTGCATCCAACTCCTTGTGACCCCATTTGGGGTTTTCTTGGCAAGGATACTGCAGTGGTTTTCCATTTCCTTCTCCAGTTCATTTTACAGATGAGAAACTGAGGCAAAGAGCATTCAGTGACTTGGCCAGGGTCATATACCTAGCAAGTATCTGAGGCCAGATCTGACTCCAGGCCCAGGACTATATCCACTGTGCCATCTAATTGTCCTGAATATGAATATAACGAATATTATTGTGCCATCAGAAATAATGAAAGGGACAAATTTAGAGAAACCTGGAAAGACTTGCACAAACTGGTGCAGAACAAAGGAATCAAGGTACAGAATGAAACACACATTTTTGGACACGGCACATGTGGATTTGTTTTTCTCAACAATGCTTATTTGCTACAAAGATTGAGTTTTTCTTTATTTGGGGGAGGAAGACTCGAAGGGGAGAGGGGAACTAACAATAGTATCAAAGAAAAGAAAGGGCCATTGGAGAATTTTTTAAAACGTATAGAAGAGAACAGAAAGAAGTTGAGAAGGAAACACAAGCAAGCAAGACAGTTTTGAAAGCTATTAAGTTTAATTTATCATATACTTTTTTCATTGTTTTTTTTTTCTTTTTCAAGGGGGGAAGGCAGGGCAGTTGGGGTTAAGTGACTTGCCCAAGGTCACATGGCTAGTAAGTGTTAAGTGTCTGAGGCTGGATTTGAACTCAGGTCCTCCTGACTCCACAGCCAGTGATCTATTCACTGCACCATCTTGCCATCCCAAGTATCATATACTTCTAAAAAAGCAATATCACAGTTGCAAACCTGGGTGACTAAGAGGGTGGTACACTAAAAAGAATGAGAGAAGTCTTGAGAAAGAAGGGATTTTGAGGGGAAAAGAATAAATTCTACTTTGGACATAATGAATTTGAGATGCCTTTGGTCCATCCAGATGGCATTTAGGAATACATTTCAGGAAAGAGACCAGGGTCAGATATCTATTTATAGATAGATCTAGAGATGAAGACATTTATAATAATAGCTGACACCTAACTGTTACAAAGTGCTTTGTGCATAATGTCTTATTTGATCTTCCCAATAATCCCGTAAAGTGCGTAGTGTAAGGATGATCACATTGATTTTACAGATCAAAGGATGGCAGTGACTTGCCCAAGGTCAGAAGCAGAGCCGAGCCTGGAATCTAACTCTTTCCCTTTACCCTGAGTGGCTCTACATAGGCTCCTCACCTTCGTACGTGTTTACAGCTTCCAGGTTCATGACGTGCCGGATCACATGATACTCATCTGTAATCCCATTCCCACCAAGCATGTCACGTGCCTGTCTGGCAATATCAAGGGCTTTGCCACAATTGTTCCTTTTCAGCATTGAAATCATTTCCGGGGCTACCCTAGAAGACACACAAATACACACCCCACACCCAGATATTGTTTAGACTGGTGGAGAAGCTCTGAAACCTTCCATGGCTTCCCACAATTTCCTGAATTAAATCTAAACTTTACCCCTTCCTCTAATCTCCAACTGTCAAAATCTTATCCATTCATTGATGTCAGGGGCTGCCTCTTTCATGAAGCCTTCTTCTCCCTCCCCAGTTAGAAGTGATTTCCTCATTCACTGAATTCCCACCATGGTGCCTCTCCTATGGTCACATTCACATCATGTTTCACATTACAATGATTTGGTCTAGATATTACTACTATTACTCCCTACTAGGCTGCCTGAAGCCAGAATCACTAAGCATGAGGCCTTGGATAACAAGTTCTCTGGGAGTACCTGGCGAATTTAATTCTTCATACAGAAAATGAGGGGGCTAGACCCAATGATTTCTAAGGTCTCTTCCAGCTGTACTGGCTGAATGTATATGAATGCTTCATGGATACACTGCCATCACCACTTCTCCACCTGCTGTGCTCCCTGAAGAGCTTTCCTGGTGCACCTAGTTAGCCCTGGAGGAACCAGCCTCTACCCCCATATCCCTTCAACCAGCCTTGGCCTGAGCCCCATACTTGTCCTTGTCCATCAAACGCCCAAGTTGCAGGCAAGCATGTAGGCCCAGGGTGATCTCTGTGAGCATATCAGCCAATTTTTTCTGGATGAGCTGGTTTCCAGCCAACGGGAACCCAAACTGCTTCCTGGATACACAAAGGGAAGAAGGAGAAAGAAAAACAGAACAATTATAAAGGTCAGAAAAGGCCCCAGGCCTTGGGTGAGCTGGAAAATGTTGCTGGGGGAGTTGTGAAACACTCAGAGGCAAGCAGATAGATACATTTCTACAATATTCGACCTGCTGCTCTTCTTCACCCCCACCTCCTCCAACTTGGGCATGCTCTCCCCTCACCCCAGATTAGGCTCATTCAGCCTTCTCTAACGCCCTTCCACTTCTTCTAAGACCAGATCACACTCACCTCCTCCAGGAAACTTGCCTCCATTAGACTACACTTTGGGGCCTACCTTAGATGCCACCCAGGGTGAAGGAAGGAGAGGAAAGGGAGAAAAAAGGTCCAGGCTCCGGATTACCTGTCTAGGGTGTACTGCCGAGCTGTGTGCAGACAGAACTCTGCAGCCCCCAGTGTCCCCCAAGCAATGCCAAATCGAGCCTCGTTCATACATCCAAAGGGGCCCTGTGGAAAGAGGGAAGAGGCTGAGCAGGCTTACTGTGGCAGGGGCTTCATGGGATACCTGGAGCATCCTTACCTAGGGAAGATCATCTGAATGACTTGGTCAACATCAAGCAGTAAGTAGAAGTGTCAGGATTTGAACTCAAGTCCCCTTACCCTAAAGCCAAGGCTTTTTTTTTTTTTTATGACTCATGTCAAACCCCTTAAATCTCTCTTGATGATCCTAGCTCCCATTCTCAGGGCCTGGGGATACCTGTCACTCTCCAACCTCCTTTTTCCTCTCCCCCCTTTACACCTGAGTGTGTTCTGACTCTGGTGTCACTCACAGAAAGGCCAGACACATTGGGCAGCATGTTCTGTTCTGGTACTTCCACGTCATCCATGAGGATCATTCCTGTGACTGAGGTTCGAAGAGAAAACTTGCCTTCGATCTTTGGAGTCGACAATCCCCGCATGCCCTTCTCTAACAGGAAGCCCCGAACCCGACCATCCTCACACTTAGCCCAGACCACAAACAGGTCAGCCTCAGGTGAATGAGTGATCCTAAGGGAATATATAGGAATAGCTTTGGAGAGACCACCTTCTCCAATAAGTTCTCCACCACTGAAGAGCCACCCACCCTGTTCTTCAAGCTATCATGGAATGGTAAGGATCTGAAGCCAGAAGGGATCTGAGATCACTATCTTAGCAGTCTAACCTTCTCGTTCTATAAACACTGTTAATATGCATACGGGCCAGGAGAGAGCTCCTGCCCTCACCCCCTCACCAGGTCTTGGAGCCGCTCAGGGTGTAGGTCTTGTTGGCTGCATTGTAGCGGGCCTTAGTCTCCATACTGCTTGGGTCACTTCCATGATTGGGCTCCGTTAACCCAAAGCAGCCCAGGATTTCCCCCTTTGCTGTCAACCAAACCCATAGTCAGAGATGGAAGTTTCTCCTCTCCCTCCACACCACTTCCCTGTAATTCCCACTCCACAGGCATCTCCATGGCTCTTGGAACTTTCGAAGCCCTAGCACACACCAATGAAGTTCAATAACTCTGGGGGGCCTGGTGGCAGGAACAAGAATCAGTAGGGTTAACATCAAGGGGGTAGTTTATGGATCACAGATTGATTAGTAGGGAAGATGCTTCCGGGTCCCAGGAAGGGAGTTATTAGAAAGCTGGCAGGCTTGGAAACTTGGGTCAGGTTTTGAGGTTTATCACTGGAGATGGGGCTCAAGATTCCCTGGTGGGTCAGCAGGCTCAGGAAAATTTGTCTGGAGTTCCAAATCAGATGGTGGGAAGGGCATGAGATGGAGAGAGAGGAATCACAGGACTATTAGTAGACTCAGGGACGTAGGTCACAGGTCTCATAGACTGGAAGAACTGGTAGAACTTAGAGGGACCTTGGAAATCATCTAATTCAACCCCTTCATTTTGTAGATGGGAAAATTGAAGCCCTGAGAGATTAAGTGATTGTCCAAAGTCACACAGTCAGGAATGGAACCCAGAGCTCCTAACTCCAAAGTCAATGTTCTTTTCACTAGACAAGGTTACTTTTTGTCCAAAGGTCCCTGGGAAGGGACTCTTAAGAAGATCAGTTGGGGATGGACTCAGGGGTTCTTGAAGAGTAGGTAGAATCAGAACCTGAGCCGGAAGAAGTCTCAGAGGTCATCTAGACCCACCTAGACCTGAATAGGAATGCCATCTATTATATAGCCAACAAGGAGTCATCCAACCTTTGCCTGGAGACCTCTAGGAAGCTCTATGGGGACTAGCTATCTCCCTCAGCAGCCCACTGTTCAGCACTGATTGTTAGAAAGTTTTTCTCGATACCAAATATAAAATTGCCTCTTGGCATCCTCCACCCTTCATTCCCACTTCTGCGCTCTGGGGCAAATCAAAATGAATTTAATCCTTCTTTCATGTGATAGCCCTTCATATATTTGAAGACAGCTATTCTTTCACCCTCTAAGGTTTCTTTTCTCCAGCAGACTAGTGGCAGTAAGGGAAGTAAGTGCCCCAAGGCTGGTCCATTGGGGATGGAGCACCAGGGTCCAAGGGAAAAGACAGATCAGGAGTCCTGAATGGGTTAGAAGGCTCTAGGAAGATCAAGGGGTTAGAGCCGGTCAACAGGGAAGAGGCTAAGGAGTCTTTGGAGGGTCAGTGGGCTCAGGAAGGTGGGTGAGGATTCCCATATTCCAAGTATACTGCTCTCACCCAGTCGGGGCAGGAACTTCTGCCGCTGCTCTTCAGAGCCATAGGCATAAATGGGATACATGACCAAGGAGGACTGTACACTCATGGATGACCGGTAGCCACTGTCTACACGCCCCAGTTCCCGGGTCAGAAGTCCATAGGTTACAGATGAGGTTCCAGCACAGCCATATCCTAGGAGAACAGACACAGCCTATTAGATAGGCTGGATCCAGAGGCCCCAGGGACTTCTTAAGGAGAATAATCACTGAATTGGGTATGAATATCCTGTGGCTCAGACCCAATCCCCAGTCCCCCAGCTCTTAAAGAGGCTGAAATTTATATGTGTTCTCAGCTAATTTCACTGTCCTTTTGCTGCCCCAACATGAGGGATAGCAGGCTGTGGGCAAAGTGATCCCCCGTGCCTGGAATAGGGAATAAACGAGGGTTAAATTGTAACACAGTGTGGGCTTAGGGCAAAGTCACCTAAAATTCTTTTGCTCTGGCCAAGAACAGACTTGAACCAAAACTAAGAGATCATTCTGCCAATGATATGCCAACATTGTTGATGTACCCAAGTCCTGAGAAACTTTCCAATGAAGAAACAACTAGACTACAATTCTGACAAAATAAGTTTGGAGAAATAATTGTATCATGACCAAATTGTTTTTTGGTACCTATAAAAGTTACTACTTTGATGCCTGTATAAAAAAAAGAGCATTGTTGCTGATTCTTCTTCATAGTCTCTTGCAGACTGCCTAAATGCATATGCTCCAGATGCTGCTGTGTTTCCTTTTTGGAATTCTCAGGAGAAAAGGCACCTAATCTAGTTACTATGTGCCTTCAGTTTCAGGAGGGAGATGGTGGAAAGGGGCACTTTGCAAAGAACTCTGAGTTATATAAATTGATTCTGTATCGTAGACTCACTCCAATAGTAATGATGGCTTGATGAAAAGAATTAAATCAATTATAATTAGTTACTATGAAGATCAGCCACGGCCATATAGCCTCTGTCTAAAGCTCAAGTTGAAGAAATATAGCCACTAAAAGAAGACTTAAGAGAAATAAGAAGTTATCAAAAAGGAGTAGTCTCTATGTAATATTACCTTACTGATAAGAAAGAAGGAAAATTAGATTAAAAAGGTCAGCCAGTTCAAGATTTAAGAGCTATAAATAAGCACATTATTCCTATGATTCCTGTTGTTTCTAAACCTGCTACTATTATAACTTTCGTACCTCTGACCACATGGTTCTTTTCAGTAATAAATACAGTATGTTCTGGTTTCTTTTCCACTCCATTAGCTGAAAAATTTAAATTCTTGTTTGCCCTTACTTATAGAGAATCTCAGTATGTATGGCAAAAAAATTCCCCAAGGGATTCATGACTCCCTTACTATCTTTTCTAGAAACTTGCAGGAAAATTTAGAGTTGTTTATTTCACCAAAAGAGTCTGCTTTTCAATATGTAGATGATTTATTAATAGTTTCTAAAACTGAAGAACAATATAAGATTGAAACGCTTGCTTTGCTTAAGTTCTTAGTTCCACAAAGACATAAGGTGTTTTTGGACAAACTACAGTATTGCCCGCCAGAGGTGAAATATATAGGACACTTCCTCTCTGCAAATGGGAGGAAGGTATAGCATTCCCAAAGTGAAACCAATTCGAAGAGTGAAGATTCCACCTAATGAAAACTGCTGCAACAATATCTAACTTTGTTTTTGTTTTCACTGTTAGGCTTTAATTCTGATGCTGCATGATAATTCCTCTGATGCCTTAGAAGGGAAAGAAAAATCTGAACAGGCCTTTTTTAACACTGAAAGAAGCAGCATTCCCTCCAGTATTAGGTGAACCCAAGATTAGTAAACCTTCCCATTTATTTTACCATGAGAGGGGATGGGGTGGCCAGGGGAATCCTTACTCAAAACCCGTCAACTATTTATGTTAAACTATTTATAAACAAGCCCTACTGTCTTAAGAACAGGCAGGAAAAGAATGGAAACTTTTTTTCTGCTGAAAGTTTCAAACTTTTCAAAAGACAGAATCTCATCTTTGTGTTCCCAACGCTGAGCAGGATGGGAATAAAAGAAAAAACGAGTTAAGAGGAAAGGCAATCCTTTCCCCTTTGCAGAAATGTATAGAAATGCAAACTTGTAAATTGAAAGGAAATGTATTTACTATAGATTTCCAAATTGTAGATAAAGATTCTAGTGGGGTTTGGGGTTGCAGCCCCTCAATACTAAGGCACATGCAAACAACAAATCACTCTCTTTCATTGACAGTGAAAGATTTATTGTTCTAGTGTAAGGGAAGAAGGTGATTTCACCAATTAGAGAATAAACAGAACTGAAGCCAATTTAAAAGTTTTATCTCAAGTGAAGTTCAAAAGTGAAGAAAGGAAAAAAAACAAACAGGATTTGCAGTTTTTAAGCCTTCTCTAATGGTTAAGAATCACCTATTATTAACTCTTCTCTACATCTTGAAAAGAGTCTTGTTTAGGTCAGAAAGCAAATAATTGATTAATTTTTTGAATGTCAAAATTGATAAATGAATAAATTTTTTTAATGTAAGATAATTCAGAATGTCACTTAAATGGGAATTTGTCTTGTGTCTATGTTTTAAATAAAACTGTCAAGTATTTAATTGGGTATATTTTGCTTTAAGATGGATAATAAGGATAATTACTTAGTGTTTGGGAAAAGTACAAAACAGATTTTGTAAATTCTCATTATTTGTGAAGTTCTGTGGGGACATGCTAAGTCCTCTGGATCTTCGGCCTTGGCAAGGTCATTAAATCTTATCAGCTTTGTGAAAGAAGGAGTTGTAAGAATGTTATGACCAATGAGAGCCTTATTAAGAATTTATAAATTCTAAAATAATAAATTTGTTTACTGAGAAACTGAGTCCCTTCCTTCAACAAAAATGCTTACAGTCAAAGTGGTGGATGACTTAAAAGTTTGCTCAGAGTACAGAAGTGATTTATATGATAATTTTTCCATTAATTATGAAAATTATGGAACTACACCTAGAATATAGTGTATTGAAGTTATATCTTTAAACTATCAAAAGATTTCAGTTTAAAGAATTTTTCTTTTTTACTCTAGGGGTTAATATGCAACACCTTAAGACCTCTAGGCCAAAAAGAGTAACCCAGGCTTTTCTGAATTCTGACTGAACTATCATATATTCACTGTAAATGTGAAACACTAGGATGTGATTATTTTCTTAATGTCTAAGGCCTAATTTTTACACCAGGATGTGTTTATTAAACTAGAAAAGAAAGATGCTTTTCAATGCTTTTGGAAAAACCTTGTATGTACTTAATAGCACTGAAGATAAATGTTCTTTATTGTTAACTAACTTAACATGAAAAACAGCTATACCTCATTTTAAATTGTATGCAGTATCTTCTCAACAATATAATGATCCAAGACAATTCCAAAAGACTTATGACAGAATGCTATCCATATCCAGAGAAAGAACTATGGAGTCTGAATGCAGATTAAAGCATATTATTTTCACCTTTTCTTTGGTTTTTTATGTCTTTTCCCTTTTGTTCTGTTTCTTTTTGAACAGGATTAATGTGGAAATATGTTTAATATGACTGCACAAATATAACCTATATCAGATTGCTTGCCATCTTAGGGGGGAGAGAAAAATTTGGAACTCAGAATCTTTTTGTTGTTGTTTTTTTGGGGGTTTTTTTTTTTTTTTTTGGTTTTTGTTTTGCTTTTTGGAGGGCAATTGGGGTTAAGTGACCTGCCCAAAGCCACACAGCTAGTAAGTGTGTCAAGTGTCTGAGGCCGAATTTGAACTCAGGTCCTCCTGACTCCAGGGCCGGTGTTCTACTCACTACATCACTTAGCTACCCCACTCAGAATCTTTTAAAAAAATGAATGTTGAAAACTATCTTTATGTGTAATTGGAAAAATAAAATACTATTTACTTTTAAAAAGTGTAAATAGTGGAACTTGTTATGTAAGGTGGAATGGTAATTTGATTTACTCTGAGTTTTAATCTCAGATATAATTGTTTGACAGATGTTAAGCCACTACTCCACAGTTCAAGGGAAAATGCCAAGAACCACTCAAAGGAAATGCCAGCTGGAAAATATTTTATAAATATCAAGATAAACATATTGCATATATGTATAAGGAAATTTCTTAATATATGCAGCTGGAAAATATTATCAGTGTATATAGATGTCTGGGAAGGTTGAAGCAATTTTCACATTATATTTCTCTTCTGAACAGGAATATTTCCCACTTAGTTGATTCTTAGCCTGGTTATGACACCCTGTGAATAATGTGGAAATCTGGTGCAGGACTGGCTGTTCCAAAAGGCCTATGACTTTTACTTGAAATTAAACAGACTTAAAGGAATTTTGTCCTTTAGGCTTTGGTCTGAGGGAACAGTAATAATACTGTTAGAACCATGTCCTTTCTCTTTTCAGAATAAATTTCTCTGAAAATGTCAAGAGAACTACAAATTTTTTAAAATGGATTTTAATGTTACATTAAGCATCTCTGATCTCCTAAAATGGAATGCAAATAAACAGGATCTCATTGCTTTGATTTCACTGTTCAATTTTGGCAGTAATTGTTGACTTCCTAGCCTAAGCAACCAAGACAAATCAGTTCTCAAGCTTGCCTTTTCTTTGCTCATTGGTTTGTTATATATTTATGTGTAAGATGATGTCTGTATAATATTATATCTTAACTGAATTATATGGGAAAAACATGTATCCTCAAAGTGGGATAGGATAAAGCTGTGATATGATAATGATATAAAGTTTTAAATTTTTAATGGATTAGTAAACTTTACTGCTGAAAAGCAAAAAAGATTAGACTGTTTCCACTTGAGAACTAAGATATACATGTTTCAAATGTCTTCTACTGAGTAAAAGTATACACTGAGAGGACTCATGACAACTGTAATTGTATCAGTAACCTCACAAGTTCAGCTGTTGGGTCAGCAAAAAACAGCAGAAAAGGCCAAGTAAAGATGGTGGTCCCAAATGATCTATTTTAAACTTTATCTTAGAGGTAACAGGGAACTACAGAGTTTCTTTCACTTTCATTAGAATATCTACAGATGCCTATCCATACAAATACCTAAATAAAACTGCCTTCATTAAGTGGAAAAGGAAATGGCAAAGCACTCTGTAGACTTAAAGCAAACTCCCTATGTGGTCACAAAGAGTTTAATACAACTGAACAATTACATACATAGTCTCCATCTGTCTAGCTGGATTGAGACTGTTACACATAGAACTGTTGTAATTAGTTGCCAAAAAACTTTTAATCATTTTTTTTTTTTTTACCTATCTGAGTGCTCTCTTCTCTCTCTCTCTGAATCTGTGTTTCTCTCTGTCTCTGTCTCTCAACATCAAGAGACAGGCATACTTTACAAATACAGGTCTTCACAGATCCTTTCTAAGATTCTTCCTCTAACCTTATCCCTACCACATACAGGATCTAGGCAAAGATAGAAAGAAAAAAAATGATATGTGAAGACTGAAACTCTCCAAACTTTCAGATGAGTTACAAGTAGCTAAATTTGATGTTCTCCCTATAGTTCTGATGTGTATAAGTTTAACTCCATAAGGTGTGAACTGGTTTTCACCACACAAACTAATTACTGAAAGGACAATATGATTGGATTTTGTAAAGCCTTACTAAATCATACTAAGTCTTAGCATTAGTGAGTTTAAGCAGCATTCAAGGTGGCTTGGAATCTGGAAAGTAAATATACTGGAAGAAACACCTCTGCAAATCTTCCCTAAAAACAAGGCTCTTTCCAGGTACTGTTAACAACCAACACCCCAGTTAAAAACAACAAGATGCTGATTAAGAGATGCACTGACTGGGTCTGAATGGACCAAAATGAACAATTTGTGGACAGTGGTCTAGGACAGATTCTGCTGACGTGGAATTTCCAAGTGAAAATGTTTCCTAGAAGCAGATGATTTTATGAAGTAGAGAGTTAAACTCCAAATGACAGAATAAGAGATCCAACGTTTAAATGAAATGTTGCACACATATTTACCCAAACTCTTAATATTGCCCAGCGTCTAAATTACATTCTGGAGTTAGGGAAAGGCAGGGAATATTTTAAGGCATAATCCTTGAAAGTGAATATTGTTCTAACTTTTCTGATTCAATCTTGCAAAGTTATTAATTTTGTTAGTAATAGTGCTGCTCTAGACATGCTAGTTATACAAATGCCTAAGAATTGTATAATCGCAAGTCAATAAGACTTTTGAAAAGATTTGAACTCTGAGAATGTGATACTATAAAATAATAACAAAAGGTAGAGTCTGCAAAAAAATAAATGAGGGTTGAACTGTAATACACTCTAGTATTAGAGTGTAGTCACCTAAAATTCTTTAGCTCCTGCCAAGAACAGGTACACATACTTGAACTAAACCAAAGGAGATTGTTCTGTCAGTGGTCTGGCAATGTCACTAACACATCTAAGTCCTGATAAAATTGTCAGTGGAGAAACAAACTGAATAACAGCTCTGAAAAAGAAGTTTTCATACAGTTATATAATGTACAAGTTATTTTAGATATTTATAAAAGCTAGTGCTTTGTTATCTGCACAAAAAAAAGAATGTTGTTGCTTTTCTTCTCAGTTTCTTACACAATGCCCATGTGCATCTTCTATAGGTACTACTACTTTCCTCTTTTCAATAAGTTTTCTATCATTTCAAGGATTGTCTCTATGAAGGTTCATTTCAACCTGACACTGGCACATCGTAAATACATAAGAAATATTCGATTGCATGGACACAAACTAGAGGCCCAAACTCTGTCCTAAAGTCTGTAATCCAGAGCCCTAAAGTCACAGGCTGGGCAATATGGAAACAGGAAGAAAGCTAGAACAACTTACACCTACCTTTAATGGTGGGGCCGAGCACACCCAGTTGCCCCAGTTCTGAAATGATCTCCCGTTGAAACACTGTAAGAAGACACAGTTCATAAATGGTTGGACAAACCTGAGACCCAATTCCAGCCCCTCCTCTTTCTCTAATCTTAAAGAGAGATTCCAATCTTGTCTCTAGGGAGCCCCCAAGGCCTATGGGAGAAAGACAAAGCCTCCAGGCTCTCTGCCCTTTACTCAGACTTTTCCCAATCTCCACAGGGCCTTGTGATGATTAAAAAGGTCCAAGAAATATGGTTCTGGGTAATTTAATCATTTTATTAATATGGTCAGCAGGTTATTAACAAAAGGGTGGTTGACATCTCTCTTAGACCAGAGATGCCTAATGGTGGGTGCCCTTTGAAGAGGAGGTGTTCCCAAGGGGTACCTACTCAATTGACTAACAAAATGGAAGATGGGCTATCTTGGTGTACATGACTTAGGTCACTCAAATCTTGGTCAACAAGACATCAATTTCCATATCATCATATCAAATTTCCCCCAAACTGGTCTGAGCAAACACAATGACCATAAAAACACCCATTAGCCCAGAATTAGAATTTCTTTTACTTTCCGATTAGGTCTTGGCCTGGATAAGTTTCTTTTTTCTTTTTTTTTGAGGGGGGGCATAAATTTCTAAGAGATTTCCCACACTGCTTGGTTTCTGGATGAGAAAATAGAAAAGGGGGAAAACTCTGGTCCTAATATAATAATTCGTTATTTAAATACAAGAGAGAAAATATTCATTTATCATAACCTCCATTCCTGTTTGCTACTGGAGAGAACAGGGAATCCTTTCGGGTTAAAGGGAAGTCACTCTACTCTGAGTTCTTACTCTCAGCCAAAAGCAATACCTGCATTCCTATTAGCCAGGAGGACACGGGGCATCAGCTTTTCCTGGCAGTAGGCTCGGAAAGTATCTCGGGTCTGGATCTCATCAGGTGTCAGTTGTGATTCCAGAAGAAGTGGGTCCTGCCAGTTGAAGTTGGGGCGGGAAGCTGACGGGGCAAGGACAGGAAGACTCATGGGTAGGGGGAGTGAGACTGTTTACTGCTCAAACTCTCTCCAGCTATGTTCTCCTGATCTGAGTGGATAAAGACCTCACTTTGTCTCTAGATTGCAATATCTCTTAAAAGTTCTACCCTGGGCAAACCACATTTCCCTCCCTGAACTTCAGTTGCCCCATCCATGAAATAGGAATAATATTCCCTGTAGGACATCTCAGCCAGAGTTGTTTTTCACTGTGCAAGAGTTCTGTAATGTAACCTTGAATGGTTTACAGAAATGGGTGCCACTGTTATTCATGCAGATTTTCCCTCCTACTCTCCCACCCCATGCATTCAGAGATCCTTCAGTCAGGACTGGACATCTGACTGGAGCTGAGGTTAGTGGATAAGAGATGGGGCATGGGACTAGACAGGCTGGGGGGGAAGAAATGAGGCAAATAACCCATCACCTCTAGAATTACAAATTAACTCCCCTTACATTGTGAGCTCCTTGAGGGAAGGAACTGTTTTGTTTTGGGTTTTGCCTCGTTTTGTATCTCCAGTGCCTGGCACATAATAATTTATTGATTGATTATAAAGCTCTTCACACTCTGGACCTACCCTTTTGTAACAACACAATATTCCCCATCACACTAGATGTCCAGCCATACTGGTCCCCTCACTGCTCCTCACACACAATGTTCTACCCTCTTTCCCTTCTCTAGGCCTCTGCCTGTTCCCAAGGCTTAGCCTCTTCCCAGCCTCTCAAAATCATTAGTTTCTGTCCAGTGCCACCTTCTGTATGAGACCATTCCTGATTCCCCCTCCCCCATCTGCTACTGTTTCCTCTCCCCAAGTTACACTCTATTTGTACTCACTTTGTATATACACCTATGTGTACGTGTTGTCCTCTGAAGAAGTACGTAAGCTATTTAATTGTTTTACCTGTCTTTATATCCCCAGCATCTAGGACAGTGCCTGGCACACAGCAGGTCTTAGTTAGTACTCGCTGAAGGTGGGGATCTGGGATTGGGGAAAGCTTCCTAGAGAATCACAGCTTTAGAGCTACAAGAGACCTTATTAGCCAGAGTCCAATCCACCGATTTCCCAGAAGAGGGCACTGAGGTACAGAGGGATTGTTATGAGCCCAGAGTCATAAAGATAGTAAATGCCTACGGTGGGGTGGAGTTTGAATTAGGCTTTAAAAGATGAGGAGGAATTTAACTGGGTTAAGGAGGAAGGAGAAGAGAAGGAAGGAGGCCCAGGTATCTTGAATAGTTTGGATAAAGGCTCAATTCAGGAGTGTCAGGGTGTTTGGAGAAAATGTGGTTGGAACACAGCAACTCAAATGAGAAAGGTAAGGGTGTTTCTGCATGGTAGAGGGCTTGGAATTGGAGGCAGGACTGTACTCAAGACATTTCTGAGCAGGGGAGTGATAGATGCAAATTCATACAGAAGAATGTGAAGAAGAGAGGAAAAAAGGAGAGAGAGAAGGAGAGGGAGAGGGAGGGAGAGAAAAAAGAGAAAGAGAGGAGAAAGAGGGAGGGAGACAAGAAAAAGAAAGAAGGACGAGGTGGAGGATGGGAGAAATGAGGAAGAGGAGAGAGATGGAGAGGAAGAAGGAGGAAGGGGACAGAGAGAGGAAGGGGGAGAGGGAGAGAGAGGAGAAGATGAAGAAGAAAAGGAGGAGGAGAAGGGAGAAGAAGAGGAGGAGGAGGAAGAGGACGAGGAGGAAAAGGAAAGAGAAAGCCTGAAACATCAGAACTACAAGGGACCTTAGAGCAGGGATTCTTAATCATTTTCGTGTCAGGCATCCCTTTGGCAATCTGCTAAAGCCTATGGTCCTTGTTCAGAATGTTTTTAAACAGTTGAAGGAAACGCTACATTTTAGTTAAAGGCTAGTGAAAATAAAGATTTTTTTTTCCCCCATCCAAGTCAACAGGCCCCCTGAAATTTATCTTTCTAACACCAGGTTAGGAACCTCCAACTTAGAGAGTCTGTTCCACAGAATAAATATGGGGGAGGGGATTGGTCAGGGAAGCTGCCCTATCAGCTAGATGAGCAAGAATGTTTTGGTCTTTGCTAGGATTTGTATTGTATCTTCCTTTGGACATACTCATACTTCCTTTGGATATACTGTGAGTCAAGTTTACAGTATGATTGAGTAGCTTTCATTCCAGTGTACTGTTTTGGGAAGATCACCCTTTTAAGTTTACCTATAAAATCTATGAGTACTTCCCTGCTCCCACCCCATCCTTTATATAGGCCAGATCAAAGGACCAAGCCATTCCCCAAGCAAAGGGCAAGTCTATAGTTTCATAGGAAGATATCACTGTTGTCCCAACAAAGGAAGTCTCTTATCCTCCCAGAGTAACATGCATTAAGTACCCACTATTTGCTAGGACCTGCGCTAGACACTGGGGAATAATACCAAGACAAATGTGAGATCACTTCTGCCTTCTAGGAGTTTACATACTTACATTTATACCATTTTTACAGAGGAAACAGGCCAGAGAATAAAAGTAATGTGCAAGACCCCACACTAGTAAGCAGCATAATCAGAACTTGAATCTAGATGTCCTGATTCCAAGTCCAGTGTTTCTTGGAATGTCCCAGTGCCTTACTTGGGCAGCCAAGTCCTGTGTGGGTCCCCTAGAACCTCTCATATAAAGAAAAAGGGGAGAAGGGTCATTTGTAGTGGACAAGGGCAAGCTGGATCCCAGGAGTTGGTGGGATGGATACTGAACTCGGAGAAGGAATCCATGCCCTGACCTTTCCCTGCCTAGGCCTCAGTTTCCTCATCTGTAAAATAAGAGATATGACCTAAGTGATCTCTCAAGCATCCTTCCAGCTCCGATTGTCCGACATTCCCGCGCCCCTACTCACCCTGGGTCACGGCCTGGGTGACTCGGCCTCTCACCAAGTCCAGGACTGGGCTGCGGATTCGGCTCAGAAGCCGCCACGCTGAGACATGCTTCAGTGCCATGAGGAAAAGGGCAGGCAGCCTGGAGGAGGAGGAGAAGAAGCTCAGGGTGCAAAGCTCCCGCCTGCCCTCAGACCCGAGGCTCGATCCTAGAGAGGATCCACGTCCAGGGAGGAAGCCCGAGGAATGGGAAGGGACCCTGGAGTCTACCTCGGGAAGGCCACTTCAGCCCTAGCAGGGAAAGACAAAGGGACGGGGCTTCCGGCCAACGTCCTAGACCCCTCCCCCCGCCCCGCCCCCGCGAAAGACTCCCCGTATCTGAGTGCGGATCACCTTACGACTCCAAGACCCTGGGTCAGTGCAGAACGGGACAAAGACCACGAGAGAGTTGAGAGGCCACAGAAGGAGGCGGGGCACATTTCAGCCCTTTCATTGGTCCGAATGGAGGCGGCTCTTCCCTGAGGGGGGGGGGGGTTTGTCTCCTCTTAAACTGGAGATGCCAGACCTTACCGGGGTGAAACCTAACTGCGCCTGCAGACTGAGTAATGCCTCTTTAACAAGCTTAGAATGGCGAGGGAGCCGGGAGCCAGAGAGCAGAGCTTCACTCTGATTGGTCATCCAGATAGGTAACCTTTGACTCTCACTCTCATTGGTCCGATGTGTGGGTGTGTTGCAGGATGCCCTGATCCACCGGGTTCTGCCTCTGGTAAGGACCCAGGCCCTAACAGAATAAATGAAGGCTGGGAGAGGGCACGTGTAGGGAGGTCCTACTTGGGGGTGCGCAGGGGGGGTTGGAGCTCGGAGGCTCTGGCGTCCAGGTCAGTCCTTCTCCCAGGTCCCTGGAGGTTCCCTCAGTCACTATCGGTAGCCCCCCGAGGCGGGGTCTGGACCCCGGCACCCCAGGGATTGGGGAGAGTCTCCGGGAACCTGAGAAGGATGACGTAATTGATTGCATGTCCGAGTGTGATGTGCAGTGCAGGTCATTCATTATTAAGATAAATGCAGTTCCATTCAATTACGCCAGCATCTACTAAGGGCAAGGCACTCTGCTCGCACCGAGATACCGAGACAAGGAAAACAAAACAGTCCCTGCCTTCAAGCAGTTTATGTTTTCCTAGGGATGATGATGATGACAGCTAACACATAATAACACCTTAAGGTTTGCAAAGTGTCTTATGGGTGTTTTCTCATTTGATCTTTGCAGCCATGTGAGGTAGGTGCTCTTTTTATTCCCACTTTGTAGAAGAGAAAACGAGAGGCTGAAAAAGGTCAAGTGATTGGAGGTGGGGGGGGGCGGTGCACACAAGGATAAGTAAGCATCGCGGGGTTCATGGGGTTCAAGGAGGACCAGCACCTCTGGTGTGATGGCTGCCGAGTCCTTTGCAGGACTGCTCATCCATCTTTGGATGATGAGCTCTCACCAGCTACCGCATCTCATTTCAGCAGACGGCCTAACCAGGTTCCAACGGGCCTCAACCCCCCGAGTGAATTAGGAGGACATCTACTCCAAGCATGTGAACTCTTCCCCCATCAGAATGAACGAATGAGAATATTTTGTTCCAAGGGTCAGGAAGGTGACTTCATCAGGTGTTGTGAGCTTAGTTAGAGCTTGGTCAGACATTGAAGATGCCAAGGCCATCCACCGATTCATAGGCCACTGCCAGTCCTCTTGAGTTTTGTCCTGCTACTGGACTTTGATGACTCTGAAAGAGAAAGTGAGGCAGATGACTTTGCCCACCTCTGCCTCACTTAAATCCAGTCCCCTGGAGAGTGAACTGGTTCTCTTAGAAAATGAAGGCTTAACAGCAAGTGTCTGAGATAAGGTTGGAACTCAGGTTTTCCTTACTCCAAGGCCAAGAACTATCCTTTGTGTTATCCACTAGCTGCCATGGTACAAAGAAAGTTGGGGAGGATCACTCCTCTCAGAAGAGTCCTCATTTCCTACTTGGAGACATCTCTGACTTTTCTACCAGCTCCCATTCCCCCAAGCTCATGACTGGGAAAATCCTATCATCCTTCAAGATCTTTGATCAGCCTTGGTACTTCACCTCACCCTCTGGCCGTCAGATTGGAGGGTGGAGCCATGAATTCCAAAACCTTCATTAAACATCTTATTTCTCACTTGGCTATACTAGGTAGGGACTTTTCTGATTTTTCTACCATGCCTCCCCCAGCCATGCTTCCTTCTTCCTTGTTTTCCAGATACCTTTTGTGTTTTGTCTTTTACCACTAAATTACAAGCTTTTTGGGGTCAGGGAGTTTCTTTCACAGTGCCTGGCACATAATGGGTGTTTAATTGTCAGATGCAGTCGATGAATACCTTTGGGAGTTTTGCTTTGTAGGTGGTGCCATAGTGCATAGAACACTGGACTTGGAATCAGGAAGACTCATCTTCATGAATTCAAATCTGGCCTCAGATATATACTAGCTGGGCAGGTCATTTAACCCCATTTGCCTCAGTTTCCTTATCTGTAGAATGAGCTGGAGAAGAAAATGTCAAACCACTCCAGTATCTTTGTCAAGAAAACCCCAAATGGGATCATGAAGAACAGAACACAACTGGACAACAAAGAGGGATGGGGGTGGTATTGAGGAGTGACAGTTATATTTGTTTGTTTTTTAAGTATCAATAGGCTTTTTAAAAAAAAAAAAGCTACCAACAAGGAACATTAAGCAAGAGAGAGAGAGCACTAATAACCAGGGAGATTAGGGAAGGCTTCATGAAGGAGGTGGTACTGTTGGGTTTAGGGGTGCTAGAACCCCAAAATAGAGACACGTAGATTCTGCCCGAATGAATTCGAACCAAGCCTTCTTTCAGCCAAAGACAAGGTTTATTAAAACACTGATAGAAGGTGGGCACTATTCTAAAAATCCACCATACTGGCCAGACTCTTCAGGAATCTGAGCCTTGGCTAAACAAGGAATCTGTGAATTTGTAATGCTTGTATTGACAAGCAGGCCAGATTGAATCTGAGCACCTTAATGGAGGGAAGGTTGCTCTTATATACAGAAAGACTGGGAACAGAGAAAGGGTCTAGATGCAATTAAGTGAATGGTAGTCTAGTGTGGGACCAAGTGCAGGCAATGAAAGGGCAGTTAATTAACTGGGAAGGGCCAATTGCCCCAGGCAAACATCGTGGACCTGGGCCAGGGGCTTTTCCTTTTTGGGGTTCAGATCCCAAAGACATGGTCTCCTCCTTTTGGGGGTTCACATCGTATCCCCATCAGTACCTCAGTTGAGCCTTAAAGAAAGGCAGAGATAAGGAGGGAAGATTTTTCAGCCAGAGTCCATAAACTACCTGTGCAAATAGAAGGTGGTAGGAGATGAAGTGTGTGAAGAAAGGAATGGCTAATTGTTCCAATTGGCCAGAAAAAAGCCAGAAAAGGGTGTGTGAAGGAGTAGAGCAGACCTGCATAACCTGTGACCCATGGGCATGCCAAAGGATTTGGGGGGAGGGTCCTCAAAAATATAGAGGATATTTTCCTCTATATTTTTCATGGACTCCCCGATATCATTCAGTGGGCCACAGTTAGATCCTGAAATAAAGCTGGAGAGGGTGAGGAGGGCCAGTGCCACTACTAGCCTGAGGAGTTTCATTTTTGCTTAAAGACAATAGGCATCCCTTCAACATTTTTTGAGGTAATTCCTTCTGTACCAATGGAGAGAATAGTCCTGTGAATGAGATTATAGAGCTCTATAATCATTTATTTATTTATTTTATGAATTTATTTATTTTTTAGTTTTCAACATTCACTTCCACAAGATTTTGAGTTACACATTTTCTCCCCATCTCTCCCCTATCCCCCACCCCAATATAGCAAGCATACTGAACACCCCTTCCCACAATCTGTTCTCTCTTATGTCCTCCCCCATTCCCCCCTTACTTTCTTATAGTGCAAGAAGGATTTCTATACCCCATTGCCTGTATATCTTATTTCCCAGTTGCATGTAAAAAACAATCTTTAACATTTGTTTTTAAAACTTTGATTTCCAGATTCTTGGAAGTAATTGGAGGGGAGCCCACACCAAATTTGTGCTTCTACTCCACCATCTTGGCTCCACCTTCTGATTTCCAGATTCTTTACCTTCTTCCCTCCTCACTCACTCCCATTGGGAAGATAAGCAATTCAATATAGGTTGTACATGTGTAGTTATGCAAAGCATTTTCATAGTAGTTATATTGTGAAAGACTAACTATATTTCCCTCCATCCTATTCCACCCCCCACTTATTCTACTTTCTCCTTTGACCCTATCCTTTTCAAAAATGTTTGCTTCTAACTACCCTCTCCCCAAATCTGCCCTCCCTTCCATCATCCCTCCTACTTCACCTTCCCCCCCTACTTTCCTGTAGGCCCTACAGTGTAGGGTAAAATACCTAATTGAATGTGTATGTTATTCCCTCCTTAAGCCAAATCCAGTGAGAGTATGGTTGACTCATTCTCTTTCACCTTTCTGCTCTTCTCTTCCATTGTAACAGTTTTCTCTTGCCCCCTTTATGTAAGATAATTTATCCTATTCTATCTCTCCCTTTCTCCTTCTCCCAATATATTCCTCTCTCGCCTCTTAGTTATATTTTTAGATATCAGCCCTTCATATTCAACTCATCCTGTGCCCTCTATATATA
>CM053587.1:295309344-295397609 GCA_028646515.1 Pseudochirops corinnae | reverse complement strand
CTCTGTTTTCCAACACTAATAAATTTAAGGATCGGCATGTTGTGCAAGAAGACATATTTTCTGGGTTTCAGAGCACTCAGGCCTGGGAAGGTCAGTGCTGCCATATTGGTGTTCATTTTATCCGCTGTAGCTGAATTTGAAAGTCAAATAAGGTGCTCCTTCATAAAATCTGACGCAGTTTAGTTTTGAAATAGCTGGGCTGGAGGTCCTGGGGGATAGGAGTAAAACTTTTAAATAAAGAGTCATCTCTGAAAGAAGTAGAGGGATGTGGACAAGCACATTTCTGGCTCCAGTAGTAGACCTGAAAGTAGACTCAGACCTGATCTCAGTGTGATTTATAATAAGATTTTCGAGGTCTCAGGGGAATGAAAGTAGATGGGGTGATGTGGGGGGGAATGAAGAGGAGCAAATAGTGCTGTTTAGATCTAAGGTAGAGACTGCTGATCTATGAGAGGGAACCATGCAGGGGAAATAAATGGGTACATGAAGGTTCAGGGCACATGGGGTCATAAAATGATAGAATTCTAGATGTGGAAAAATTCTTAGATACTAGCTTGAACTCTTACTATGTGACTTTGGGCACTTCATTTAACCTGTTTGAGCCTCATCTGTAAAATAAGGTGGTTGGCTTAGAGGGATTCTAAGGTCTCTTCTAGCTCAAAGTCTTCTCAACAACGGCCTTGATGTTTTCATCTTGCGCACTGTTGTAAGGGATCTAAATTTCCTATCTGTTTTCCAGCCCAAGGAATCCATTTTTAGTTGGCATCCTACATCCTGGGCCATTGGTCATCTTGACCTTTGTCTTGCCACTGGACTCTGAAGTCTGCCTGCTCATCATTTCTTATAGCAGAGTAGTATTCCATTATATTCATGTGCCATAACTTGTTCAGCCATTCCCCAATTGATGAGCATTCCCTGAATTTCCAATTCTTTGCCACAAAAATAACTGCTAGAAATATTTTTGTACATGTAGGTTCTTTTTTTATGATCTCTTTGAGATACAGACCTAGTAGTGGTATTGCTGGATGAAAGGGTATGTACAATTTGATTGCCCTTTGGAGATAGTAACAAATTGCAGTCTAGAATGGTTGGATCAGTTCACAACTCCACCAATAATGCATTAGTATTCCAATTTCCCCACAACTTCTCCAACATTTATCATTTTCCCTTTCTGTCATTTTAGCCAATCTGATAGGTGTGAGGTGATACCTCAGAGCTGTTTTAATTTGTATTTCTCTAATCAATAGGGATTTAGAGTATTTTTTCACATGACTATGGATAGTTTTAATTTCTGTATCTGAAAACTGCCTATTCACATCCTTTGATCATTTATGAATTAGGGAATGACTTGTATCCTTATAAATTTGAGTCAGTTCTGTAAATATTTGAGAAATGAGACCTTTATTTTAAAAAAAACGCTTGCTGTAAAAATTGTTCCCCAGCTTTCTAAGGCATACTTTCAGTAGAAGGCAAGCACTGTTTCATTTTTGTCTTTGTATTCCTAGCACCTGGCAGAGTGTCTGACACTTAGTAGGTCCTTAATGTCTTTTGAATTAAACTATATTTCCTGACCTTACTCAAGTTAGGGCTCCCTCCCTCTTCGAATTATTTCATATTGCCTTTTGGGTACACATTCTCTCTCTATAGACTGTAAAGTCCTTGATTGTAAACTAATTTTAGTCTTTTTATCCCCATTGCCTGGCACACAATAAAAGCTTAGTAAATGCTTGTTGATTGGTTGGTTGATGTTGTTATGGTATTCTTGGAACAGAACATAAGCTCTTGGAGGGCAGAGACTGGGTTTCCTTTTGTTTTTGCATTTCTAGTGGCTACCAGAGTGCCTTATACAGAGCAGGCATTGCATAGATGTCTACTGAATTGAACTAAGCAGGGAAAGGTCAGATCCAAAACTTAGAAAGATTATTTTGGTAAGCTGTATAGAAGATGGATGGATTGAAGAGGGAAGAGGCTAGAAAGCAGGAGATCAATAAGCATAGCCATAACCAGAAACTCTTTTTTTTCCATTTAATATTTTATTTTTTGCTTATTATATATAAAAATAGTTTTAAATATCTTTTTAAATATTGAGTTCCAATTTTTCTCCCTCCCTCTCTTCCCTACCTCCTCTTTGAAAAGGAATGCAATTTAATTTAGGTTATACATGTGCAGTCATGCAAAACATATTTCCATATTAGTCATGTTGTGAAAGAAAACACAAACCAAACCAAAACCAAACAAGAAAAATAAAGTTTAAAAAAAGTAGGCTTTGATCTTCATTCAGACTCCATCAGTTCTTTCTCTGGAGCGAGATATCATTTTTCATCATAAGTCCTTCAGAACTGTCTTGGATCATTCCGTTGATGAGAATAGCTAAGTCACTCACAGTTCATCATCATACAGTATGGCTGCATGACTAGGAATGCTTGCAGCTGGAGTGAACTCATTTGTGGGAAGGAAGTGATGGCACAGAGGAGAGTATATAGTGATGCAATTTTTCTGGGAGAGAGGATAGATTATCTCCCAAAGAGATCATCTGATGTCTCAGAACCCAGGATCCTCAACCATAGGAGAAAGCAGAGGGAAGGCAGCCTGAAACAGGAATAACACACTCATGGGATTTGTAGGTGGTGGACTGGGTCTGGAGACATGAGTACAAGTAAAGAAGACTGGAGGAATAATTTTTCTGCTTATGTTGGTGCCCTAGGAAAAAGACCCGGTTGTTCTGCCCTAGTTATTGGTTCTGCCAAATAGGTGAATATTGAAATAGTCTAAGCAAAAGATGATAAGGACCTGAACTAAGGTGGTAGTTGTGTGAGTGGAGGGAAGAGGACAGATGTGAAAGATGTAATAGGGATAGAAATGACAAGACTTAGCAACCAGTCAGATAGAAAGAGAGAAGCCTAGGATGACTCTAAGGTTAGGAACCTGTGTAGTTTGGAGGGTAGGGGTGCCCTCAACAGAAATAGGGAAGTTCAGAGAAGGGTCAGGTTTAGAGAGGAAGGTTGATAGGTTTTGTTTTAGATTTGTTGAGTTTGGGGAACCTAGGAGACATCGAAGAGGAAGCTGATATTTAAGTGGTGTTCAAGAAAACTCCTGGCTATAGAGAGAGGTTAGGCCTGCATATTTGGATTTGGGAATCATAGGATCATGGAGCTAAAGTCTATTCTGTCTGTCCTACCCTCTGTAGACTCTGACTCCATGAGGGAAGGGGCCATGTTTTTGCTTTCCTTTGTGTCTTTAGCACTTAACACACTGTGTAACACATAATTAGAGCTTAACAAATGCTTGTTGAATGGCTAATATGGAAATATGTTTCACATGACTTCATGTGCAAAATTGATATCAAATTGCTTGCCTTTCCAAGGAGGGGAAAAGGTGGGAGGGAAGGAGAGAATTTGTGACTCAAAATTTCTAAATTGTTAAAAAAAATTTTACATGTAATTGGAAAATATATTTGGGGTTAAGTGACTTGCCCAAGGTCACACAGCTAGTGTGTCAAGTGTCTGAGGTCAGATTTGAACTCAGATTCTTCTAACTCCAGGGCGAGTGCTCTATTCACTGCACCACCTAGCTGCCCCATTGGAAAATATTTTAAGAAATAAGAAAATATTTTAAGAAATAAGAAAGAAAGAAAATACAACCCCCCCCAAAAAAAACCCCAACCAAATGCTTGTTGATTGATTGACAGAAGTAAGCAGTTAATGATGCAACCATTCTGGAGAGCAATTTAGAACTACACCCAAAGGGCAATAAAATTGTGCATGCCCTTTGATCCATCCAAGTCAGACAAGGAGGGAGTGGAGGAATATTATCACCAACCTTGAGGGGAGAGAGTATCTAGAAAGAGGGGCAGACTGCCGCATCCCAAGCTGCAGCCAAGTCAGGAAGGATGAGGATAGAGAGCAGGCCATCGGACTGAGCATTTCCGAGTCCATTGGTAACCTTGAAGAGAATAGTTTCAGTTGAATTGTAGGGTTGGTAGCCAGATTGCAAGAGGTTGAGAAATAAGTGAGGAGGAATCGGATGAAGAGGGAGCAGAAACAGTTATTCCAAGTTGTTTGGCAGTAAAGGGAGGAGAGCTGTGGGGAATCTGTACGGAGAAGGTGGGGGGATGTGCCTTCGACATAGTCGAGGTGTTTAATAAATGCTTGTCGATTTGATTGTGATTATTGGTTGTATTATTGGGTGTGAGATTGTGCCTCTGTAGCTGTATGTGATAATGAGTGTGGGATTCTGCTGTTTTTGTTCATGGGTGTGACTGTGATTGGTTATGTGATGTGTATCTGGGTATAATTGTCCTTGTATGTGACTGATATGAATGTGTTCTGGCTCTGGATGTTTGGGTGTGACTGCACGTAACTATGTACCTGTATCTTGATGAGCCCGGGGAAGCTCCCCCTGATCTGTGTCCCCAGCACAGGGGGTAGAGGTGTAGACCTAAAACGTTTCCAGATCTGTGAGCTCCCTGACTGCTACTCCAGGCGTGTCAAGGCCCTAGCCTGGCCTGTACTCCAGAATGTACTTGAACCAGTTTCAAATGTAATCGAGGAATCTTTAACAAAATAAATAAAAATACAATTACATATAGATGACATATTTTAAAACTAAGTCACCATGCTGCCCTCAGGAGCAGTGGGCCCATTTCTGTTTGAGTTGAACACCACTGCTGTCATTCAGCCCTTTTGTTTCGAAGTGGGGAAACTGAGGCCCTGAGCTAGGCAGGGT
Source organism: Pseudochirops corinnae (assembly GCA_028646515.1). Lineage (NCBI taxonomy): Eukaryota > Metazoa > Chordata > Mammalia > Diprotodontia > Pseudocheiridae > Pseudochirops > Pseudochirops corinnae. The sequence continues at coordinate 295,392,884 of CM053587.1, read as the reverse complement.
TTTGCAGGGAGAGAAGAATCTTTGACTCCAGAGTCCTGCCCTCAGCCTCGGCTCTTGGCTGTTGGGTTCATGCCCAGTGTCTCTGCTGGATGAGCATATGCAGGGAGGTGCTGGGATCAGGGCTGCTGGGTTTGGGGTGAGGGGGTCAGAGAGGTCATTGCAAGGACAGGACCAGGGATGGGACTTTGTGGGACAAACCCCACCCTGGGGCAGGAAGGGTGGTAGGGCAAGGGGTGAAGGGTCAACTTCCCCTTCTGCTACCACTCCCTCCCAACCCCAGCCTGGCCACACCTGCTGATCCCTCTGTGTGGCCTCTCAATGTAATCAGAATCACCCGGCCTGGCTGTGTACTGATAGCAGGGCATCCAGACTCAACCGTCCAGCTCTTCAGGCCCAGCTGAGAGACCAGATAAAGAGGCAAGGGTTAGGAGTGGGTAGGTGCTGCCCTACCCCCTCTCTCCCTGGGGCAACAGAGGAGACAATACCTACCTTGAGCTTCCACCCCTGAGGTGTCCCCCCCCACAGTATGCATGAACACACAGTCGCAGACATGGGCCAGTTGGAGTGGGAGCCCTGAATCACACTCTGGGGATCCATGATCTAGGCAGGCTCCCTGAAGGAGGTGGGCTTTCATTGGCAACTTTTGTGAAAGTGTGAGTCATATAGAAATAGGGAAACAAACAAGGGGAGACCCAGTTGTATCCTCTGGAAGTCTGGAACCCAGGACATGGGTAAGACCCATAGACCTATAACACAGTCATCCTAAGGGTCCAAGAACTCCAAGCCCCATCCCTCCCCCAGGTCTGATAAGGTCCTGGGGTGGAAAGAAAGGCCTAACTTGGATCTTTCCTAAATTCCCCTTCCCTTTTCTGAGTCGTTCTCTCCTGTGTGGCACATGAAGGCTAGCAGGTCCAGTCCCTGTGGCAACAGAATAGGGCAAGACTTTTGTTATATTCCTTTGGGCCTTCTCCCAAGTTCCCCACCCAAGCCACCTCCTTGCCCCAGCAGGGGTCTAATCTCTGGCCCTGGAGAGGTTCATCATAGGAAATCCTAGATCTAAGGAATCTTGGGCACAAGAGATAAAGATCTTGGATTCTGCATCTATGGGAGTTCTCTGCCTTGGTCTGAAGTGTATATGTGAGACAGCTGGCCATCTGGAGTCTGGGCCTTAGGGACTTGGATCTGGAGATCTGAGGAGTCTGTGGCTTAGGGTATGGTTCTGGGTCTGGATCTTTGATCTAGAACTTGGCCTGGGTTTGGAGTCTTAGGTCCTAGATACTGGGCGTTGGGTCTGAGTGTGGGACCATCCCTGGACAAGGTAGAAACCTAGAGTGGGGCAAGTCTTGGTATGGGTTTAGATCTTACAGTTGTGTAAGTGTGTGTGGGTAGGCGGGTAGGGGTTCTTGGTCCGGGTCTAGGTTTGGTCCCTGGGCAGTGGACAGAGCAGAGAGTGTCGGGGGAGGAGTTGAAGAGGGTGGTTAAAAGCCATGAGCCACAGGAACAGATATGTTTGTCTCCAGAAATAGTGACCCTGGGGCTGCCCCTCCCCTTATCAGTCTCCACCCTCAGCCAATCAGTTGCAGGCAGAGGGACTGAGCTGTAGGGATCCCAGAGCCCTCAGAGCCTATATCCAGATGGAGCCAGATGCAAGAAAGGCTCAAGGAAGGCTGAGCTTTGGAGGACAGAAGTTTGACTGTTGCAATGGTTTCACTGGCAGAGCTTTCCTTACCGTCCATCAACAACCTGGCCAGTCTAGGACTGGGGCCTCTGCAGGACACACAGACCAGAAGCCACAAGGTGGAAAAGGGGGTTGTACTGGGGAATGAGGGTGGAGAAGGGGGATTTTAGGTAGGGCTGGTCTGGGGGCTTGTGAACCTGGTCTGGATTTGGTTTGGTCTGGGAGCCTGGGAGAGGGCCTGATAAAGAAAGCATGGGACCATGGAGGAAACTGAGGCCCTGAGTTAGGCGGGGTATGGTTCATGGAGTCAGAGAGGCCCGAAAAAGCCCAGCCGCCTTTTGCCTTGGGAGGGGTGGTCCTATAGGGACAGTATGCATGGGCAAATATGTTTATACAAGGTTCTATCTCTCCTTGCACCTGCATTCAGGGGAAGGGAGGAGAAAAGAGGAAAAAGATCCTAAGGTCCCAAGTGGGAAACTGAGGCACAGCTTGGGACTTCCCGCCAGCTTGAGCTCCATGTGTCCTAAGCTCACCCATCCCCCTTACCATCTCAATATGTGGTGCTAGATAACAGTCTTATCTGTTCCCTCCAGTCCCAGGGCCCAGGAATGCTCTCCTCCATAGGTTGGTAGTTGGGGTACAAAGGGGGATGGGCAACGGAGAGACAAAATGAAGGTCTATCTCTCAGGACCCCCAGGCCTGACCTCTTTTCTAGACTGGAGAGCAGGCAGATTGACCTTTCTTCTTTCTCTCTGGTAGTGGTGGCAAGTAGATGAGGCTCAGGACTTGGAACTCCAAGGTGCCAGTCACTGGCCTTACCAGGTGAAACAGGAACATCGGGACCCAGGGCCCTGGCTTGAGCAAGTTGAAGGGGACAGAGGAACAGAGGGCGATGACCCCTGCTGGGACCTGGATTTCTTCCTCACCAACTTCCCTGGGCCAGGGCCTGGACCAGGACCAGGGCCAGGACCAGGGCCAGGGCCAGGGCCAGGACCTGAGGTCTGCCTAGCTCATCCTTGTAGCCTGTTCCCTGAGGGCCCTGGCCTTGTGGCTGAGCTCCAGGATCCTAAAGAGCAACCCAGCTGGGTCTGCTCAGCACCTCTGTCCCTGGCCACTGAGGCAGTGCCCTTTGGAACACCCCCCTTGCCCCCAGGCCCTAGCCCCGGCTTCAAAGCCCAGACAGGGCTACCCCCATTCTCAGCCTCCTGCATTAGGGATGGAGGTGGCAGCTTCCCTCAGCCGGGGGCTGGATATACAGGGGCCACAGCTCCAGTGATGACCCCCTATGGGTTGTTGGGGGCATACTCTGCCTTCTACCCAGCCGCTCACTACCAAGCCCGGTTCCAGCTATATCGAAGAGAGCCTGGAGCAAGCTCCAGTCCTGGGCCAGGACCATTGGCCTTCCTGAGTCCCCCAGCACCCCCTGAGCCAGCAGATGAGGCCTCTAGGCCTAAGCGAAGTCGTAGACCTTGGGCCCGGAAGCGCCAGGCAGCCCACACCTGTGGACATCCAGGCTGTGGAAAGACTTACACCAAGAGTTCACACCTCAAGGCCCATCTAAGAACCCATACAGGTAAGATCCTAGTCTGGAGGAAGGAGGCCCTCTACATCACGGGTTATTGATAATCCTTTGGGAAATTCTGATGGGGGACCAGAGGTTCATGACTGTTCTCTTGAGATCCCTTTACTTACAGCATTATTGGAGGGGGCCTTGCATCTAGAGTGGGCCACAGATAATCCCTGGGAATATCTGGGTTAGTATTTGTTCCCTTGGGGTCACTGGTTCTCCCTGAGAGTCCCTGCACTTTGGTGTTCACTGATACATTGGGGGGTAGGGGGGAGTGTTGTCTCCATGCCTAGAAGGTCACTAGCATTGTCTATGAGTACTAAGCAGAAGGCTTATGGGTACTCCAAGACTGGAGGGTGGAGGCAGATTGACAAGGTCCCCAGACCTTTCTTCTGGGCGGGGATGGGGTATCTATCTCCTTGGCAATGGTGAAAAATAGATGTAGTTTTAAGGGAGATTTTTGGCTCCTCCTCCCATTAAGGGTAGATCTACCTCCTTCCTACTCCAGGGGAGAAGCCTTATGCTTGCACCTGGGAGGACTGTGGCTGGAAGTTTGCCCGCTCTGACGAGCTTACCCGGCACTACCGAAAGCATACTGGACAGCGCCCTTTCCAGTGCCAGCTGTGTTCACGTGCCTTCTCCCGTTCAGACCACCTGGCCTTGCACATGAAACGCCACCTGTGAGGTCCAAGGGGCTAAGCCTGGCCTCCAAGAGTGGATGGAGCCCCAGGCAGAGCTTGGAATAAGCCACAGAAGGCGGGAACCAAATGTAAAGGCCTTGACCAGAGCCATGATGCCCATCATGGAAGGAGCCAAAGACAGAAGGAGTCACAGGCAGAAGAACCCTGGCCCAGGCTTAGGGTACTCAGTAGCAGAGGTACAAGTGGTACATAGACTTGAACCCAGCCCCCTGGCTGCTATGTCCTGCAGAGGACCAGCAGCCAATGGCCGAGCAGAGCCACCCTCAGCTCCAGGCATTGGATCCACTTGGAGTGTTGTCTGCCCCTGGGCCCCCTGCTTCTGCCCTCATTCCCTCCTGCAGATCCCATTGTGGCTCAGCAGAAGGGATCCCCTCTGGTCACAGGCTTCCTGCCAACCCTCTAGCTGTCCTCCCCTGTGATCATCAGACCGTTGCTGAGAATGGTTAATGCTCCGCAGCCCACCCTCACCCCAGCCTTAGCCTGCTCCTTGACATGTGCATTCTCCTCCCCAGCCCAGGCCTATGGTATGGACAGTCCTGGGCAGGGCTTCCCAGAGCCTGATTTGTAAAGATGCCTCTTTTTCCTGCTGTTCTTGGATAAAGTATCACTGATTCTACTTGGTTTGACTTTGTCGGGGACAGGGGACCAAAGAGTGGGGAAACAGCTGGGGACAAGGTAGTCCTAACCCTGATCCCAATATATGCCTGACCCAATTGGAAGAGTCCTCGATGCAGGTCCAGGAAATCACAGATCTAGTATCTGCCTCACTGTCCCAGGGAGGACAGTTCAGACCCTGGGCCAAGATGTCCCAGGCTCAGTTTGTGCCTGACTCATTCATTCATTCACTCATTCACTTGGTCACTCAACAAACCTTTATTAATCACCTTCTGTTCACAGAAAGCATCATGCTAGAGTAGTTAGACAGCTTAACCAAAGGGCAGCGCTGCCTGCCTCTGCTGAAGCTCACAGCTAGTAGTGGGATAAGACATATAGCCATATAACGGATCATACACTTCTTATGGTAAGTAGATCCCAGGATCCTGGCTCAGTCAATCAACCAACATTTATTAAGTGCCTACTGTGTGGCAGGCTAAGTGCTAAGGATTGGTGTTGTCTGTCCTTCATTCTCAAAGAGGACCACAGATGCAAAGAGAGACAAAAACAGTCTCTGCCCTTAAGCTCAGATTCAAATGAGGGAGACAACATGCAAAAAAGGAAAGAACCCACAAAACTCCAAACTCCATGTACTTATGTAGTATAAACAGTGTAAATTGAAGGTGATGGTGGGAAAGCACCAACAATTTGGTAGGGAACCAAGAAAGGTCTCTTGCAGTAAGTGGGATTTAAACTAGGTCTTGAAGGAAGCCAGGGAAGCTGGGAGCCAGAGGGGATGAGGGAGAACATTCCAGGCACGGAGGACAGCCAAGAAAGCAGAGTGTCTTGTAAGAGGAATAGCAAGGAGTCCAGTGTAACTGGGTCATGGCATATATGGAGCAGGGTGAAGTAGAAGAAGGCTCATAAGGTTGGAAGGGGCCAGTTGTGAAGGCTTCATACACCAAGCAGAGGGTTTTAGATTTGACCCAGGAGGCAACAGGGAGTAACTAGTTTATTGTCTGGTGAGGGACTGTGGAGACATGGTCAGATTTTAGGCTTTAGGAAAAAGTACTTTGGCAGCTGAGCAGGGGCTGGATAAGAGGGGCATGGGGAGAGATGAGGTAGTGACATCACAGATGTTGAGTCAGTTGAAAGGAACATTAAAGGTCATCTAGTCCAACCTAGGGAGGCCCAGAGAAGGTAAGTGATTTGCCCAAAGTCATACAAATAAATAACATAGTAAAAAAAATGCTGTGTGAAGTCTCAAGAGACAGGCACAGATAGATTGTCTGGAGCTTGTACACACAGCCCTTACGTGTTTTCTTCCCAAGAGACTCAGAGTTCCTTGAAAGCAGGCACTATCTTCTTCAGTGTTTTGAACCCTCAACCTTTAGCCCCAAGCCTGACAGAAAAAGTGCTTAACATCTGTTTACTGAGTGACAAAGGGGATTAGGGAAGGTGCTCACTCCCAAAGTCCTTACTCCCATGGCTTTGGGCTGATGTGGGCCAACCTGGACTCCAGGGACTGGTGGATGGGCTCATTTCAGGTTCATTAGTGGGAAAGGCCACTAGTGAAAGGTGAGAAGCTGAGAGCCTAACTGAGGTTAATGGGACAGGGACTACTTGCGTTTTCATTTTATCCGTGGCATTGTCTTAGCATAAATTATAGTGCTGACTTAAAGACTTCATACTTTGTGTGTGTTCAGCAGTTTCACTACTTCCTTAAAAATATCTTCAGCTGAGGAAAAGTGTGTATGTAGAAGAGACAGCATTGTCTTTGATGGAGTCCAAGGACCCCCGTTCAAATACCAGCTCTAAAACTTAGCGACCAGTGTAGCTCTAGGCAAGCCATGTTCCTTTTCTAGGCATGTTTCCTCATCAGTAAAATGAGATAAAATGATCTCTAACAGCTCGTTCTAATTAAAAATCTGTGACTCTATGAGACTGTCACTTGTTCCAGATCATATGGCTAGTAAGTATCAGAGACACAACTTAAGTCCCAGGCCTTTGACTCCAAATTCAAGGGATCCCTCTACTACCTTACATGGGGAAATGATGTGAGATAAGGCATAAAAGGTGGCCCTGGGAATCAGCTTGTGGAAGGCCTAAAATACCAAGTATGGAGTTTTAACGTTACCAGGCAGCTGGGTGGCAGAGCAAGCACTGGAAGTGAATCAAGAAGACTCATTTCTGTGAGTTCAAATCCCTCCTCAGACGCCTACTAGTTGTGTGTGGGCAAGTCACCCAACCCTGTTTGCGGCAGTTCCTCGTAGGTAAGATAAGCTGGAGCAGAAAATGGTAAACTACTCCAATATCTTTGCCAAGAAAGCCCCCAATGGGGCACGAAGGGTCGGACAGGGCAGGCAGGCAGGTAATAGAGAACCACAGCAAAGAGTGTAAATCCCAACTAGTGGACCCTGAGGAGAGTGGTGAGGAAGGGATACTTAAACTCTCTCTTCCCTTCGCGAAGTCCCAATACTCTACTCTTGCCCGTTGAGACAGTATACACCAACGATGTCCATCGCGAGATTTTCCTGCCCATCTTGGTGCCTGGAAGGGTGATAAATGTCAAGCCTCCAAGCCTTAGCAGGTCTGTACGACGTCCAACTTTCCACCCCACCCTTGGGAGGCTTCAGGAGGCGCTCCCCGGTCCCAGAATCTCAACCCCGGAAGCTCAGAAGGGTGCTCTAGCTGGATCCTAGCAGCAGGTCCTGCAGGTGGGCCAGCAGGGAGTGGTAATTCCATTCCACCGACTGAGAAAAGAAAGTGCAGAAAAACGAGGTAGAGTGAGATAGTCTAGCTTTGGCTCAGGAGTTGGGGGAGGAGTCTGGCTGGACAATCCAGTGGGCGGATCGTGGGCGGGCTAGGACCGTGGGGGCGGAAAGGGGGATGGAGGGGGTGGACTGTCCCCAGGAAGATGAAACTTCTCGCTTTGCTGCCTCCGCGGGCTTGAGGCCCCTGGGCCCAGGGGACCCGGGGCCTGCCCTGGGACTGGGGCATTCTTCTCTCCGTCTGGGACGGAAACTTTTAACTAAGGTGACTGGGAGAGGGCGGCGTGATTTAGGGAAGTGAGAGTGTGTGGGGAAAATCTGGAGAGCCAAGTCTTGTGATCAGCCAGGGGGCTGCCAATTCTCGATCTCGGGGGCCCTCCCCCTTCTTCCAGCAGACGTCCTGCCGAGCCTCTCAGGGCTGCCTTACAGACTCCGCTCTACCCAGGGTTGGCGCTCAGATCTGCCAGAACGGTTACACTGTGGGGACCCCACCTCCACCGCCCAGGCCCTCTGTCCTCTTGTTTCAGGCCTCTTCACCCCATGGCGACCCTCCTGCTCCTGACAGGGCTCCTGCCGGCTGCCGCCGCCATCTCCTGCTATGGAGACGCTGGACAGCCTGTGGACTGGTGAGTGCTAGGTTCCCCCAAACTCCCCACTCCCCCAATTTAGGCTTCATCTGGAGAGAACAGCCAGCTGAGCCGGAATCAGGAGATATGGAGTTGTATATTACTTTTGTGATGTTGGGCAAGACCCTTCTGGGCTCTGTGCCTCAGTTTCCTCATATGTTAAGCGAGGGGATTGAATAAATGACCACCAAGGTCCTTTTCAGCTTGAAATATATGATCCTGTAAAGTAGCTCTGCTTTCCCACAATTCCATTTCTCTCTCTCTCTCTCTCTCTCTCTCTCTCTCTCTCTCTCTCTTTCTCTGTCTTGTCTGTCTCTCTCTCATCTCTCCTCTCTGTCTGTCTCTGTCTCTCTCTGTCTCTGTCTCTGTCTCTCTTCCATCTAGCCCTGACTACAGTCAATATCTTTCTATCTTTTCCACTGCTTCTGTCTCCCTGTTTTCCCACCCTCTTTCTGGTCTGTCCCTCTGAGGTGATGGGGTAGAAAGCTTAGGGTGGGGTGCTTAAGGGGTCTTTCTCTTAGGGCAGCGGTTCTCAACCTGTGGGTTATGTTCAATTTGTAACAATGAAAATACATCCTGCATATCGGATATTTACATTACGATTCATAACAGTAGCAAAATTACGGTTATGAAGTAGCAATGAAAATAATTTTATGGTTGGGGGTCACCACAACATGAGAAACTGTATTAAAGGGTTGGGCATTAGGAAAGTTGAGAACCACTGTCTTAGGGTATGGAGCGTTAGTGCCATATCTGTGTTTTGGAATGAGTTCTGGATTTGGAGTCAAGACCTGGGTGTGAATCCTGCCTCTATGACCCAGAACAAGTTTCTTCCCCTCTTATTTCCCTATATGTAAAATAAGATATTTGGACTAGAAGATGATCCCTGAAGTCCCTTTTAGATTTACATTCTACAATACTTTACCACCCTGGACACAGACCACTCTCTCACTGTTTCACTAGCAGGCTGCCCTGCTTCCTTCCTCCCTCCCTCCCTCTCTCCTCCCCAGGTTCGTGACCTACAAGCTACCTGCCCTGTCCAATTCCTTGAAAGGACTCAACTACATGTACCTAGATGGGAATAGTGGGGGCTGGCGAGAGGGCACTACATCCATTGACAGCACCCAGGGAGCTGTGGGGCGGACCATGAATCAACTGTACCAAGGCAACTTGAGTGAGGTGAGGGCCTGGGCTAGGCACTTGAAGGATATGAGCCTAGTAACATGGGGAAAACTAGCATGGTACCCTTCTCATGTTTTGCCCTACATTTCCCTTAGCTGGCTTACCTACTGTACAATGACCAGCCACCCTCAGGTAATGGAGACCCCGAGACTACCTACCGAGGACACACCAAGGGTAAGACTCAGTCTTCTGTATCTACTTCTGGGATTGATATCTGCCTCTATTTCCAGTCCTTAAATGACCCATTCTTCTCCCTGTGTTCCTGGGCCTCGGCTGACCTTCCCACTCTCCTTGTGACCTGAGTGACCCATACCTCTCCCCAGCTGTGTCCAAGCTGGGCTCACCTGTCCTTCTTTCGTGTCCCTGGGCTGGGCTGACAACTCTCGGTCAAACAATTTTCCTCATCTCTCCCATCAGCTTCTGGGACCCCAGGAACTCTGGCCTCTCTGTGGCTCCTAGCCCATTTGTCTGAGCTTTCCCCTCTCTGTTTTAGGTGTGCTTCTTCTAAACAGAGACAGTGGCATCTGGCTGGTTCACAGTGTCCCTCACTTTCCACCACATGCTAATTCATCCTATGGCTGGCCCCAAAGTGCCCAGGACTATGGACAGACCCTACTCTGTGTCACCTTCACCTACAGCCAGTTCCAAGAGATTGGTGAGCCTCCTGGGGGCACCCTTGTGGAGGATGTGCCTGTGGATTTGAAAGAGGCAGATCTTTGGGAGTGTGGAGACTCTTGACCTGTTTTTCCCTTTTCTACCCTCTGGGTATCCTCCTTCAGGCAAACAGCTGACCTACACCTATCCCCAGGTCTATGACTACAGGCTAGAAGGATCCTTTGCCCAGGACCTGCCAGAGCTAAAACAAGCTGCCCAAGGTCACCATGTGAGCCATGGTCCCTGGAATCGAAGTGTTGCCCTCACCTCAAGAGCTGGGGTTGTCTTCCGGAGCTTTGCCAAGTTTAATGACTTCCAAGATGGTGAGGCCCAAGTGTGACAGAGGAGGTAGTCATCCCCAACCCCACCCCACCCCCTAGTCCATTAGGGCCATTCAGACCTTTGATGGATGCAGAAAGGGAAGTTTTAGAGAGATTTTCAACGTTTGGGGTAGAGCCATGACTAGGACCTTGAGTCTCTTGGCCCTGACTAGGCATTGTCTCCCACAGACTTGTACTCGGGCTGGCTGACCACGGCTCTGGGCAGTGACCTGTTTGTCCAGTTTTGGCCCAGAACAAGTAAAGTGCTGCCCTCCAGCTGTTCTGGCCCCTTCCGTGTGTTAAATGTGCAAGAGCTGGCCTTCCCTGACTCACCTGTGCCTCCCTTCAGTGCCACCCATGACCATGCCAAGTGGTGTGTGACACTCAACAGCACCTGGACCTGCATAGGGGACCTGAATCGCAACTATGCAGAGGAACATCGTGGCGGGGGTACTCTCTGTTCCCAAATGCCTGCCCTGTGGAAAGCCTTCTGGCCACTGGTGAGAGAATTTGAGCCTTGTCCATCGGTAAGGCCTGAGGTCAAGGATCATTGAGGGCAGAAGGCAGGGAGAACCCTGGCCCAACTCCTCACAGAGTAGCCTACCTGTCCCTGCTCCCAGGGGACAGTAGAGTAACTGGGAGTCTCCCTGATATGTGTGGTCTGTCCTCTGCCCCATAAGAGCACATCCGGTACTCTTCAGTCTCTGCCACGCTTTTCCTGTGCCTGAATTGCCCTCCCAGTCCACCTCTTCCCTTAGTGAATTTCTATCTTTTCTTTTTTTTTTTTGGAGGCAATTGGAGGTTAAGTGACTGGCCCAGGGTCAAACAGGTAGTAAGTGTCTGAGGCTGGATTTGAACTCAAGTCCTTTTGATTTCAGGGCTAGTGCTCTAGTCACTATGCCACCTTGCTACCCCCCTACCTTTTCTTTAAAACCCAACTCAAATACTGCTGTCTTCAGGAAGTCTTCCTAGATTGCCCTTCCCTCTTTGATCTCACCATTGTTTTTACCCCTCAAATGCACTTTCTATCATATTGTAATTGCCTTGTCATGGCATGGAGATGATCCTGGATTATTTTTTTTTTTTGGAGGGGGGAAGGCAAGATAATTGGGGTTAAGTGACTTGCCCCAGGTCACACAGCTAGTGTCAAGTGTTTGAGGCCGGATTTGAACTCAGGTCCTCCTGACTCCAGGGCCAGTGCTCTAATTACTGTACCACCTAGCTGACTCAGACCCTGGATTCTTAAAAGGTATGAGCTCAAGCTCGAGTAGGTTGTGCTGAGTTGGAAGGACTCAGACTGACGCTCCCTCCCCCCACCCCAAACCGTTCAGTAAAATCCAGTGGTTCCCTGTCACCTCCAGCATCAAATACAAAATCCTCCACTGAGCCCTCCATAACCTGGCCCTCCCCACCCTTTCCAGTCTTCTTATGCCTTACTCCCTTTTGTGTGTCTGGATATCCAGTGACACTGGCCTTCTTACCATTCTTCCAACAAGATGCTCTATCTCCTGACTCCAAGTGTTTTAACTGGATTTCACCCAAGACTGGTATTCTCTCCCTCCTCATCTCTACCTTCTGGCTTTTCTAGCTTCTATAAAGTCCTAGTTAAACTTCCATCTTCTACAGAAAGCCTTTTTTTTATCCCCCTTTATTCTAGTGCCTTTATTCTGTTGATCAGTCCCAGCTTATCCTGTATATGGTCTGTTTGAACAGTTTTTCTACTCTATTAGACTGTGAGCTCCTTGAGGGCAGGCACTGATTTTGGGGGGTGTTGTTTTGCTTTTGTTCCTTTTTCAATATGCCCAGAATTTAGCACACTGTCTGGAACACTCTTTTCTGCCGGGACACTGCTTTCCAAGGACTTGTTTTCAGGCTAGTTTGATGGTGGTTCAGGCTTGGGGTTGGAACAAAATGATATATTTAAATTGAAGCAAAAAATAAAATGAGACATATAATAAAAAATACGTTGTGAATGTAGTATTTAACAAAAGGAGTTTACTCAATAACAGGGTGTGCAATGGGGAGAACCGACCAATAAAATCTTTAGACCACATGCGGTGTACTGTGCCAGCTGGCAGTCTGTCTGGAGGTGTGGTGATCCTGCTTCTAGAAGTGTGTGATGGAGGGCCCTTTCCCTTCCTAATTCAGAGGATGCACAGGTGTCCTATGAACATTTCTCATTGACTTTACTGACTAGTGATGGAAAACCTTTTAACTGGCTACTAAACTTGAATTGAGTGTGCATACAAAAGACTTAAAGGACCAAAAAGAACTCTCGCTTTCTGCTCAAAATCACTATTTAGAGAAATGCAAATTAAAATAACTCTGAGGTACCACCTCACACTTATCAGATTGGCTAATATGACAAAAAAGAAAAATGATAATAAATATTGGAGGAGATGTGGGAAAATTGGAACACTAAAGCATTGTTGGTGGAGTTGTGAACTTATCCAACCATTCTCTTTTTTTTTTGTTTTGTTTTGCTATTGTTTTTTTCTTTCTTGTGGTTTTTCCCTTTTGTTCTGATTCTTTTTTCACAACATGACTAATGTGGAAAATGAAGGAAAAAACCCTCTAATTTTCCTGATGGTCTTCTAATGAGAATGAAGGAAGAATGCTTTAAGCCTCCAAGTTTTGGGTGAAGGGGGAAAGGGAGAGATGTACTTGCAATGATTGCAGCAGCCTATCCTGCTATCTCCACCCAGCCACCATGTGGCCACAAACACATGATGCTGCTTCTATTCTGTCTGTCATGTGTATTCTTTCTTGGTCCTAGCTGAATGATTATCGCAGACATAATAGACTAGGCTCCTATGAGCTTTTAAAGGTTGAGAGAGAATTCAGAAATCAACAACTAGAGTCCATAGCATACTCTTTTGGTAGCCACAGCAGCTGAGCCTGGTGAGGAAACAACCCTAAAGAACCATAAGCTTGGCTCAAGTGAAGGGTTAATAAAATATTAAAGATCTTCCCTGTCCATTTATAGGCCTACATGAATATATATGTTATTCTTTCTCCTTGGAACAGGGGCCGAGTTCCCAGAACTGAAAAGTTATCTTGCCTTGGTTCCCAGGACTAAAAGTTCAACCTGTCTTTAGCCGATTCCTCTTCCTGTAAGCGCTGGCCACCCTTCTAGGAACAAACGGAATCTATCCTGTGTCCTTTTTTTTACACAGACATTTTGCTGTATCAATCACGGATGTTTTGCTCCTTTGGACTCTGCCCTGGTCTAGAGCTGCAACCCATCCAGTGTGGTTAGTTACTCTAAGTCTCGTAAGGCTCTGGTGACAAGCCAATTAATTGGCCCAATGCCTTTTTTGTCTAAAACTGGAGATAATCTGGAGAGATCCCCCTACCCTTTGGAGTTCACCTGTGGGGAGGACGCTCTGCCCAGGACCTTTTCCCAATCAGGATGCTCCAGCCACATGACCCAGATAGAGGTGTTTCCCTGATTCGGTGATGTATGTAAATATTTCTATTATTCTGTTAGGCTTTATCTTTATATGTATATTTCTATATTTCTTTAATCCTGCTTTATATTGTCCTTCTGTGCAAAATAAATGTTGTGCTGATGCTAATCTGCTGTGAGCATATTCATTATACTGTGCAATCCGATTCTGAAAATAGTTTCTCCTCAACAATACACCAGGCCATGAGTGAATTGACTATGACATCACCTCTGCAAACAATGGAGAAATTTATCCTTCGGTTATGTCACACCCAGAAGTAAACCTGGCCTGGTGAACATCTGTAATTGTCCCCGCAAGGTCTGGTTGGGAAGTTTTTGTACTTCGATTCTTACTATGTTGGCTTCAGTTTTCCCATCTCTAAAATGGGGATCGTAATAGTACTTGCCTGTCAGGCTTGATGTGAGGGCCTCACACAGAGCCTGGTGCATGGCAGGCCCTTGATAAACCTTAGTTATTATTATTAGTACTGTTGCAGTTGTTGTCTTAAGTATGTCTTCTCAGTGAATATCCATCTGCGAATTGATGTGAAAAGATCCATTGGAAGACATATTAATGGATGATTGATATCAGAGGAAACATGCTAGATGGGGGATTGTGAACAACAGAATTAGAACCTGCTACCCCCCGCAAGCCAAGCCCTCTGAATTACTCCTAGAACCCTGAGGGGAGATGTAGTGGGAACCTGACCCAGTTGTACCAATGAGGGTTAGGAGATTGAGACCTAAACTTGATCATGTCACACTCCAGCTCAAGAAGTTCCAGTGACTGGCTAATGCCTCTAGGGTAAACATCTCTGATTGTCATTCTAAGTCCTTCAGAATCTGGCTCAAATAGACCTTTTTGGACTGACTTCACATTATTTTCCTATATCATACTCCATTCCTGCCAAACTGGTCCATCTTCCTGTTGTTCCCTCATGCATTGCCATCCCATCCCCCAATCTCCCACCTCTGTGCCTTTGAACAAGCTGTCCCCCATGCATGCCATCCCATCTCCCAATCTCCCACCTATGGGCTTTTGAATGGAAAGCTTTCCCTTCTTTGTCTCCACCTGATTTTCTCCACTAACTTCCTTCAAAGCTCTGCTTCAGTGCTACCTTGTATATCAGATCCTACTCCCTTGTTAGTTTTCTTATCTTCTCCCCCAAACTGCTTTGCAAGTATCTATCATGTATGTATTTATTTTGTTCTTCTTCAGTCATTTTAGCCGTGTCCTACTCTTCATGACCCCATTTGGGGTCTTCTTGGCAAAGATACTAGAGTGGTTTGCCTTTTCCTTCTGTAGTTCATTTTACAGATGGGGAAACTGAGGCAAATACAGCAAACTGACCTGCCCAGGATCACCCAGCTAGTAAAAGTCTGAGGCCAGACTGGACTTGAGGAAAATGAGTCTTCCTTCTCCGAGCTCAGCCTGGCACTCTGTCTGCTGTGCCAGTTAGCTGCCCAATAGGAATATTATAATGTGACTAACTGACAAGAATAAGAAATAGAAAGAAATCTGGCAAGACCTAATGAACTAATGCAAAACGAAAAAAGCAGGAGGAGAAGGACCAAGCGCACACTATTAATACTTGAGAAATAGCGAATGGCAGTGAGTGGACCAAGAATCTCGATGGGGATGTAGAGTGATAGAAAAAATGATCATGTATTGAAATGCAATGACAATTGTTTCTATGCAAGTTTAGTGATTCCATCACTATTCAGTGCATGCTGTTTTCAAGGAAACATTTCATAAAAATGAAAAAAAAAAGGAATTATGAATTTAGACCTGGAAAAGAATTGAGCCCCATCCCGCTCATTTTATACATAGGAAACTCAGGCCCAAATGACTTCCTTAAGGCTGTACAAGTAAAAAGTAGAAGAGTAGTGTCCAGGGCTAGGAAGGTGACAGCCCCGCTTTACTTTGCCCTGGACTGTCCACCAGGTAATAACGCTTCCCATTCTGAAGATTACATTTTAGCGTAGGGGACTAATCAAGGCCGTGGGTTATTTTAGGAAGAACAATGACATGGAGGAGAATATCTAGGAAAGGGTGACCAGAATGGTGAAGTTCCTTGAAATCACTTGGGGGTCAATTAAATGAGCTAGAGATACTTAGCCCAGAAAGAACATGGACAGGGGACATATAGACATGCTCAAAAGATTGGTGTAAAAAGCTGCTTGGGATGAAGACTGCTAGAGAGTCAAGATGACAAACTGGACTTCATCCCCAGAAGGATAAACCAAGATGGCGGAGGACTGGAGATCATGCTATGCTAGCACCAGATGAAGGAACTGGGGTTGTTTCATTCCATTTAATTTGACAAACATTTATTATGTGTAGAGCACTGTGCTAGATGCAGGGGATACAAACACAAAAACCAACAATCCCTGCCCTCAAGGAGCTTCCATCCTGAGGGGAGGTAGTTTACAAGGGAATAGTACACATACAGAAAAGTAAATTAATATGTGGAAATTCATGATGCATATGTATTTATACAGTGTGTATGAAGTAAATACAAAGGGGAGGTTGGGGAAAGCACTAACCAATGGGTGTGTGTGTGTGTGTGTGTGTGTGTGTGTGTGTGTGTGTGTGGTCAATAACATCAAAGGCAGAGAGGTCAAGAAGGATGAGGATTGAGAAAAAGCTATTAGATTTGGCAATTAGGAGATCATTGCTAACCTTGGAGAAAGCCATTTTAATTAAGTGGCGAGGTCAATGCTTAGATTTCTAGATTATAAAGTTTTAAGAGTTCCACTGTAAAAGGAGGGAAGAGAAGCAAAGCCAAGGAAATGACATACACAATGATTGCAACAATAGAAATGGAAAGAACATTAACTCAAAAAAAAAAAATGAATGTTGCAAAATCCCGAAGAATAAGCAGGGCTCCAAAGAAGAGATAGAAACAGCCCTATCCCAACCTTTGCACATGCAGGAAGTCTATAAGTGTGGCATATACAGACTTTGGGTATGTATTGATCAATTTTCTGATTTTTTTTTTCCTTTTCTTTTTTTGTCTTTAAAAATACTGCTTGTTATATAGGATGACTCTGAATGGGAGAGGGAAAAGGGATAGAGGAAGAAATTATAGTGTCATTTTTTTAAAAATGTCAAGACTTACTAAAAAAATTTTTAAGAAAGAGGGAAGACCAATGGATAAATAATCAAAGAACAGGAACAAATGATTTTCAAGAAGGAATTGCAAAAGAATCAAAATGGGGGTAATATTAGCACCCACCTCTCAGGATTGTTGTCAGGATTGAATGAGACACTTGTAAAGTGCTCCATGCTGTGCTGGGCACATAATATGTGCATATAAATGCTAGCTATTAGTAGTAAACATATGAAAAATTATTCTAAATCACTGATAATAAGAAACACAAGTCAAGACAACTCTGAGGTCTAACTTCAGAAAATTGGGAACGGAATTTGTTTTAGTCAGAGGGACTGCAGAAAGACAGGCGCACTGTTGGTGGAGCTATGAATCACTTTGGAATGATGGGCATGGGCTGTGTGACTGAACTCTTCATATGCTTTTTCCCAGAACTCCTACTCTAAGAGATACATACCTTCAAAGATGTGAGAAAAAAAGGAAAGGTCGAGCATAAAACAAAATATCCCTAACAACACTTTTTTTTTTTTGTGGTAGCAAAGATCTGGACACGAAGTAGACACCCATTAATTCAAGAATGGCTAAATAGTGATGGAATGTTATTGCCCTGTAAGAAATGACAAATATAACTGATTCAGAGAAGCATGAGAAGACTTAGGTGAACTAACACAGATTGAAGCAAGAAGCACCAGTAAGAAAATGTGCAGGATGATTACAGCAATGGAAATGGTTAAGGACAAAGTACTATATTGTGATAATAACCATGCTCAGCCTCCAAAGACAGCTGACAGTGTGCTTTCCTGCTTTCTTTGCAGAGGTGGGGAACCACGGGCATGGCATCCTACCTTGGTTTTCAGAAAAACCAATGTTTCCTTTGGTTTTGCTCAACTGTTTTTTCTCTCCCCCACCCCCCTTAAAATATTCTGTTACAAGAGATGGCTTGATAAAGAGAATATTTTTTTAAAAAAATAAAAGTGATCATTTAAATGAAAGATAAGATTTCTTTAAAAGGCGAAGGATGAAAATCAGAATATTTTGGGGATACGTGATAACTGTCCTGAAGTACCTGATGAGCCATCACAAGGAGAGAAGTTACGTGAATTCTGCTTGGACGCAGATGGCAAAAGCAGCAAAAATGAATGTGGCGTAGAAATTTAGGCTTTATCTACAAGCTTCCTCCCAAGGAGTCTTAGTCCCAAAGTGGAATGGTTGTCTGGAATAGACAAACGTGGGAATCCGGTGGAGCTGTGCTGTAGAGGTTACCTTGTTCGGGTACAAGTTGGATCTGGTAGCTCTGAGGCCCCTTCCAACTCTCATCCCCAGCTCAATTTAGAGAGGTTTTTGTCTTTGTGAGTCTTCAGCCCCAGCCTTGGCCCTCTCTGAGCCTCAGTGCTTCCTTTACTGCAATGGGCCACCTTTTTGCATTTATCTTTAGTTACTTGACCCTGCTTCCATTTCTTATACATCTTAAAGACAAACCCACATAACCACATGTTACATGGAATCCTTGGTGAGGGGTCCTCCTTTTCATCAGAACTGTCTTATCAGAGCTTCCAATTTCTCTGGGGACAGCTTCCCCTATAGAATCTTAGGGCAGGGAATCTTATCCTTTCAACTCTCTCCCCAGAGCAGACAGTGCCCTGTTGTCCCCTATCTGTGGCAATCTCTAGAACAGGGGTGGGGTTTAGATGCAAAGGGCCACACTTGAGGACCTGAAGGGCCATAGGTGGCCTTAAGGCTGCAGGTTCTCCACCCCTGCTCTAGAGGGATAACCCCTTCACATGCTGCCATCCTATGTTACAGCTGGTTCCCTCCTGAGTCAGACCGAATGCGGATTAGAAGCTTCCCCTTTTCTCTGCCTTTCGAGGAGGCAAGGCAAGGATTTACTAGCTACTTTGCTTTGGGGGCAGAGAGCTCTCCAGAGAGGCAGAGTTGTGTTCCTCCATCACTCCTACAGCAGGCTTCCTTGCCAGCTTATCTGTTCCCCACACTTAATCCAGCTTCTGGCCAGGAGATCTGAAGTGCACCGTTGTGACAAATACGTGTTTCTCTTTCCACTGAGTCGGTGTGGTGGCACAGTGGATGGAACTCTGGGTCTGTCACTTAATCCCTGTCTGACTCAGTTTCTTCAGCTGTAAAATTGTAATAGTACCTACCTCCTAGAGCTGTGATGCACATGCACATATACACACACCTTCTGTACCTACATGTGATTGTAAAGCACCTGGCACACAGTAGGTGCTTCATGCTTGTTCTCCCTTCCCCCAAATGCTCTCCACTGATTCCCATCCCCCTCTCCCCCAGTTGGGGCTTCCCTCACTTAAGATAGCTTAACAATGCTGCTCCTCAGCAGTCCACTCTATCTAAAGTATTAAGTAAGCTGTCTAATCTGCTCCTGGGAGCACCCCCACCCTTCTGGAGCTATATTTCTATATATAGCTCTATAAGTTACAGCGGAGCTCATGACAGCTCTTTCTGCAGGCCACCTTCTCCTCACTAGATCGGAGGCTCTGGTTGGCCAGGCACATTCCAGTTCTGATTGTTGCCCCTCTTGGATTGTCTCCTGTGAATGAGGGTGTCTTTGCCTTTCTGCTGTACCAGCTGTTGCGTGATAGCAGGCTTGGTAGCTATCTGGGCAGTTCCTTCCTTCTCAGTTTTCCATTTAAAACCCACTAGCTCAGATATCATCACTGCCACTTGTGGCAGGTCTGGAGAACCTGGAGCCCAGGATGCGTAACACGCACTTTATTTATATGTGTACATATGTATACAACCCATTGTACAATCCGGTACCGCCCTCCAGTCCTATTTACAAAGGTCCGGAGGTGGGGCAGTGTCTGGGCCCACCTTCAGTTCACTGAGCCCTTCTTGGCCAGGCCTGGACCGGGCACAGGCTCAGCAGGGAGGCGAGTAGGCAGCCCTGACTCACTCTTAGGGCCTGGGAGAGCTGGAATAGGGAGAGCAGTGGGGACTTGTGGATGCCCTGGGTCAGAGCCAGGCCCATTCCTAGCAGGAGGTAGGGATGGAACAGACGTAGAGCCTGGGGGCTCCGGAGAGAGTTTGGGAGAGATGGGTTTTGTTCGGGGCAAGCTTAGTGTGGTTCTTTCTTCTACTACCTCCAGGACCCAACGCTCCTTTGTCACCCTCCCCCCGGGGGTCTCCAGGGGAGGCCTACTGACTTCTGACTTGGGCTCCACAACAATGGGGACAGGTGGCAGGTCATTGCCTGGGCCTCCCCGGGGGGAGGTGGCTGCTTCACTGGCACTGCTGCGTCTGCCCACCTCATACTCTTGCACTGGGCTCAAGGCTGCCTTGGCCAAGGCCCGGGCCGCCCCACCTGCATCCTCTGTCTGCACCCCCTGATGTCTTGTGCCTGCCCCTTCTCGGTCCAGAGTCCAGCCTGGGGGTGGTACCCGGGGCGGGCAGCCAGGAGGGATACAGCCCCCTGACCATGGGGGCTCCCCCCTACTGCTGCCCACTTCCCTTTCCTTGCGGGAAGACCCTTCGGGTTCTGGGACTTTGCCTGGACCAGGAGGTCCCGGACCAGCAGCTGGTTTTTCTTCCTTGGGACCGTCACCCCCCCGTGGCCCAACTAAGAGCGGGTCTCCCCCACCCAGACTCAGGGGTGACTCTTGGCGGCCCAGTCGCCTCATAGGTGGAGGGCGCTGGGCCCCAAGCCCTTCAGCAGCAGCAGATGCAGGGCCTGTCTCTCCCTCAGCCTCAGCAAGGCTATGCAATGCCAGCTCTCCATGGAAGTCCTTGCGGAAATCAGGGTGCCCCACCTCCAGACTGTGCTTACGCAGTGCACCCTTCTTGTCAGTGCCCAATGGGCAGCCCAGCTTCTCAGCAGATTGGACCCTCTTAAGAAGTGGGGAGCGGGGAGGCTCAGCACTCTTAGGGCGTGGGCGCACCACAGGTGGAGACGAGTGTAACTTGGCTGGGAAGCTTTGGGTGGTATGGGAGCTGCCCACCGTGTGGCCAGGCAGTGGGGGTGGAGACGATTGCGTTGGTGAGGGCGTGTGTGCCAGTGGGGACAGGGGAATGTTGCCAGCTGACTTGCAGCGGGCTGAGCGGTACTGCCGGTGCAACTTGGGGGACAGGCCATGAAGAGTGCTAGGCCGGATGTGGTGGGACGAAGAGGCTGGGGAGTTCGGGGTGCTGGAAGCTGGGGAGCTGCTTTGAGAAGAGGCACCTGCAAGAGAAGGAAGAGATTGTGGAGGGGAGCCTGGTGAGTCCATGGCCCGGGGGCCCTGATGCCCCCTGTTCCTAGTCTCCCCCACGCCCCTCCCCGCCCCAGTCACAGGGAAGCATACCTAGGTAGGCCGAATCAGGCGTGGAGCGGTAACTATGTGTGGGAGAGCGAGCAGGCAGGCCATGGGTTGGGGACCCAGGGAGGCTGTCGCTGGAGGACAGGGATCGATTAAGAGATGAGAGAGAGCGGCTTGTGTGAAGGAGGTTGGACTGCTTCGTGATCTTGCGGAACAGAGAGCTGCGCTTCCTGCCATGGGCCAGAGAGACAGAAGGTGAAAGGCCAGGCCTGGTCCTGTGGCCCTGGAGCTCCCCCCACTCCCACACTCATTGCCACAAAGATCATCTAATGTCGTTTTACAGAAAGGGAGGCTGGGGCTGAAAGAAGGCACCGATGATTTGTGCAGTGTCACGATGATGAGACAACAGCCCCTCTCTGTCCCCTCCACCTCCCCCAACTGCTCTGACTCCTCAGGGCTTCTACAGGGCTCCCCTACCTCTCCTGACCCTCCTTAGCTGATGGCCTCTTGTTCCTCCTGGCCATCTTGGCCTTGTAGCTGCTGCGCCGGGCAGGCCCAATGCGGATAGAAGTGTTCTCAAAAGGCGTAGTCGTCACAGCCACTTTGTTCCCACTCTGAAGGTGCCAGGACAAAAAGGGCACAGCTGGAGATCGTCTGGAACACATACTGCTCCAGGGCTCCCTATTCCCTCACCTCCTCTAGATTCTCCTCCCCTATCCCGTGCCCTCCTTCTCCTTTAGGGGATCTTTCCTTTGGACCACACCACCCCTCCCCCATCTCTTCATCTCCCTAGGGCAGTGGTTCTCAACCTTCCTAATGCCTGGATCTTTAATATTTGTATGTGGGGGTATCTGCATGTGGGCGGACCTGCCTGGAGACTGATAGAGGAGCTGCATCTCAGTTCCTAAGACCATCGGAAATAGGTGTATTCCTATGGTCTTAGGCAACCCCTGCAAAAGTGTCATTCGACCCCCAAAGGGGTCGTAACCCACAGGTTGAGAACCACTGTCCTAGGGTTACCCAGCTCCCCAATATCCTTTCTTCTTTCCCAGCACCTGACCTTGAGGATTAGTTCCACCACCTCTGGGTGTACCATCCCATGCACAGGCTCCCCATTGACATGGGTGATAAGGTCCCCTGCACAGAGTCCAGCCTCCTGGGCAGGTCCTCCCTCTTCCACATGCTGTTGGGGGTGGGGGACAACAAATGGTTATAGGAATCTCCCTTCCCCCCTCCCTGGAAGGCTTTATCAGGCCCCACCCTCAGGTGAGCTGGTGGCCATCCCAGCTGGGAGGCAGACAGAAGCCACAGCTACCACCTGAGCCCCACACGGAGCCATGAGAACAACTCCCATTGCTAGAGCCCTCGGCCATGTAATGAACATCTTCCTCACAGGGATGGCATAGTAGAACGAACACTCTTCATTGTCTGGGCCCTGGGTCAGTCCTAGCCATGCATGTACTCACCATGCAGGTGCCCTGAGTAACGCATTTTATTGCTCTCAGGCAGAGTTTCCTCATTTGCAAAATGAGGGGGTTGGACCAGTGATCTCTAAGGCCCCTTCCAGCTCAGCAGCCTATGACCTTATGATAAAAGCCCTGTGGGGATGGGGGCACAAGAAGTATGAACCTCATTTTACTGGTGAGGAAACTAATGTTCAGAGACAGTGACTGGCCCAAGGTCACACAGTTGGTAGGTGGTACATTAGACCTAACCCTTGCCCTTCTCTCTACAGGTTCTATCGTCGCCCATTATATCAAACTAACAGCATCAGGTTGGGTTGGATGAGCTAGAAGTAGAGGGGGAGTTCTGGGAAGTATCACCTCTTTCCTAAGAGACCGCAGCTGCTACCACCCTGCTCCCTGCTCTGGTAGGTTAGACACTCACCCATACAATGTGGTGGACACTATAAACATCTGAGTCACCCATGTAGACACGGATAGCCCTGAGGGTGAAGCCGTACTTCTTGCCTGAGCGCTGGATGGTGATGGGGGAACGGAGAGCACTGACGGCAGGGGAGTAGTCACGGCTGGGAGATGAGTCCCTCGATGATGGGTTGGAAGACAGTGACCGAGGGGACATAGGACTGGCCAGGGGAGAGCTGCCATGCTGGTCTACTGTGGACATGGGGATTGTGGGTGGTCAGCAAATGGTCGACACCATGAGGGAGACTGTCCTGCCATGCTAAGGAGTTCTGTTCTATCCTTGCCCTCCCAATGCCAGGACCCATCCCTGGTGGCCAGGCCCCCTGAGATCACCTGTGGGGATCATGACGGACAGAGCAGTGGCAGATGCTGACTTTATGACCTTGCCCCCAGGACGTGAGGGCCGCTTCTCTGAGGGCTCCCCAGAGATCTGCTGCTGGTGCCTTGCCCGTCGAAGGACCAGGTCATTTGTGGCCTTGGGTGTCGATGGATCTCCATCTTTGTGGGATAGGGCCAATTCACCTGGTTGGAAATAACGGCCACTACAGCTCCAACGACTGCAGGGCTTTCAGGTTGCCAAGTACAGTCCTCACAACAACCCTGGGAGCTAGGGAGCAGATTGATGTTCCATGTTTAACAGATAATAAAATGAAGCCTTAGAGAGGGCCAGAGGCTTATCCAAGGTCAGAAGCTGGTGTTAGAACTGGAATAGGAAACTGGGTCTCTTGACTCCAGCCCAGATATCTTTCTATTACACCTTTAAGGGACAGTATGGTGGAAGGGGGATGGTCAGAAAAGGGAAGAAGAAAACACTGTGACCCAAATGGCACCACTTTCAGAGGAAAACCAACCCCTCCCCCCACACCCTCTCAAGGATAGGCAGCAGGGGAATGAACCTGAATCCAGAGGCAAAAAGGGAAGCCATTCCCAGGACCTTTAGGATCCCAGGATCTAGAACCCAAAGGAACAGCCGATCATCTGATCCAATTCTCATTTACAGAGGAGGGAACAGACCCTGAATGAGGAAGGGCTTTGCACAAGGTCATCTAACTAGGAAGCAGTGGAGCCCTTCTGCTTGGAGAAAGCACCTACTGTGTGCCAGACGCTGTGAAACATTTCACCAATATCATCTCATTTGATCCTCACAACAGCCCTGGGAGAGAGGAGCTCATCTCCATTTACACTTGAGGAAACAAGCTGAGCAGTTAAGTGATTGGTTTGGGATCACGTAGCTGGATGTGAACTTAAGCCTTCCGGTTTCGAGCTCAGTGCTCAGTTCCCTTTGCCAGCTGAGGCCTGGGGCTGTGGGGGAAATGAGGAAAGAGCAAAATGGACACTCACCAGGCTCTGAGTCTCCAGTGCTGGGGGTGCTGTCACCTGCAATTCCTTCCTTGGGGGCTCTGCTGTCTAGACTCCCAGGGGGGTCAGAGCTAGGCCGGGGAGGCCTTCGCACCCGCCCTTCATCCTCATCCTCCTGGGGAGCGCTAAACCGACTGGGCTCCAGGAGAGCTGAAAAGCGGCGGCGAGCACCCAGTGGGGGACTGGCCTCCCCCTCCAGAAAGGATGACTCAGAGGCTGACAGGCGCTTGCTAGGGTAGGAAGGGCCAGGGGAGTCAGAGGCAACATCCAGACTCAGTCAAAGACCTCCCACTTTGAAGTGGCTCCTTTGCCCCAATGTGGAAAAAGAACCCAGATGCTCCCCCTGCCCTGCCCCAGCCCATGGCCTCTAGCTCTCTTCCCCATCTGGATACCGGCCCAGTCTTCTAGTCTAACCTCTGCATAGCCCCCTCCCCCCACTTTAGAAGTCAAGAGGACCCTCAGCCCCCAGGTTCTGCCCCAGCTCACATCTCGGGGGAACCCCCCCTCCAACTCTTGTCACGCAGAGTGAGGCCGCCCAGCCCCTCCCGCTTGCTGGCTGCCTTCTCCTCCTGGCCCTTGGTACTGGCTTCCCGCTTGCCACTTGTGGGAGGTTTAGGTTCGTGCTGAGACAGCTGCTCCATGCTGCTGTACACCTGGTGGGAAGGATGGGCTGGCCCTCAGGACAGAGTCCTGGCTGGCTGCCCTCAGAGCCACGGCTGCAACTGGAATCTTCCTGTGAGCACACACGGCAACACTGAGGGAGCACCCGCCTGCCCTGGGCACAGGGCTGCCCCCTCCCCACCCTACCCTCGCCTTGGGGGAGGGGGGCTTACTTTGCTGAATCGGGGAGAACAGGAGGAGAACTGGCGGATTTCCACAGGCTCATCCTCCGTTGTGTCATCTTCATCATAGGAGTTGATATGATGATACCTGTCGGAGCGGGCTGGGAGCCACCATGAGCATTGGGGGCATGTTGGGGAGATGGGACGGCTCCTCCCTAGCCCAGTGCCCTTGGGGTGAGGGGTCCCTGGCCTCTGCCACCCCTCCCCCTCCCTCAGACCCCAAATGGACATGCCCAGAGAGTGGCTTGGGCTGGGAACTCACTGTCAAAGTAGCTGGTGTCATCCTCTGACTCCAGGTTGGGGATGAACTCCGCCTTCTGTCGCAATAGGCCTGTCCAGTCCAGCTCCCGAAAGAAGCTGTGCTCCTTCACCTCAAATGCACCACCTGGAGTGGGGGATGACAATAGGCCCTAGGCAGGGTGCCTAAGGGCTGTCCAGGCCTTAAGGGGGACACTTGATGCCAGGCAGCCCTCCTTACCTGCACCCAGGCGCACCAAAGGGTTGGTCTGTAAGAGGCAGGATATGAGGAGCTGGGCATCAGCAGGCAAGGCCTCCTCCCCCTCAGGCCACAGAATATCATCTGCAAGGAAAGGGAGGGTGGGATGAGTGAAGAAAGCAAAGAGGCAGGAGAGAAAAGGAAGGGGGGCAGGAAACCAAGCTCTTGGGACCCACAGCATCAGCAAGGCCAGTGAAGCTCCATCACATCCTACTGGTGGGATTAAGCCCAACTGCGTCAGGAAAGGGTGAGTTGGGGCAAAGTTCACAAGCCTCTTCAGCCCTGGCTCCCCCATTGTCCGTGTGCTTACCCTCTGGCCATGGCCTGTACCTGGTACATGCCGCACCACCCTCCCCTCTGTCAAGGCCCAGACCCTTTTGTTTCCATCTTTGTCCCTAGTCTAGCACAGTGTCTTGCACACAAGGTGCTCAGGCTTGTTAGATGAATGTGAGCATCAGTGACTACCCGTGTGGACCAAGGAGGGGTGCCAGGGGCCAAGTGGTGGGACAATGGACAGGCACACGCACCACTGATGACCTGCCCAAACAACTCCTCGGGGGTGTCTCCAAAGAAGGGCACACAGCCCACCAGGAACTCATAGAGGATGATGCCCATGGCCCACCAGTCCACAGGCTTCCCGTAGCCCTGACGCAGGATCACCTCGGGTGCGATATACTCAGGTGTCCCACATACCTGTGTGAAGACCATCAGCCCCCTAGCTCTGTGCCTGCTGGGGGCCCAGCCATGATCCCCAAGTCAGACCCTTCCCATGCAAAACCCTGCTGCCACCTCCTCCCACCTGCTTATCCAGGAACTCTCGGGCATCCTTCTCGATGTGACCCTCATACAGGTTGGTGGTGAGGCTCATCAGGCCCATCTTGGAGAGGCCAAAGTCCGTCAGCTTGATGTGGCCCATGGAGGTGATGAGGAGGCTGGGGGCATGGGGGCACCTCAGAGATACCCAGCCTGGTCCCACCCCAGCCTGGCATAGCTTCAGTAAGTCCCTCTCAGGAGAGGCATTGCAAGGAGACGGATGCCTCCCACAGGCCCTCTCAGTGCCCACCCCCTACCCCAAGCCCATGGGCACAGACCTCTTCCCACTGTAGACCTTGACATGTCAATGAGGATTAGGGACTGGCAGGGATGGGAAGCTGGGGACTATCCATGATTGGGGCTAGGGAGCCATGAGCAGGATACAAAGAAGGGAGAATGAGGGGACAGGACAGGAACAGTAAAGAAGTCGTATGGATTTTGAGAACTTGGGGGAGTTGGAAATAACTCGGCAGTGATTTAGAAGATGGGAAAAGAGGGGGACCAGTGTTGGAAGAGCAGCAGACGGGGGTAGGGCAAAAGGAATTGAGGGGTAGGTGGAGTCTGGGGGTGTGAGGGACCTAGGGGAAGGAAGAGCCCCAGGGAGTCTGTGGGATTTTGGAGAGTGAGGAAGTGGAGGCTTGGGACAGGGTGAGGTCAGTGGGAGTTGGGGGGCAGGAGGGGGTCCCCTACTTGTCAGGCTTCAGGTCTCGGTGCACGATGCCATAATTGTGCAAGTACTCCAATGCCAGCACTGTCTCTGCAAAGTACATCCTTGCCATCTCCACAGGCAGGGCCCCGATGTTCTTGAGCAGCGTGGCACAATCACCTCCTGTAAGGGAGGGCCATCTCTGTCTGGGTCAGGGAAGCCAGGGCCAGCTGCCCTTCTTCACAATCCCCACAGCTTGCTCAACAGCTGCCTCTTACAACCTTGTGGGCACCGCATGCCTCTGTGCCTCCTCTCCCCCCACTACCTGTGTGGCCTACAAGAGAGGGCCCCAACTTCACCCTCCTCTCTGCTCCCTCAGCAGATGACCTCAGCTCCCATTTTACTGAGGAGACAAAGGCCATCAGTTGGAGAGACCACATTTTCTCTCATCTAGACCCCTATGTCTTCTTCTTTCTCTCCTCTTTTGCTACAGTTTCATGGGATGAGGTGGCCCTTCTCCTCTCTAAGACTATTCCTTATACTAGTGTCCTGGAGCCCACACACTCTCATATCCTTCAGGAATGTGCACCAGCCAAGTTCCATTTCTCTCTCAACTATAATCTCTCCCTGTATGTTGGCTCCATTCCCACTGCCTACAACATGCTCATATTTCTCTACTCTTAAAACAAACAAACAAAAAAAATACCTTCCTTTGACACTGACACTTCCTCTAATTAGCATCCTCTGTCCTTCTTCCTCATCACTGACAAACTCCTGGAAAGAGCAGTTTACATCCCTGACTACTTCTCCCCCACACGATTACTCTGCTGACCCTTGCAATGTGATTTCACTCTATATTTCACACTGCAATGACTCAACTGAAACTGTTCTCAACTATCAGCCTCTCTCTCTCTCTCTCTCTCTCTCTCTCTCTCCCCCCTTTCTTTTCTCCCTCCTTTTCTTTCCTTCTCTGTCTCTCTTTCTCCCCCTTCTTCCCTCTATTACTGTATCTCTGCTTCTCATTATATCTCGTCTCCTCTGAATCTGTCTCTGTCTCTCTTTAACCAATGACCTATTAATAATTAAACCTGTTGGCATTTTCTCAGTCATGGAAGGACAATCTGAGTGCTAAAGGCACTTAGCAGCTATTTAGTCTGACATGTGCCTGAACCAAAAC
The DNA here is from genome assembly GCA_028646515.1 of Pseudochirops corinnae. Lineage (NCBI taxonomy): Eukaryota > Metazoa > Chordata > Mammalia > Diprotodontia > Pseudocheiridae > Pseudochirops > Pseudochirops corinnae. The sequence continues at coordinate 295,364,704 of CM053587.1, read as the reverse complement.
ACCTTCTACAACGTACTCAACAAGTGATCATCCAGTCTTTGCTTAAAAAGCTATACTGAGGCCTCACCCCAACAGCAGCCCATCCCACTGCTGGACAGCTCCAAGAGTTAGCAAGCTTTCCCTGACATCCAGCTTAAACTGGTTCCTTTGCTCCCCATTCTGTGCTCTGGGGCCAAGAAATATGAATCTCTCTTCCCCAAAAATATCTTTCAAATACTGGAAGACAACTACCAAGTCCACCCTCAATACACACACATAGACACACCCCATCTTCTCTTCTCCAGGATAAAAATTGTCAGTTGTTTCAACTAATCCTCAAATTATCAGGAACTTCAGAGTCTTCATCATCCTGTCTGCCCTCTTCTGGATACTACCCATCTTTGTCTTCACAAAATGTCGCAGATCTAAATACAATGCTCCAGGTGTGGTCTGATCAGGACCGAGCACTATGATCAGCTATAGAACATCACTGCTTTATTCCTGGACACCAGCCCTCTCTTAAGGCAGCCTGAAATGGCCTTAGCTTTCTTGGTTGCCAGATCATCCTGTTGGCTCATATTAGCTTGTAGTCCACTAAAACCCCCAGATCTTTTTTCCTCATGAATTGCTATCTAACCCCATCTGGTTCTTGTGAAGTTGATTTCTTGAACCCACCTACCAGACTTGACATTTATCTCAATTAAATTTTACCCTCTTAGATATGGCCCAATGTCAAGCTCCTTTTGCATCCTACCATCTCTCCACACTCTGCATCATCTATAAATTTCAGAGAATCATAAATGTAGTTCTAGAAGTCATTGATAAGCATGTTGCCTAATCTGTTTTCTAAGGCTGTGATAAAATCATTCAATAGATAGGATGCAAGCTCCATGAGGGCAGAGAATGTTTCACTTTTGTCTTAGTAACTCTAGAGCCTAACACATAACTTGGCACAGAGTAGGGCATCGGGCCGAGCACAGAGCCCTAAGGTATTCCACCGGAGATCTTCTTCCTAAGAAACATCAAAGCAATAATGATTTCTCTCTGGCTGTGGCCATTTACCCACATCTGAATTCACCTAATTAGTCACTGTCTACTCCACAGCTATCCATCTTTTCCATGAGAATATCATGAAAGTCTTTATCAAATGCTTTGCCAAAAGTTAGACAAATTTAACCAACTTATCCAAAAAGGAAACAAGGTTAGTCTGATATGACTTCTTCTTGTTAGAGTGATGTCACTCTCTGTGATCACCACTGGCTTTTCTGGATTTCATTACCCATGCCTTCAATGGTACCGTCTAGAAATTTGCCTGAAATTGAAGGAAAGCTCACTGACCTATAGTTTGCAGATTTCCATGTTGTTGCTTCAATTGAGCTATTTTCCCTTCTCCAATTCCATGGTGCCCTTGTCTCCATCATCTTTATCATCTTTCTCCACCTTTCTCCAGTCTCTACAATCACTGACAATATCCCAGCAATCACATCTGCCAATTCTTTCAGTTTTCCAGAAGGTGGTTTGTCCGGGCCAGCTAAAGAGACCTCACCATCATCTCTCTTGCTATTTCTGTTTTTCTTGCCTTTTTCTCACCTTCTCGTGGCCTCTACCGTTCCCTGCCTATACTCTTAAGGGCAGCTAGGTAGTGCAGTGGATAGAGTGCTGGGCCTGAAGTCAGAAAGAGCTGTGTTCAAATCCTGCCTCAGATACTTACTATAGGTGTATGATCCTAGGTAAGTCACTTAACCCTTTGGGCCTGAATTTCCTCATCTGTCAAATGAGCTGGAGAAGGAAATGGCCAACCACTCCAGGATCTTTGCCAAGAAAACCCCAAATGGGGCCAAGAACAGTTGGATGCAACTGAAAAACAACAACCACCTGGACAACTACAATAGCCTGTGTCTAAACCTCTTCCAGCTCTACTCCATCCTCCACAGAGCCGATGTTTCCTGCTCAAAAGAGGGAGCTCAGTACAGCCCAGAAGATAAAGGACAAACTCCTCAGCTTGACATCTAAGGCCTTCTACAACTTGGCTTTATCTAGGCCTTTTTAATATGACTTCCCTCTAGGCAAACTTGATCACCAGCTGCTCCTTAAACTCAACCATTAGCCTACAAGCCTTTTTGGGGGGCGGGGGAATTCTCCATGCCTAGAATAGTATGCCACCCTCTCTTCATCTCTATCTTGTCATCTTTTCAAGTGCAGCTCAGGGGCCCCCTCTCCTAGGAAGCCTTCCCTCCCTGATGACTTTGGACGGCGGTGAGCTGCTGCTCTTCCTTCTCAAACTCTCCTATAGCCTTTTCCCCAGACTTCTGCATTGCTTCTGACATCAGTCTAGCTCTCCCACTTGTGCATTGGGCCCTTCCCCTTGACTGGCCCATCAGCTCCTTGGGGCAGTATCTATGTAATTTCTCATCTTTGTGCCCCTAGCACTGGGTGCAGATCCTTGCACATGGGAGGTAGTTAATATGTGCTTGTTGATTTGAAATAAATAGTCTTGCCTCAGTTGGTGGCCAGTGACCACCCACTGCCTACCTTCCACATATTCCATGACCATACAAAGGTGGCGCTTTGTCTCAAAGGAGCAGAACATGCTGACAACAAAGGGGTTCTCAGCAAAAGTGAGAATGTCACGCTCTACAAATGCCTGCTGAATCTGGTTGCGAAGGATCAGGTTCTGCTTGTTGATCTTCTTCATGGCAAAGCGCTGGCGTGTCTCTCGGTGCCTCACCAGGTACACAGCCCTGCAAGGGAGGCATGACTAGCATCTCTTCTATCCTCCCCCCCCACCTTCCTGCTTCTTCCCCTCTGGCCTCCTCCCCTCTGGCTTCCTCCTCTCTCCCCACTACCTGTGTGGCCTCAGCCCTTGGCTCTTACCCATAAGCACCATTGCTGATGAGTTTGATAGTCTCAAAGTCACTCTCACCAGGGGGTTTCTTGGCCTTGGGGGTAGCACCACGCCCCTGGAAGGAAAGAAAAGGTCAAGGAGAAAGTGGTATCAGGGGAAAGAGAGGACTCTTAGGCTCCCCTCAAGCCCCTGCCTCTTCCAGGACATCACTTCTGCTCACCTCTGCAAAGTCATCCTGCTCAGGGGTATTGGAGCCTCCACTGTCTTGATCCTCAAGGTGAACTACATCTGGAGAAGGGTGAAGTATTGTGGAGGGAGTCCAACCGCCTGGATCACTCTCCCTAAAACCTACTCTTTTCATGTTCTGGGATGGAGGTGCAGGTTAGAGGGGGTCAGATCTCCTTTAGGAACCCATATTGTCCAGTTGAGGTCCTTGGTTGTCCCAACCCCAGTATTTTTTACCCCCACTCTTACAGAGGGTGGGCCCCCCCCACAGCCAGCCCCCTGCTGAGACCTAATACCTGGAAAGGGATCTCTGGTGAGGCCAAGCTGGCTGATGATGTAGCGAGGAATATCTGTCTTCACCAGGTGGCCTTCTTTGGCATGGTCTTCAGCTGCCTCCAATAAGTGGTAAAATTCCTCTGGATTAAATTCCTGAGGGCAAAAGGAAAGCTGGGCACTAAGAGAGGTGGGCACAACACTGGACTCCCTCGATGCTCAGGAGGCTAATCCAGAGTAAGGTCACAGCATGCAGTTCAAGTCTCCCAACCCAACAGCCAGCCCCAGCCTATTTCGGGTCCATCCCCTGCTCTGGAGATCATCAGATCCACCAGCCCCAACCCATTCATCAGGACATCTCCCCAGGCCTCCACCCTCAGATCCTTGAAGTTCTGACCCCCTAGTAGACCCCTCCCTCACCAGACACTCCAACAGTCGGGCTGGGCGAGAGATGATAATAAGCAGCTTCTTTACTAGCTGAGTGACAAAGGCAACTTCCAGGCTTTCAGAGCGTTCATAAGCCTGAGGGAAGAGGAAGAAGAAGCAGAACAGAAGAACTGAAACAGAGAGCCTAGTAGGGAAGAACTGGAGTTTGGACAGGGGGAAGACAGGGCCAAGCTGGCCTGAGGGATAGGAGAGTGAAAGGGAATGAAGAGACCCAGGGACATAAAAACATAGAAACAGCTAGAGTTGGCTTAACAGGTGAGAGGGGGAAGGTCTGGGAACAGAGAAGCCAGGAGCATGAGGAATGGGCTTAGGCCCCAGGGCTCTCCCCCAACCACATGCCTGCACTTACATCCTGTAACAACTTCTCCAGGTTCTCCTGCAGCTCATAGAAGTATACAGTAGTGATGAGGCCATCATGAGACTTGGCCAAACAGTCTCGGGCAAGCTCTATGATCTGGTGATGGATAAAGCTGAGGACCCCATCGGCCAGTGGTAGCACACTCTCAGGCTCAAAGGATCTGGTAAAGTCTCGAAGCTTCTCTTCCATCTGTGCTGTAGCCTGCAGGGCAGGGCAAGAGATTGCTTTGAGGCCCAGGACAAAGGGATCTCAAAGCAGTAGTAACCAGAGTGAGGGCTTCAGTAGGCTTGGTCCTTATGGCAAGAGGCGTCACAGTCATGCCTGAAAGGACTCTGGGGTGAGGAGTCTGAACAAGGGACACTCAAGGACTTGGGAACATAGGGACACAGGACTTAAAACCAAAAAACCCAACCCCCATCCCCAAAACCAAGCCTTGGAAAGCAGCTAATACAACCCCTCCTTTTACAGAGTGGTAGGCTGGGGGCCAGGAGGAAGGGAGGTCACTGCCCAAGGTCACACAGCAAGTAACTGAGCCCGAATTAAAATCCTCTAGCGTCTTCTAATGCAATTTTCCCACCACACCAAGTGTTCTCATGACAAATGAAGGACCTGACGCTGGGAACTGATGGATGGGAGTCTGGAGTGAGGGTCTTGGCAAGGGCTCTGGGGCTTGTGTCAGGGGTGAGGATGGGGACGTGGTGGTGGTGGTGGTAGCGGGGTACAGCATGCCAATCTCTTCCTGGGATCTGGTGTCATTTCTTGGAGAAAGGCCTGCAGTGGCAGAAAATTACCACTAGGGGGTGCTTGAAACTAACAGGCAAGACCAAGCTCCTTGGTAAAGTGGCTATGGAGCAAGGCTACCCGCCTAGCTCTGGGGCAGTCAGCAGCAAGGTGTGCTGGCCTCACCTTGGGAAACCTCTCCTTGTACACATGGTTCATCATCACGATCTCATTGTCATAGGAGGAAGGGGAGCGCCCAGGGCTGCAGGGAGAGGTCATCTTATTCAACCTGTCCCTGAACTGGCCCGTCCCCTCTCCGGCCCATCCGTCTCCTCCCTCCTTCTGGTCCCCCTGAGCTTCCTCGTTAGGAAGTTCCAGCTCATCCCTAGCCCAGGTCCTGCCCCTGCCCCAGGTGGGGAGTCCCAGGAGAGCTGGCCTGCCTGACCTGAGGCTTCGGGAGCGGGGCCGAGCAGCAGGTGAGCGACGGCCCCCATCCTCATCTGGGATGCTCTCTGTGCTGCCAAAGTGCTTGGACAGAAAGTGCAGCTCATCCACCGTTGGCTGATAAGGGAGCTGGTGAAGCCGCTCTTGGGAGGAGCAGGATGACTGGGCAGCCCATGGGATAATAAGGTAGAGAGGAAAGGCAGAAGACTTAGTCAGAGGCACAAGTACCCTCCCCCCACATACCTGCCCAACCATCTGTACACCCAGTGTCACAGGCCAAAGTCAGGGATCTCCAAGGGCAGAGAGATAGACACAGAGGCCCAAGGCCCAGAAATATGCTTTGAGGGAAAGCCTAGAGCTATTTTTTTAAGCAGAGATGCTTTAAGCCTGGGAGGATGGTTATATGGTAGACCCTGTTGATAGAAAGATCCACAGTAAGACTTGGGGTGGAGCAGAGAATGTGAGGAGAGGAAAGGAGTGAAAAAGTGAATAAGGAAAGCTGGCAGGGATTGTTGGAGTCTCCTGCCTCCAGCCTCTACTTTCCTCACTTACAGAGACTGTGGAGCTGGGTGTGTTGGTGCCATAGCCTGAGGAGGGGAGGGAGGCCAGAGACCAGCGGCGTCCATCTGCCCTGGAAACCAACCCACAAAAGCCTCAGAACTGGCTGGGAGAGTGTTTCTCCCTTTCCATGCACACACACACACACACACACACACACACACACACACACACACCCTTGCACTTTCCCCAGAGGTCTCTATGGATATCCCTAGGATGCACACTACCCTTCAGGAGACAAGACCAACTCAGAGTTCCTGACCCAAATTTGGAGACAAGAACAGGATATGGTGGAGAGGGGATGTTAGAGAGAAAGGAGGAAGAAGATTGAGGAGATGGTGATGGAGAATGGGGGAGGGGAAATAAAAGGAAGAAAAATGGAGGGGAATCTAAGGAAAGGGAGAAGACTTGGGGGAGAGGAAGAATGGGGAGGGGTAGAGGTGATAAAATGGGAGGGAAGACTGGTGAAGGGACAAAGAAATGAAGAAGAGACTAGTGGGAAAGGAAGAGTAGGAGATTGGAAGGAGGAGAAAATAAATTAGACTATATTAGGGGAAGCAAAAAGAGAAGAAGAGAAGGATTAAAAACAATAGGGGAGAAAATCCAAGAGGAAGAGACTCCGGCAAAAGAGGAGTAATGAAAGATAAGAGGGGGAGGCAGGAAATGAAGGGATGAGAATGGGTGAAGGAGAAGAGAAGATTGAGGGAGGAGAGAAGAAAAAAGAAAAGAAAACTGAAGGGGGAAAATGAGACTGGAGAGGGCAAGGAGTGTAAGAGAGGGAGGAAAAATGAGAAGGAAAGACAAGGGAGAGAAGAAAAGGAGCAGAAATGAGAGGTTGGTGGTGGGGAGAGTCACCGAGAATGGGAGAAAGAAAATAAAGAGACCTAGAAAGGAGAGGTGAGATAAGAAGGGAGGGAGGGAGGGAGAAAAGGCAAGGCTTGGGGAAGGAAGACTACTAGCTAGGGGCGTGTGAGATCATGGGGGAAGGCAGGAAGAACGGAGAGAGATCAAGCATGCAAAACCCCACCCTCCTCTTCTTCTCTCCCTCTTCTCTCTCTCTCTCTCTCTCTCTCTGTCTTTCTGTGTCTGTCTGTCTGTCTGTCTCTGTCTCTCTGTGTCTCTGTCTCTCTCTCCCCTCCCCATACAGTTCCTGCTGTCTCCAACCTCCCACACATACAGCTCATCCCTACTCCTTCCCCACTCACTTTATACACAAGGCATACTCTAACCCTTGATGCACTGTCACAGCTCTCCCCATACCCTCTCACATACATTCATACATGCCCTCTCATGTCCTCTCTCTCATGCCTCAAACCCTTATCTCTCCCACAAGTCCCTATTCCCCCCTCACACACTCACTCATGCATCCTGTCTGTCCCCCTTACCCTCACTCTCATGCAGATTCCCACAAGCCCTCAAAGACACCTATCACCAGCTCCCTTCACCTTCCCACTCACTCCCACGTCCATTCCTACTCTTGTCTCTCACAGTTATCCAGGTCCGAAACCTTGGTCAACCTCAATTCTTCATTCTCCTTCATCCCTAAGTCCAGCTGGAGGCCGAGTCTGGTCAAATCTAGCATGTCTCAGGTCTGATCCCTCCTCTCTGTCCCCACCACTCTAGCCCAGGCCCTCATCACTTGCCATCCACATGTCAGATTAGCCTTCTGTTAAGTCTCCCTGCCTCCAGTCTCTTCCTCCTCCAGTCCATCATTTACACAGGTGCCAAACTGATTCCTAATGCGACCATATCACTCCTGTGTTCAGGAAACTTCAGTGATTCCCTGTACTTCTCTGACAAAATACTGTCTGGGGCTTCCAGTCTTTTACAAACTAGCTTTTGAAGAGCGTTCACCTTCCTACTTCTCACACACCTTCCATTCCAGCCAAACTGGCCCACCTGCTCCTTTTCACATTTGCTGTGCTGTCTCCCATCTCTGTGCCCGGGCTTCTCTCCTCAGTGTGACCTCTTGCGCGCTCACCTAAGAGGCTTTTCCTGTTTCCTAGATGTTAGTGCTTCCCCCCAAGTTCCGACTTCTTTGGTGTGTATGGATATAAACATATTTGTATTTACTTGTCTCGGTACATGTTGTTTCCCCCCAGTAGAATGTAAGCTCCTCAAGGGCAGGGACTGTTTCAGGTTTGTCTTTGTATCCCCAGCACCTACTACAGTGGCTAGCACATGGCAGGCACTTAATAAATGCTTGTTGACTTGATCTGAATTGATTGGTCCCATCTCCCCCATACACACACACACACACACACACACACACACACACACACACACACACACCCTTATCCCCCCCACCCTGCAACTCCCAAGGACACAGCCTTATTTCCCCTTTCTCAAGCACATACACATTCATACCTCAATCCATGCCCTCTGCCTCCCTACACACATACATTCACACACTGTCCCTTATGTCCCTTCCCCAGCAATACCTTCACATAAGGCCCTGCACTTCTCATAGAGCCCCATCTTCCTTTCAGCCAGAGCCCCTGTTCCTCATACACTCACACAACCACATACACTCACATGCACACATAAGGCACAATTAGACCTTTACCAAACACATTCAACCCACCTTCCTCACCTATCCCCACCTCTCTGTTACATAAGACACTCATCCCCATCCTCTCCCTCACACAAACACATAAACTCTCTGATCACTCAGATCCTAACCCTATACCCCTTTCCTTCATAGATCCCCACCTCTCTCACACACCCATATGCAGCCACTCCACAGGAATTCTACAGTAACACCCATACCCCTCACACACACCCCTCTTATCTTTCCCTCTCTTACAGACCCCCTTATATTTCACACTCACCTCTGTTCTCCTATATGTCCCTTTACATACATACTCGTATGTACCATCCCCACATACCTCCATCCCATTCCCTCTTACTTACATTCACAAATATCACCATCTCCCTCTCACACACTCATATACATCCTCATCACTCTATCATACACACATGTCCTCACCCCCTCTTAAGACAGGCAGACACACACACACACACACACACACACACACTTGGACATGTTTACATTCCCCAATACTCATATATGTTCCTGGGTCTCTTCTCCTTTCACTCATACTTGTCCCCATGCCCATTCTTTCCTTCACACACTCATACATGCCCTCATACTCCTCATATGAACATTCCTACCTACATCTTTCTCACACACAGACCTCCCCTTCTACCCTCATACACAGACTCCCCCTGTCCCTTTCATACACATAAACTCCTTTTATCCCCCTCACATCGCCTAACCTCAAACAAGATGGACTTCTGTTCCTCCTTTCCCACACCCAAGTTCCTCATAACCAATCTTCTTCCTTGCCTCCCTCCTTCCCTTCTCCTCTTTTCTCTCACATGTTACCCACATCCCTATATCTATTTTCCTTCCCCTTCACACCTTCAATATTCTCTGTCACCCTCCTTCCTCTTTGTTGTCCCTTCACACAATACTCATCCTCTTCTCCTCCCCAGCCCCCATCTCCTCTCTCCCCACACACCTATTTCCCTTTCTTTCTCACATAAACTCATATCTCCCATACTCCTCTCTTCTACACAGATCCATAACCTCTCCCTCTACAACAATGTCATCTCCTCTCCCTCTCATAATACCCACTCTCCCTCACACACAATGTAAACACCTTCCCTCTAGTCTTATATCTGGACAATATCCATTCCCCTTCTCTCCTCACACAGCCTCTCATACACAGCCTGAAGCTCCCTCTATACTACCCATGCATCTCCCTCCCCTCTCCTTTCTCTTTCACATACAAACACTTCTCATACCACAATCCCTACCTTCCACCTTCCCACACATACAATCGCCTCTGTGCCTTACACATATCTATCTCACTTCTCTCCCTCACATATACACACCCAGTTTTTCTCCCACTTTTTAGACCCATCCTTCTTTCTCCCCCCACTGCACTCCCCTTGCCCTACTCACATATACACACATAATACCCATCCCTTTTCTCCCTCACACACAGATGCCCCTCACTCACATATACATCCATAACCCTATGCCTCCATTCACCCTCACAATATCCATGCCCTTTCTCTCTTCTACACACAAACATTGACACCCCTTCTCTCTTCCCTACAACCTGGTGATTCTCTTACACATCTGTTATACAAGCATACTTGCATCCCCCTTTCTCCCATCCCCCCATACACATTGATTTCTTCTCTCAAACTCATTTTTACTCTCACATATGCATCCCTTTATCTTAAACACATATACATTGTTATACCTTTCTCCTTCCAATATATGCATATCCTAACCTCATTCTACCTCTAGCCTATCCCTTACCCCTCACAACTATATCCTAACCCTTTTTCTCAACCTCCTACAAGTTTCCCTCCTTCCCCCCTCACACACACACACACACACACACACACACACACACACACACTCCCATTTCTCGTATATACTCCCCAAAGAATACCTCTTCCCTACTCTCCCACACAACACTGTACCCCCCCCAAAAAAATTCCCTTGTCGCCTTCTCACACATATAGACCTCTTTAATCTCCCCTTACTGTAAACAGAGATCTGTCTCTTCTGAAATACCCAGATCACCCCTCCTATGTGCCTTCTCAGAGACTCCCATTCTCCGTCTCTTTCTCACACACACAGACCCCACCCATCCCACCTCTTCTCACATAAAGACTCACCAATTCCCCTTTTCATACACATATATTGAAGTTCCCATTCCACTTTCACATGCCTCTATCCTTCTTTGGTCACCACACACACCCATGTATACCATTCCCCTTCCCCTTCACATACATATCCATCTACTCTTTCCATCTCTCTCTCTCTCTCTCTCTCTCTCTCACACACACACACACACACACACACACACACACACACACACACACACCTTGCTCAAATTCATCCCCCATCTCCCATACACATATGCCTTCTCTTTTCACACATAATCCCACACACATACACACTCGCATTCATCCCCCATCTCACAAACACCCCAATTCTCCCCTCACACATTCATCTCTCACAACCCCTCTCACACACATCCATAACCCTTTCTCATATACCTCTATCTCTCCTCTCTCACACATATGAACCCACCCCATTTTTTCCCATACTCCCCAGTTCCTTTGTCTCACACCTAAGACCCTATATATGGAAATATACACATCCCCATCTCACCTCTCTCAATCACACTCTCTCCAGGTCTTCATTCACCCCTTTCCCATCTCCCTATCTTCATCTCTCCCATATATATACATTCATTCATCTATGCCCCTACCTATCTCTTACCCCAAACCCATACACATATGCCCTCATCCCCTTTTCTCACTTAAAATTCCCCTTCCCCCTTACACATATCCTCACCCATCACCATCTCTCATACACATACATATCCACATACCTTCTCCCTCATCCATCCAAACACACTCATACACATATATACATCCCCCATCTTAAATATATATTCTCACATATGTCCCCATCCCACTCTACTCTTATATGCCTGTATCTCTCAAAACACTAGTACATGTTTCTGTCTCTCATCCATGGCCCCATTTCTCCTCTACCTTATCCCCGTTCCCTACCTGTCCCTTGCACACATGCACACCTATTACCCACTTGTCCCTCACATACCTATTGCCTCCTCTTCCCCTAAAATATATAAACCATGTCTTTTTCATAAAACACCAATTCCGCCTCAATCACTTGGCCTCTCTTACTCTCATATAATCATACCAGCCCATACATGACTTTCTCTGTCTCACACACATGCCATATTCTCCCTTTTTACAACCCACACCCATTTTTCTTTTACCCCTCCCCAACAATTATTAGCTGTTCTCCTTCTCAAACATATATCCCTTCCTTTCTCCCTACCTCACACATCCCACATCCCTCCTTCACTCACAAATACATATACACCTACTGCCCCCCAGATATACATATATACACAGAATTTCCCTATTCCTTCCATACACAGAGGCCCCCATTCATCCTCTCACATAAACAGGCCCCATCTCTATTCTCATACACTAGACCCCTTTATACATAGATGCCTCCATATTCCCTTCACACTTAATTCCCTGTTATCTACCCTCTACTACATTCTTATAAATGGTTCCCTCCCCCTCCTATACATATCCACATGCACTCCTCCACTCCTTCACAGAAACATACATTCCCATCTCCCCCTCACACCAACCCCCAACTTCTCTCTCCCTTACACACAAATGCACTTTCCTGTCACATAGACATATTCCCCATTTCTCATCTACCCCCAATAGATCACACCCTCCCCAGTCACCTCCAGACCCCAGATCCTTCTCTCTCACAAACATGAAACCCTCCCATGCCTAATCTCCTCACTGATCTTTACACAGCACTCCCTGTCCCATCTTGACACAGACTAGCTTATTCCATCTCTTACCCACTGACCCATCCCCACTCACACACAATATACATTGACCTAAAGCAGAGACTCCAAAGCACAATTTGTTCCATCTGTTACACACACACACATACACACACACATCCTTCATTCTACCCCTCCCTCATGAATACCCCATTTCCCTCACAAACTACCCACTTAGACCCTTATGTCCTCTCCTTCTCATCATATACACCTCTATCTCTAAATACAAAGCATCTGTGCCCAGTCTCATATAATATGGATCCCTAGTCTCTCATGTTAACACATAGACCTACCCCCTCTCTCAAGGACACTGATTTCCCCCCACACATGCGTACACATGCACATGCACATACACATGCACACGCACACACACACACATCTTCATTTCTGCCCCTCTTGCTCTCTCATGCATATAACCATCCACTTACACCCCTCTCACATGCAGGCCATCCCCAGTTTCACACACACACACACACACACACACACACACACACACACACACACACATATATACACATACCCATCCATCCTCCTCACTCACAACCTCCCTCATGGACCCCCAATCCCTGTCTTTCCTCACAGAGACCCCCAATCCCATCTCTTACACACAGGTTATCCCACCCTATCTCTGCACATACACATATCCAACCCTATTTCTCATATTCAACAACCAATCTATCCCCACACACATACACACACATCCCCTCTTCCTTTATATACACTCTTCTCCCTATCATTCACACACCCATCTCCACCCTGTCAGATACATATATTACCCTCTTGACACACAAACCCATTCCTCCTCTTTCTCACTTCCCCTCAATTTGCCCCTTTCACACCTACTCACACATCTCCCCTCACTTTCACCCACACCCATCCATTCATTGCCTCTCATAAACTTATCCTCTCTCCTTCCCTTCTCTCTCTCCATACAATACACATTCATCTTCTCTCACAATGTACTCCCTCCCTCTCATGCTCAAACCCTTTTCACACAACAATCTCTCATAACTTACACTCACACAATTGATGCCCCATGCCTATCCTCCATCTTTTTCACACACTTAACCTTCTCACATGTACTCATTTCCCCTCTCTCATACACACCCATCTTATTTTCTTACATTCTCCCACCCCACTTTCCTTTCGGACATCCCCATTCCCCTCTTTACACATACACCGAGCCCCATTCCCTCTCTCTTACACACTTCCATCCCTTCATCTCCTCACACATCCACTTCATCTCTCACACTCACACATAAAGCCACTGCCTCACAACCATGCCTTCCCTCAGACCCCAACATCTTCCTCCTCTCACACATAACCTGTCCTTCACCTTCTTCCTCTCTCACACTCAGGTCCTCCATCCACTTTCTCTCACCCATATTCCAGTGCTCCAACCCCCTTTTTCTCACTTACCTCCATTCCCCAATTCCTTTCTCTCTCACACCCAGGCCCATCTTTCTCACACACCCTTGCCCCTATCCCCTATCCCTTAACACAATTCTACCTCTCCCCCTCAAAATATGTGCATCTCCCTCACATGCCCCATCTCTCATTTCCCTTATCCTTCATGAACAAATCATCCTTCCCTAACACCCTGGTAAACATACTACCTCTGATCTCTCTTGCCCCACAGACCCTTTATCCTCTCTTTGGCACACAAAAGTATTCATTGTCTCCTTAGGTCCCAAAACCACCTGGGCCCTTCTCCACACAGATCCTCTCATCTCCTCTTACAAACTCCCTTCCCCTTTTCTCTTACATAAAGGGAACCCCCATCTTCTCCTCTCTTACATACACATTTACCTACTTACATACATATAAACCTACTGCGCCCCTCCAGATATACATATATACACAGAATTTCCCTCCATTCTGACTCTAATACAATATGGATCCACCCATCCTTAGTCTCTCATTTATATACAGATCTATCTCCCCTCTCTCTCCTACAGACATCCTCTCATATACAAACAGTCATACATCTCCCTATCTGGCCTTCATTTTCATGTACACAATTATCCCCTCTCACACACACAGATCCCCAAATCTCCCCTTAACTCACATCAATGCCCCCATCTGTCTTCCTCTCATTTTCACATACATCCATCTGCCCTCAAACACATAGACCTTTCCACCCCCACTCCCCTCACACACAGATGTGTCCCATACTAATTCTCTCATATGAACACAGGACCTTTCAAACTATTTCTCTTACCTACTCTCACACACAAAGACATTCATGCATATGTTCTCATTTCCCTTAACAAGCCATTTGCCCTCTTCATGTACACACATAGACACCAGTCCTCCCTCATAACACATATATCCATTTCATTCTCATATACAAACCCTCTATGCACACAGATCCCATCTTTGTCTCTCATGCACACAGCCCCTCCATGCCCTCCCTTTCTCTTTCACACACACACGCACACACACACATACACACAACCACACTCTCATACACATTCCCTCTATACACAAAAATCCCATCCTAATCTCTCATGCACACACAGGCCTCCCCATCATCTCTCTCATACACACGGCTTCCCCCATTCATTCTCTCTCATAACATACACAAAGATCTCCCATCTCCATTCACATAGTTACAAACCCACAACCCTAACCCTAACCCTTATTCCTTCTCAGACTTCTGGTATTCCCTTCTTACACACATTCACCCTCTTGTTCCCCCTATGACCTATGACATTTGGCTTTTTCTTACACACATAGAGCCATGACCCCTCTCTCACATATGTCCTTCTATCTTATCCAGCATTTATGAAGCTTTTTAAGGTTTGCAGAACACTTTACACATATTAGTTCATTCAACAGCAACAACTGTAAAAATTAGGTGCTATTATCTACATGAACACCTTACAGATGAGGAAACTGAAAGTGAAAAAGTTTATGTGACTTGCCAAGGGTCACACAGTGGCAGAATTTGAATTCAAGTCTTCCTGACTCCAAGTCTAGAGATCTATCTACTGTGCAAATCTGCTTGGAAGCCATCTCTACTCTCTTACAGACATATATCCTGTCTCCCTACATACCCATATGCACAGAATCCCCAACTGCCATAATCATATCCAGAATTCTCATTTCCATTCTCCCATGCACCAACTCTCACTATCTACCTCACGCACATACCCCCATCCTCCTTCACTCATGTAGACCTCTGACACCCACAAACAGACCACATCCAACCCCCTTTCATAAACATAGAACCTCATCTTATATCTCACATCTCACAAAGATCCACCTTCACCTTCCCATACACATACGTCTATCCTCCCACCTTCTCACACATGGATCCTATCCCTCACACATATACCTCTTAGTGGATAGATTGTAGAGCCTGAAGTGAGGAAAACATGAGTTTAAATTTGACCTCAACTACTTACTTTACTAGCTATATGTCACGCTAGGCAAGTCACTTAACCTCTGTTTTGCCTCAAGTTTCCTCAACTATAAAATGAGGGATAGGTATAAAAAGAGCGCCTCCCTCCCAGCGTTGTTGTGTCAAATACCATACGTATAAAGTGCTTAGCACAGTGCCTGGCACATAGTGCTTAATGCTTATTCCCTTCCTTCTCTCTTTCACACACACACACTACACATATATCCCTTGCTTCTCTCTAACCATCACATCTTCATCCTCCTTTTGCACACATTCATCTTCCTCACATATAAGTTCAAACATGCTCCCATCCATGTCTTACATAGTCATATATATTCCCTAGTCCCTCTTTCTCAATACAATATTCATCCATGTCCCCCTCCTCCCTTATATATGCACACGCATCTCCAGTCCTGCATTTATATACCACACAATTCCATGCACGTTCCCACTTTCTTTACCACGATATACCCATTCATGTCCCAACTTTCTATCTCTGATACTCATTCCTCCTGTCACACATATACATGCCCCATCCTTTCTTACACACACATACACAACATCCTCATCTTCCATCTCACAGATATCTACACTTATGCATACATTTCCTCATCCCTCTACACATGTTCAGAATCCCACCTCCTGCATGCATGCTCCCAACCCTTCCATACATGCAGAGCCCCTGATCCCTTAACATACAATTCACTCACAAAGCTTTTGCCTGCCCCTCCCCCACAAGTTACACATGGCCCTCAACCTCCTTCTGTCTCTCAAACATATGCTTTCCTTCCACACATACTTACTCACAGATCCACACAGCCCTGGCATTTCTCCCCACCCCCCCTTCGTAGTAATTAATGGGCCCTTCCTCCTCATTCTAAAGTATGACATGATCCCAAAGCGCCTCACACCTCCTTCTCCTCCTACAGCAAGAACTAGTTTCTTCTCTTACACCCACCCTGACCCCAGCCCTCGAGTACAATCCCGATTTCCTCTCTCACATAGACCCCCATCTTCTCTTTATACATCTCACCCTCTTTCACATATCTCCATCTCCCCTCTATATACCCCAATCCTCCTCTCATGTACTCACCCCACTCTCCTTTCTCACATGCCCCATGACCCCACCCCTCCACACATCCCCATTTTCCCTATATAT
The DNA here is from genome assembly GCA_028646515.1 of Pseudochirops corinnae. Lineage (NCBI taxonomy): Eukaryota > Metazoa > Chordata > Mammalia > Diprotodontia > Pseudocheiridae > Pseudochirops > Pseudochirops corinnae. Next base: position 295,347,856 of record CM053587.1, on the reverse strand, counting down.
ACCCCCATCTCTCTTCAATGTACTCCCCCAGCCCCCTCTCCTCCCCTCTCCTCTCATACTATAACCTCAAGTTCCCCCTCAAGAAACAATCCCATCCATCTCCCTCTCTCTCACACACACACGTCCTAATCCCCCTCTCATACACACCCTCTTTCACACGTACACACACACAGCCCAAGCCCCTCCTCCCCTCAGCCTCACCCCAGGCTAACGGCCGCCCCTCCCCCAAAGTCTCCTGAACCTTCTTTCTCGCGCGAGGGGGGCGGGGGAAATGGGGGCGCGCGCGGGGGCGGGGGTTGAGGGGTCGACCGCTGCTCGCCAGTTGGACAGTCAGTACTAGCGCACCCAGTATCACCATCCGGGGTTGTCATAGCAACACTGTAAGTGACTGTCGGGAGCGCGCCGAACCAGGAATAGCACTGCCCCGCCCCCAGACCAATTCCTTCTAGTCTTTGCGGGCCCGGCCCCCGGGAATCGGGCGCGTGGCAGGTCCAGCTAGGTTCATAGTGGCTTATTCCCAGAACTCTTCTCTCTCCCCGCCCGATCCTACCACAGCCATGGGTGCTGGAGCAACTAGTTGGGCAGCATAATGAGTGGTCGATTCTCCTGGAAGCTGGGGCTTGGGGGATGGGGGTGAGCAGCGGGGGGAAGACGAAGGACACTCACCTGCGGGAGGAGGCGAACGAGAAATGGGCAGGAGTATTGGGTGAGAAGTTGCGGGGACTGTCCAAGGGACTGCTGCCTGAAGCGGGGGAGAGAGGTTTAGGTCAGAGCTGCCATCCGGATCCTCCAGGGTACACTTCCCTCTTAGTCTCCTCAGCCATATGACCCTTTTTACAATTTTGCCTTGATCCCAGCCAGTGTGTCCCCACCTGGATCCTGCTCCCTCCATTCTGTCCCAGCCTCTATTTCGCCTTCATTTTAATCTAGATTCTCTCTGGTTGGTTCAGTCCCATCTGGTTCAGTCCCTAACCCTGCAGGTTTTGCTTCCACCTGGAGCGACAGTTCTGATGGCCTCTGAGAGCGCTTCCAGCTCTAGATCCAAGATTCTAATCTGCCTTCACTTGATCCTAACCCTCCCCAACTTGGCCCAATCACTGCACTATCCAACCAGGCTCAAATCCAAACTAACCTCCCGTATCTCCAACCTGACCCCACCTCTCTCCTATTTAGCCCCGCCTCTGCTCCATCTTGCTCCACCTTCTTTCATACATGGCCCCGCCTCCAGCCAGGACAGTCCAACTCCCTTTCCAAGAGTCCCCGACACCTGGCTTGGCCTTCCAACCCCTTCCCCACCCTAAAACTCACCTATGTGTCCAGGGAGTGGAGAATGGGGCCTCGGTAGAGTAGGTGACGTACTGGTCAAGATGAGGCTTTTCCTATTACTGGTACGGCAGCTGCAGGGAGGGGAAGGAGAGGGAGGGGAGGCGGGCAGTGCCGAGCAGAGTCGAACAGAGCCGACCCTCAGCTCTTCGGTCTTCCATTTCTATCCCCTCGGGGGAGGGGGGGGTCCAAAACTGGATGAGCTTTGGGGCCTGTAGTTCTCTGGGTTCTAATCTGGGGTCTGGGGACCAGGTGCTAGGAGCATCCCTGGAGCTTGTGTCCTAGGTCAAGGGTCCATGGGGTCCAAGGGTCCAAGGTCCCACCCTAAGCAAGGGCCCCCTGGCCTGTGGAGTCGGAGTGTGTGTGTGTGTGTGTGTGTGTGTGTGTGTGTGCTCGTGTGTGACAGACAGACAGATAGACTCTGTTATCATCTGTGGCTGTATGTCTGCCACGGTGATTTTCTTTGATTCTTTGACTTCGATGTGACACTGTCTTACTGAATTTTTATCTGTCTCTGTATCTCCTTGTGTTTTTCATAGTGTCTATCTCTAAACTCTGTCATAGTCTCTGTTAAGCTCACTTTGTCTCTGTATCACTGTTTCAGTGACTGAATCCGGTAAGAGTTTGTTTCATTGTATCTCATCGTGTCTCACGACAGGGGTGTGTGTGTGTGTGTGTGTGTGTGTGTGTGTGTGTGTGTGTGTGTTGCTGCTGCATGTGTGTTTAGTATTGTATTGTAGTATTGTATGGCTCTCTCTCTGTCTATATGGCTCTATTGGTGAATTTCTGTGCCTGGGGGACTTCTCTGTGACTCCTTTATCTGCCTGTGTATCTATGTGTGTGTGGAGGGGCAGAGAGCCCCAGTTCTTCGGGACCCCCACTAGAAGAAGGTGAACGGACTGTAAGGGGGCTCAGAGGAGGGCGATGTCTTTAGCCCTGCTAGCCCTGCTTTCCCGGCCCCCCCCCCCCCCACTGCCTGACTGCCGAGTGTTGTCGCTGCAGCAGTTGCAGTGAAGCATCTCATTAGATCAGGCAATTGAGAATGGGGGGGGGGGGGGGCGGTAGGCCTGGTGGCCTTTAGCTATTGTTCACAGGGAACGGCGCCCCCACATCCCTTCCCCATCTCTCCACTCCGGTCCCCACTCCATCCCCGCCCAAATTCCCCAAACCCCAGTGGTAGAGGCAGAACCCGGCTGTGCCCACAGACAAAGACGCTGAGCCCGACCCAAGCTCCGCTTTTCCCCCACCACGCCATCCCACTCCAAGGATGTACGGGCGTTAGCGGTCTCTCCTCTCAGCCCGATCCCCACCCCACCCCCAACTCCCAAGGCCGCTGAGAGAGCAGACCTGCTGCTACACACACACATCTGGCGCAGCTGGGCCGCCTCTGCAGCAGCAGCATCCCTGGCCTGGACCCCGCCCTTGCAGCAGCAATATAGAGAGGCGCCTCAGAGCAGGGCCAGGCCAACTCCCTCGCCACCTTCCCCCCCCCCCCACCTTAAGGCAAGGGCTGAGGGCTGGGAGAAGCTCCAGGGCCCAAGCCTAGGACTGGGGGCTGAAAGGACCTCAAGTTGGGAAAAGTCTCACGGGGTTGGGGAGGATCTCGGAATCTGGGGGAGGTTTCATGGGCAGAGGAAATGGGGGGGGAGTGGGCAGTAAGGGGTCCCAGGGCTTGGAGGATCAAATAGGACCCGAACTCTGGAGGGAATGATGACAGTCAATGGGATTGGGGAAAGTATAGGAGGTGGGGTGAGTGGTCGGGGCCACGGGGCTATTACCTCTTGGTTCGGCGGAACATGCTGCTGTCAAGGAAATAGGGCATGGAGAAATTGGAGAGCACGGTCCAGAGCGAGTCAGACATGGTCCAGGGGCGGCGGCGGCGGCGGCGGCGGTGGAGACATGGCGGCGGCAGGTGCGCGGGGCCGGGGCCAGGGCAGGGACGGGGAGCTCAGCGCCGCAGCCGCAGCCGCATCCAGCCCAGCCCAGCCCGGGGAGAGCCGAGAGCAGCGAGCAAAAGAGCCAGCGAGGGACAGAGGAAGGGAGGGAGCACGGGGGAGGCGGGGGCCAGAGTGAGCGAGGGAGGGAGGGAGGGAGGGAGGGGGAGGGGGAGGCCCCGCCTTAACAGGCGGCACGTGGCCCCGAGTGTCTGTGTCTGTCTGTGTACACGCCTCCAGCCTTTCCCAAGAGGAAGGACCCCCAGGAGGCAGAGTTTAGGCCTCCACCCGCAGGACACACAAGCCTAGCTCCCAAAGTTCCAAAGAGACCCCTTCCAGGTCAGAGGCCTGGGTCCTTCCTGGCATTCCCAAGTCCCAAGGCTCCCAGGCCCTATCCCCTCAGAAAACACCTCTGGCTTTAGGGAGTGCCCAAGCCGCAGATCCTGGAACCCCACAGATCAGAGAGCCTCCAGACCCCAGTGCCTGAAGGATGGCTCAAGGCCCTAGCTTCACCTCCTCCCAGCCCCACCCTGACCCCTGGGAACCTCCAGTCACTCACCTGCTACTCTTTCTGGGCAGAGGCAGGTCCTTCTGAAAGGCAAACATGGGGGAAGTGAGGGCACTGAGTCTGGAAGATCAGTAAGGACACTTGTAGGGACACCCACCCCCACTATTCCCTCCCTCTCCAGGGTCCTGTATCTGCCTTGGTCCTGAGAGTGTGAGGGACACTTATTGTGATCACCCCCCTCCCCCTCCCCCTCCCCCCGTTCTAAGAAAAGAGATCCAGTATCTCCACCAAATGCTACTCAAATGTTCCCTCCTTCCATGTCCCCCTTAGACCAGGACCAACCTTTTCCCTCTGTCATTTGGGAAGGCAAGTAATAGAAATAGGGTTAGTTGGGCTAGGGCCCAACCAGAAGTAGGGATGACCCAGAGGGGAGCTTGGGGTGGATCAGGATTTCCAGGAGGAAACGAGTCATTCCACACCCTATAGTGGAAGTCTCTAATACTTTGCAAATTTGTAAGTGACCTTGCCCTGCATGATGAAGACCAATAAGTCATTCCACGAGTCCACAGAGGGGCCATAGATTTGCCCCTAACAAGACAAAACAAAAATTGACCAGTTACAGAATGAGGGAAAAGTAATTGACTGGGCCTAAGGAAGGTAAAAGTTCCTGGGTCCCTCTTTCCAATATTAGTTTGGTTCTTTAAGGCTTTTTGACCTGGGAATTACAGCTCTTGTTTTTAAAGATGAGGAATTTAAAGCAAAGAGAACTAAAGTGACTTACAGCAAAGTCACAAATCAAGAAAGTGTCAATCAGGGCTTGAAACCAAGTTCCCTGAGACCAAATACAGCACTCTTTCCCCTAAGTCATGCTTGCTATCTGCAGGAGTTAACATTTACAAAGCACTTTCCCCACAACAACCCAGTGAGCTAAGGAGGGCAAAGACAATTCTATTTGACACATGAGCAAACTAAAATAAAGAAGTGGAGTGACTTGTCCACAATCACACAACCAGGAGGCATCAAAGCTCTTTAATCCAGGTCACTTGATTCCTGGACCTGTTCTCTTCACACTACATCATCCCTGCTCCCTCTACTGAGGCAGCCCGTGAATGCTGGTCCAATTGTCTGGGGTCCTGGAAACCCTGAATTTAAAGAAAGGGAGGTAGGGGAACCTAAAGCAAGACAGAAGTAATCAATACACTTTCTCCCATGTAATGTCATATTTAATGATTCAAAAGGAAAACTTTGCTAGCATTGAAATTTTCTTCAGGCAAACCTGCCCTAGAGTCCTTCCTAGTAGGCTGCAATCTGAAATCTGGCACTTTTTAGGGTTGTTGGCTATAGAAGAAAAAGTATTCCATCCTTAGCCTCTGTCAGGGTCCACCCTGGGGCCAGCTGGATTTCCCTGCTGTCAGGATAGCCAATGATAAAAGGAGTGACTAAGGGAAAGTGTATTTGGAGGTGAGGAGAGGGTTCTGTAAATGAAGAGAAGGCTAGGGGTCAGTTTAATAAGTCCTGGGTTAGGAAAGTCTCATACTTCCACAGTTTTTCTGGACCATGGCAGTGCCAAAAGGAAAAGGTTTATATATGCAAGACGTGTGGGGTATATAAGAGTTTCTAGGATATGTGTCAGTGTTGAAAGGCAACTCAGGTTAATACAATTAACCCCTTAATTTTATATATGAGTAAACTGAGACCTAGAGAGGAGGAGTGGCTTGCCCAAGATCATATAGGTAATTAGCTAAAGAGCTAGGAATACAGAACTCCAAGTCCATTGCCTCCCACTAGGCCATAGTGCTTGAGAGCCTGAATCATCTCTGATCCAACCCCTAGACACCAGAGAGTGTCCCAGACCTTACACTCTGCCACCAGCTGGGGAAGCAAAGTCCAGCTCTTGGAGAAAAGGAGGAAGGGAGGGCGGGAATTTGGGGACCCAAAGGAGGATAAAGAGAAGAAGGAATTGTTCACTGAGAACCCATCGGTCCACCAGCCTCCTTTCTGCCCCATGGCACTTAATGAGCCCTCTCGGCCTGAGAGGCCCTGAAATCCAGGCCAGGTTTTCATGCCGCCTTTATCAGCTCTGAGTGAATGAGCGGTGGCCAGGTTAATCCGGACCCGCCGGGCGTCTGCAATGGCCTAAGCAAAATTCTGGCACGGAACAGGGTCCGTGGGAGTGAAGCGACTGGGCTGATGAGGGCAGGACTGGTGGAGTTGAGTCTAGGGGTTCTTTCTGGGGCCCTGGGACGGAGGGCTTTCAGTCTTCGAGGTATTACTGATATTACTTCTGACTCCAAGAGTATCTCCAAGCTCTGGGGGCCAATGATCGAATCCAAGGGGCCTGGTTGCCAGCCCCACCCCCAGAGGATCGGGTAGCTAGTGCACTAGTTCAAAAATATCCCCATTTCGCGTTCGAAGACCAGGTTTCCCCTTCGTAAAGTACCAGAAAGGTGCTCCAGATTCTCGGCCTCGAATGAACGCTACCTCATGGCCCGTGCCGCCACCCTTTCGGACGCCAGGGCACACCCTTTGACCCGGCGTGGACAGCCCCCATTGCCGATGGTATGGAGTGGGGCGGGGCGGGGGGCGGAGTGGACGGGAAGAATCATATTCTCAGAATTTCTGAGGACAGACAGAAGAACTCAGCTGGGCTTGCAGATGGAAGGTCCTTAGTGTGAAAGTGCACCGCTTGGGGCAACTTTTGGGGGCTCAGAGAGAAAGAAGCGCGCCTGGCTTTATACTGGTACTTTTATACTGTTTCTAGTTCCCGACATCCTCAGGCTCCTCATGGCTTTCAGTCCGCAGTAACACTACTCCTCCGAACAATGTTCAGTCCCCCGTAATGCCCACCACCACCACACAGGCGTACAAGAGAGTATCAGGTCCCCTCAGCCTTAAGTCAGAGTCCAGTTCTCTGTCAGAGCTCAGACCCATTAAGGCTCTGAGCACGCAGCTTATTCCACGCCCAAGCCTCCAGCCTCAGTCTCGGGTGAGTTCTGCGGGCTCCCCCTTCTCCCCCCGCCCACCTCAGACTCGGGGCGGGACCAGAACGAGGAAGCCCTCGTGGCACTGAGCCAATGAGAGAGCGCTATGGGACCACACCCCTCCAGGCTCCGCCCCTTCTCCGTCTGACCTCAGCCTGGACGGAGCAGTTGTGTCTCGAATCTCCATCTAACCTGGTAAGGGGAGTGCCTGTCTGTCCATACCAGCTTAGGCATCCCTCCAGGCCGACTGTCTCTGCCGCAGCCACCTCCCCTTCAAGGAACTGGAAGCATTCTTTCTCCTCTTTCTCGCCCTCTCCCCCACCTTCGCATTTCAATATGTATCCTGCCTTTCCCCTGTAGCTGACCCTACAGCCCGTCAGAGGTCATATACAGCTTTCTCTGTTTCCAGGCTGAGACAGGAATCTCCCCTCCCCCACTGCCTAGCCTCCAGTGTTTCCCTGCTTATCTGAACCTACCTCCTTCAACACTCAAGAGTTCTTACTGTGATCTGACTGAACTCTATCCTGCTACATTCACTACTTGCTCTGTTCACTCCAGATCTGATCAGTTCACACTCCCGGCACCTTGACATTCCCTAACCTAACCCATTCCCGAGTCTTTCCTACGTAGTATCTCTTCTTTCCGATAGAAGGTGACTGGGTGGAGAAATGGTGAAAGGAGAGACGTAAGAGGATGGAGGCTAAACCCCAGAAGCCCGACCTGCTCCTCGAACTCTAATGCCTTCCGAATGGTAGACCTAAACTCCCCTTCCTCGGGCTGGAGAGAAGGTGATTGTGTAGAGGGGACAAGGGGTGCACGCGGTCTGAATTCCTTCCCGGATTTGTGGGAAGCAATACCAAATAGGGATACAAAAGTATCATTCTGCCTTAATTCTTAAAAGTCCGGCGCTCCTCACTCTTCTGTAGGGACAACTGAGGCAGGAAGGATCATACAATTCATGCTTGTTCACCCATTCCAACCAGTGAACTGTGATGCCAGGGGCCAAAGACACCTGAACTCACTGCTATCCCCCTGGCTCCAGCCTATTTCATTCCTTCTTTCTGGGCCTCAGTTTCCCTATTCTTAGTGGGCAGCCCGCCCCCCCCCCCTCGCGCGTGCGCAGCTCGACCTCAAGACTCCCGCGACAGTGAGGAGCTAAAATTCGCTGCCGCCCACCGGCCAGCTGGCCCGGCCGGGGCCTGGGGGGGGGGGGGGGGGAAGAATGGGGAGAAGGGGGCAGGGAGGAAGGAGAGGAGATGGATATGCTGCGCGGGGTCTCCTGTCCCCTCCTGGTATGGGAAGTGAGAGGGGGAGCTAGTGGTTAGTTCGAGCTCCCCAGATCCAGCTCTTGAATGGGGTCGGGGATCCTTCAGCTTAGCCCCAACCCGAGCACAAACATGTTTACCGACGTGTAGACAGAGGCGCGGCTAGGGTGGCCCCGAGGGCCTCAGGGAAGAAAGGGGGAGGGGTTCCCTAGGGCCATAACTTTCCATTCTATTCCTCCCACCTAGCTTAGCGCAGTCGGAGACCTGGCTCAGTACCCCTAGGAACTGTCCTAGACCTCTCCTCTAGGAAGATCCCGGGAATCTGTCCAGTTCCTTCGGAATCCAGGGACCCGCTATCCTTGCCCCAGTGCCTCTGCAGGATCCAGAACCCCAGCGTGACCCCAGGCCAGGCCCTGGACCTCCTTCTGTTCCACCCTTACCCGGGCCCTCAGTTTCCCCGGGTGGGCAGAGCCCCCGCCAGAGGGGCGGAGGCGGTGCCTCGGGCCTCCCCGCGGCTCCTAGCGCGGCAGGACGCAGGGCGGTGTTTTGGGCGGGTCATTGCCCTAATAACTGGAGGCAGCCCCAGCCCCAGATGTGTACCTCCAGTCCAAGCCCCTGTGTGGAAGCCTTGGTGAACCAAGCCTGGGAGGGGCTCGAGTTAGAGCTGAAGCAGGGAAACAGGGAGCCAGGGACGTGGAGAATGTGAATCCGCAGCTATGGCCAAGCTATTTGCCGGGGTCGCAGGGGGCTGCGTTATGGCTTGGTCATTAGCTTAATGACTAGGAGACTTCCCCAACTCCAGATCCTGTCCTGTATTCCTGACCCGAAGACCCTCCCAAGGAACCGAGAAGCATCCTGGTCCCCAACCACAGCCCCTCACCATCCCCTACCCCAAACCTAGCCCGAATCCCACATCCTCTGTTCTAGTGCCCCTATTTCAGTAGTGTCGGCCCCAGTCCCATTCTCAGTTCTTCATCCCTAGTCTCCGAAGCAACCCATAGCTTGCTCCGCACCCACAGACCGCAGCCCCAGCGGACCTAGCCCTGGCAGGGGCCCGGATCGGGGCTGGGAAACGAATAGCCTAGACCGGAGCTTTGGGAATGCGGGGCAGTGGATGCGGGGCCAGGATGTGGGAGAAATGAAGAGGACTACTAAGCTGGAGATCAGGGAATATGGGGTTGAATCAGGGCCGGGAAATGCGGAGCCAGTGCTCTGGTGATGCTGGGCCAGTGTACCTGAAGCCTCCGGCGCCGAATGATGCCGGAATCGTCCATGGCGGCGGCAGCAGTAGCAGCGGCAACGGCGGCGGCGGGAGAGGGAGCGGCTGCTCTCCGGCCCCCTGTGAGGGAGGGAGTGGGGGGGGGAGGGAGGAGCCGCGGCGGCGGGAGAAGGTGGGGGGCGGGGGCGGAGCCATGAGGGGAGGCCTGAACAGTCACTGCGTCTGGGAGCTGTAGCCGCAGCCACGGCCACTACAAGAATCACCTCAACCTCGACAGACACGATCCCCTCACAAAGACATGATCCCCTAGCCACAGAAAAATAACCCCCCTGACAAAGGTCTAAAGATGTCTTCACAGAGACCTCTCCTGTGGAGAAACCCTCTCTCTCCCCTTACAGTGGCATCCAGCCCCAGCTCCCCCCCAAAAAAAGAATACTCCCTTTCAAAAATAGAGACTCCTTTACAGGGACACCCAAAGGATGAGTTGGGCGTAACCCGGGCCAGGACCAGCACCGGAGCAAGATAAGGTCATATTAGGATGTAGCTAGGGGAGATGGAGGGAAAAGTAAACAGCCTCCGAAATACGGAGAGAGAGAGCAAGAGAGAGAGCATCCCAAGAGTTAGTCCATCCAGGCACTTGAACCTCCTTCTCCTGGTGCATATCAGAGGGTCTTTTCCCTGTGCTCTTTCCCCACATACTTAGGAAGTCCTTTCCATAGCCCAGTCACCTTTGGACAGGCCTTGGTTCCGAAGGGAAGGTGGGCAAAGGCCCAAGTCCTTTTCCCTGGGGTGGACAAGATGGCCTCACCTTCTTCCTCCCTCTCCTTTTCTCTCTCCCTTCCCCATTGTATTTCCCTTACTTCCATTTTTAGGACCCCAGCTTTTTGTTCTCAGCTAATGGATTCTCAGGACCAGAGCCAACAAGCCAACAAGATGAACTAGTGCGAAGACTGGACTCTCTGGGCCTCTGCAGAGTGGATGCAGAAAGGAGCTGAGCGGGTCTCAGGAATTCTGTCTTCCATCCAAAGGACAGGTCCCCAGGGGAAGTGACATTCCTGACCCTAGAGCTGGAACTGTCAGAGACTGGGGTCACCTTGTACACCAACGCCACCTTCCGGCCAGTCCTAAGGCTACCACGGGGGTCTGGAAGGGATTGGGGAAAGTGCCTTTATCTCTGTTTCTTCTATCTTTCTGTGTCTCTGAGTGTCTCTCCCTATTCCTCTGAATTTTTTTAGTACCAACAAATAGGTTCCTCCTCACTCTATGTCTCCCTCTGCATCTTTCCCTCTGACTCTTCTGCTGTATCTGTCTCCGCCTTTGTCTCACTCTTCCTCCTGTGTTTCTCTGTGTCTCTCTCCCTTTAACTTTGTTTCCATCGGTCCAGCCCCCTCTTAGGTCTCCTTGTCGCTCTCCGCGGTGCTGATCTCACTCAGTTCCATTCGCCCCAGAACTAAGAAATCAGATTTCCCAGTTAAGGTTAGGTGTGGAGCTGGTGTGAAACAGCGGTTCTGCTGCCCGAGTCCGAGACAGTCTAGGCACTTGAATCCTTCTCCTAATTTGACGAGGGGGGCAGAGGGAGTCTCTCAGACACTCTATTTAAACAAGTTATTCTTCTACTACCTCATCCCTCACTCAACTGAGAGCTCTCAGATATTCTTGCCTCCAGCTCCTCCCTCACCTCCCCAACTGGGGGAAAATAGAATAGTCAGACAGGAGACTATATGGAGCTAGAAGGCAGAAGCACTGACTCCTGCACCCGTGGTGCTCCCTGTAGCCCCCAACACACAGAACACAGAAGAAATTGTCACAAATATCCATTACACAAAGATACACATTCAGTCACACCCCCTCCACAATACACTACAGCAAGCTCTTACAGACACTGACATCCACGTACAGCAACTTAGGAGACACTTTTCCCATTTCTCTCCCCCCGTCTTCCCCAATGATGACAAAGATTCAGGTCTGGCCCACATCCTGTCCCAGAGAGAGAGAGAGAGAGAGAGAGAGAGATCCAAGCTTACACAGACACATTTTGAAATCCAGCCATTCTGTTCACTTTGTTCACTTCTCCAAACCATTCTTGACAGTTCCTGTAAATCGGCCTCTTGGGCTGGGGAGGGCGGCCCCTTGTCGTCCTCTGCCCCGCCCTAACCTCTTTCGTCTCCCTGCCCTGCCCGCCCCATCCCACACGGTCCCTCCTTCTCCCCGATTGGGCTCCTCCCTCCCTTCCTGGGTCCTGCAGCTCTCACTAAGTCGACCGTAAGAGAAGCAGGGAGCAGCGAACCTTGGACAGTGCTACCTGGAGAGGTTGGAGCCAGGTAAAATCCCACCAGCCCAGGGCCTCTGGGGCTGGAGGAAGCAGGAAACATGTTGCCGCCTTTCCTTCATGCCCTCTTTGGGATTGAAACTTTCATGAGCCCCGGGATTCCTTTGGAGGAGCAAATATTTAGATTCCATGGAGTGGGGGTTCCCCTGGAGTTCACTAACCCAGACTCTGCAACCTGAGCCTGAAATGAGCCAGACAACTAGTTATATGCAGAGATGGGACTCTGTGGCCACACGTGGACCAGACAGTTCGAAGGGCTGAGGGTGAGCAGCCACAGTTAAGCCGATTTAGCTCAGCAGAATGAGGGAGCAATGGGGAGGGGGGGAGTTATGGTAACCATGGCCCTGGTCCTTGTCAAGGTCACCAGAGCTTAAACTAAAGCAGACACCTGGATGAAGGTGCAGAGCTGAGGCATCTGGGAGTCAGGAAGCTGGGGTCCTGCTTGTAGTATGGGGCTGTGGAGCTGGGAGAAGGTAGCCCAGGGTCTCTGGTGGAAAGAATTGAGAGTTGAAAATCCAAGATCCCAAGAATGAGTTGGTAGCTTTTGTTAGGATGAGCTGTGTGCCCAGTCAAGACCTTATCTGACATGCAGGCCTCCCCCCCCCCCCCCCCCACCACTAGGTAGTACATTTCTGTGGAGAGGGGTAGTAGGGAGAGAATGAGACAGGATAATAAGCCTGTTACCCCCAAAGGTACTATGAAGGAGAATTCCATGAACTCAGCTCAGTTTCTGATCCTCAGGTGGACATGAGAGGCATTGTGGCTTGGGTCCTAGGCCTAGCCTGGGCCATGAGTCTGCCAGGGACCCAAGGGGTCTTAGGGCTGCCTGGAAATGATGGTGGTGCTGGTAGCCCCAAATGCCTTGGTTTAGGGCAAGCCAATGAGGAATCCAAGTTCAATGGGGCACCAGGTTGGTGCAGACTCCATTCTACTGGTAAGTGATACCCCTCCCCTTTCTAATCTTTCTAGGCTAGACAGATGGTCCCCCTCTGGACTTCCCACCTCCCAGAATTCATTCATTCAGGAAAACCAGAGTGAGCACACTCTCACCCTAAGGTTGATTCAGGTCACCACAATCCTGTTTCCCACCCAGGGAGGCCCCAGTTGCACCCAGAGCCCCTCTCATATGATCCCAAGCTGAAGAATTTCAGGGGAAGGCAGACCCATCTGATGCCCTCCATCACATGTGCCAAACCCCTCTTCCAGTGCAACTTACCATTTCTCTTCTTTCCACTCAGGCTCCCCCATAATGGCAAGCATCTGTCTGATTTGGGATCGCTGTGGGGGCTTAAGCCACAGGTGAGTAAAGTTCTTCTGTTCCCTCCACTGCTGGACCACTCTGGAATAGATTGGTAATTAATAAACTAGAGGATTTGCATGTTTTTTACATGATTTGAAGACACTCTGGGACCTAGCCATAGAGACTCCCCATATTCCTTAAAGTCTAACCTAGAAAAAAATGTCTGGACTTTACTTCCTCCTCTGTACACCCTACACCCCTGCTTCCCTAGCCCAGTATATGTCTGTGGAATTGGTTTTCTTTTTCCTTTCTTTGAGGACATTGGGGTTAAGTGACTTGCTCAGGGTCACACAACTAGTGTCAGAGATTGGATTCTCTGACTCCAGGGTTCTCCTGACTCCAGGGCAGGTGCTCTATCTGCTGCACCACCTAGCTGCCCCCTGTGGAATTCGTTTTCTAAGGCTCCCCATTCTATGATCTCTCTTGGGCTCTTCCAGGTGTGAATCCTTCCTACAAAGTCTCTCCTATTTCCTCCACTGCTCACCACTGGCAGCCAATTGGACCCATCTGAAGAGGCATGGGAGTATCCAGGCCCTGCCGATCTGTGCTGCCTTCTGTGACCAGTGGTAAGACAGGGATAAGGTCAAAGATATGGGTAAGGACTGCAGAGGTCTTATTTTAGAGAAGTGGATCCTAGTGCAGTTAGGAATCTGGGGCAATTCTAGGGGAGGGACCTGACATGAGGAAAGGTGCAGGAATGAGTCAGTACTAAGGATTAGTAAGGAAGGTAGACATTTCAATTAAGAGGTATTGAAGCCTGCATCTTCAAATTCTTTCCTGGTCATTCCTGACCAGGATGAAGTTACTGGTCTAACTTCAGTAGAGGATGAAGGAAGCTTAGATCCCAGTGGGTCATTCAATGTAGGGCCATGGTGATTAAATTCCAGAGGCAGAAAGGATTGGGGCACCTTTGTGGTGGGGTATAGAGACTGCCTGGCAGTATATAACTGGGGGAGATTGGTCTAGGGAGGCTGTGGGAAACAAAGTTGGATGAGTGGGACCACAAGGTAGAAGATTCTGAATGCCTAGGCAGGGCAGTTGGGGTTATGTGACTTGCCTAAGGTCACACAGCTAGTAACTGTTAAGTGTCTGAGACCACATTTTGAACTCAGGTCTTCCTGACTCCAGGGCTGGTGCTCTATTCACTGTGCCACCTAGCTGCTCCCATGAGCATTTTTGACTAAAGGAAGGAAGGGTGTGGTGAGAGCTTGACTTCAGGACATGATTCAGAAAGACAGAGAAAGATGAATGCTGGGGAGAGGTTAGCTATTCAACAGTTCAGGCTAGAGGAGGGAACATGAGTCCAGAACACTGATGCTCTACTCCTGGATATTTAGTTTTGACAATTCTGTGAGGCCCTCTCTGGTCTGGGGTGTGGGACTAGACTCCCTAAGTCCCTTCCATTTCTAAAACCATGATTCCTTAATGTTCTCTCTGTCTATTCAGGTTTTCAGCCTGCAAAGATGATCTGACCTGCGGTCGGAATTGGCTCTCCCAACCAGAAGGAGGGATCTGTGAGGGTGGCTGTCTCACCTTTGACCAGGTAAGAGTCCACCAGAAGTCCAGTCCCACGTAGCCACAGGTGCTGCCAAGTCATGTTTCTCCACACTCTCTCATGGTCTTGGCCCAGCCCCTCCCTCATGTCCACACCTATACTTCTTCCAAATATTGGCTAGGCCCTTTCTTGCTTCCTTTGGCTTTGGCTTAGGTCCCTATATAGAGACACTAAATATGAATCTCACCTCCTCTTGCCTCCATTCCATATCTGACACTCACCCTATGAGTAGGGCCTTGCCTCTCCCGCTGTCCTAGAGCCCACTTCCTCAATGCGGATTGCTCAGCCTCTCTCTCTTCTCCCCTTAGTCTCACCCTCCTATCACTAAATGTGGATCTAGTTAGCCCCGCCCCTCTCATCCACTATGGATTCCATTCTAACCTGGGCTGATCCTGCAGACCTTCCTGGACGCGAAAGACTTGTGTGGTTCTGCACTGGGAGACTACTTGGTTGCTGCGCCTGCTCTCTGTCCCTGCCTTCAGCTCTCCATCTCTGACCCGCAGCCGCCTGACCCAGAGATCCCATTCGGCATCGCCTGCCCAACCTGGCCACTGCCGCGACCTCGAGGGCGCCAGAGCCATCGTCTCAAACGCGCGCTGCTCCTCCCTCCTGGGGGACTCGGCAGTGGCAGCGGCAGCGGCAGTGGCAGCGGCCCCTAGAGGGTGCGCTCTGCCCGGGTGAGGGGAGTCAGGAAAGGAAGGAAGGGAGATTTAGGGTTGAGAGCTGGGAGCCTTGACAACCATTCAGCACCCGGGTGGAATCACTTAGAAGTCCCCTTTCATCAACCCTCCCTTCCCCAACTCTAGCTGCTGGCTTCACGACGCTGAGCCGCGGGATTTTGTTCTCAGACCCCTGTTAACAGCCCAGGCAAGTGGAATACAGCACTGACTCCTCGAATAAAATGCCCGGCTGAAGAGACCAAGACTCAGCTGTTTCTTGGGGGGTAGGAGTGGTGGTGGGGGTACTTAGGAGGTAATATAGTCTAGGAGTCTCCCCCGAGTCTGAAGAGCCACAGACAGTAATCTGGAGGATAGGGGATGGGGCATGGGACTCTTCCACCCCAACCCTGCCCCAGTCTTCAGGTATGTATATATCAACTCCAGCAGGAGGAGAGATTCACACAATATGTGTTTCAGGGGCAACAGATATCCACCCCAGGTTTGGGCCTTTTACCTGCTACGACAGTGGAAAGAATACTTTATTTGGAATCAGAGGACCTGGGTTAGAATCCAAACTCTGGTTGTGGCTACCAATGTAACACTGGGGAAGTCATTTAGACTCTCTGGATCTATTTTCTCATTTTGTAAAAGGAAGAGGTTGGACTACACTCTCAGAGGTCTTATTGTGCTATAGCCATCCCATGCTTTGATTTAGGTTATTCCCTACCCTACTACCATCCGGCACACTCACTTCATCTAATAAATTCCTCCCACCACATGCCATTATCCAAACATAGTGTCTTTTCCCTGACACTAATGGTTCCTGGCTCTGGACTCATTCAGGACCAAGTGCTGGGAGTATGGCCTCTAAAAGAGGGGCCACTTTTTAATATTTGTCTCTGGTTCATTCATTATAACCCCACTCCAGAATATGTGTATGGGGTGTTCAGGGAGGATTAGCACCTCTAGTGTGAGGGCTTGCTGAGCTCTTTTCAGCCATTTTCAGAGACGCACATCTACCTTCTATGTTTACCTGGCACACAACTCTCACCTGTGGCTCCAAGAATCTGTAGCATGCACAGCAGCCACACTCCATAAAACCATTTCTGTCGATGGGCTAAACCAGGTTAAGGATAACTGATAGGCCTCAAATCTGTCAATGAGTTAGAGGGATATTTATTCCAAGCATGTGAAGGCTTCCCCTGGCAGAATAGATAGATAAGAACAATATGTTCCAATGGCTATGAAGGTGGCTGAAGCAGGTGCTGTGGAGTGTTTAGAGCTTGGTCAGACATTGAAAATACCAAAGACATCCACTGCATTCTGAGCCCTTGCCAGTCATCTTGATTTTTGTCTTGCCACTGGGCTTTGATGACTCTAGAAGACAGACTGAGGCTGACAACTTTGCCCAACTCTGCCTCACTTAAATGTAATCCATGCACAAGTCAAAACATCACCCCATAATGTCATGGTCCACTTCAAAAACATAGAATCAACAACAAAAACAACAAACCCCAGAACAGAATTTTGGGGAAAATATTTTAAACAGATCTTAGGTTTATCTCATGTCTAGGATTTTATCAAAAGAGTGACCATATCCCACCTAGAAAGGTATTCAATAGGGTATAGGAAAAATATATTTTCTCCACTACAAAAGAAATGTTTTAAAACACACACACAACTTTGACAAATACTTAAAACATGAAACAGTAACTCATAACTCCTATACTCCCTGCAGGTTGATGCTTAAAACATTGTAGGATTATGTACTGTACAAACAGCACATTCAAGGTCCAGATCTGGTAAGTCAGGGCAGACTTGTTAGGTTTGTCCTCCTGACCAGGTAGTTATCTGCTTCTTAGAGGAGATTAGAAATCATCTCTTGCTGCCAGACACCCGACTTCAATGACCCCTATATAGATTGCCAAGGTTTGAAACGTCCACCTCAAGATCACTGGTCATTTGTGCTCTGGGAAGGAAACATGAAGCAGAATATACAACTACAGTTTTGAGAAGCACTCAGACTTACCTAGAAGAAGCACACACTCTTTTTTTTTTAATTTAAGATTATAAAATTCTAAACTTAAATATGAAAAAGGATGATATTTATAAATACCCCGTAGAATATAAAAATAGGATTCTATATAAAACTGAATCTCCATTTCATGCCACATGGTTTTATTCTTTTGTATTTCTAAAATACATTTTTATTGGAGTCCTACCAAATTATTTTTATGACATGAATATGGTGCTGATATCTAAACCAGGAAGAGCCAAAACAGAGGAAGAAAATTATAGACCAATTTCCCTAATGAATATTGATGAAAAATTTAAATAAAATATTAGCAAAGAGATTTCAGAAATTTATCACCAGTACAATACTCTATGACCAGGTGAGGCTTATACTAAGAATGCAGGTTCAATATTAGTAAAACTATCAGCATAATTGTCCATATCAATAACAAAACTAACAGAAATCATATGGTTATTTCAATAGATGCAGAAAAAGCTTTTGACGAAATACAGCACCAATTCCTATTTAAAAAAACACTAGAGAGCATAGGCATAAATGGAGTTTTCCTTTAAATAATAAGTAGTATCTATCTAAAAGCCAAAAAACCATTAGCAAGCATTATATGTAATGGGGATAAGCTAGAAGCTTTCCCAATAAAATCAGGAGTGAAACAAAGATGCCCACTGCTATCATTCAATATTGTACTAGAAATGTTAGCTTTAGCAAAAAGAGAAGAAAAAGTTGAAGGAATTAGAAGAGTTAATAAGGAAACAAAACTACCATTCTTTGCAAATGATATGATAGTATACTTAGAGAATCCTAGAGAATCAACTAAAAAAACTACTTGAAATAATGAACTTTAGCCAAGTTGGAGAATATAAAATAAACCCACATGAATTATGAGCATTTCTATATAATATTAACAAAGCCCAGCAGCAAGAGATAGAGAAATTCCATTTAAAGTAACTGTAGAAAATATAAAATATTTGGGAGTCTACTCACCAAGACAAACCCAGGAACTATATGAACAAAATTACAAAACATTTTTCACACAAATAAAGTAAAATTTATACAATTGTAAAAATATCAATTGCTCAGTAGGCCAAGCTAATGCAATAAAAATTACAATTCTACCTACATTAATTTACTTATTCCATGCCATACTAATCAAACTCCTAAAAAAAATTACTTTGTAGAAGCAGGAAAAACATTTAAAAAATTCATCTGCAAGAACAATAGGTCAAGAATATCAAGGGAATTAGTGGGAAAAAAATGCAAAGGAAGGTGGCCTAACCATACCAGATCTAAAACTATATTATAAAGTTGCAATCATCAAAACTATTTGGTACTGGCTAAGAAATAGAGTGGTGGATCAATAGAATAGGTTCAGTACACAAGACAGTAATAAATTACTACAATAACCTACTGTGTGATAAACCAAAAGACTCCAGCTTCTGGGATAAGAACTCACTATTTGACAAAAACTGTTGGGAAAATGTGAAAATAGTATGGCAGAAACTAAGCATAGACCAACATCTCACACTGTCTACCGAGATAAGGTCAAAATGGGTACATGAGTTAGACAAAAAGGGTGATACCATAAGCAAATTAGGAGAGCAAGGAAGAGTTTACCTGTGAGATCTATGGAGAAGGGAAGAATTTATTTTTTAAAATTTTTCTGCTTTTTTGAGGGCAATTGGGGTTAAGTGACTTGCCCAATGTCACATGGCTAGTTTTTGTGTTAAGTGTCTGAGGTCAAATTTGAACTCAGGTCCTCCTGACTCCAGGGCCAGTGCTCTATTCACTGCGCCACCCAGCCGCCCTGAAAGGAAGAATTTATGACCAAACAAGAGATAGAGAACATTATGAAATACAAAATGGATAATTTTGATTACATTAAATTATAAAGGCTTTGCATAAACAAAGCCAATGTACCCAAGATGAGAAAGAAATTGGAAAACAGTTTTTACAGACAGTGTTTCTGATAAAGGTCTCATTTCTCAAATATATAGAGAACTGAGTCAAATTTATAAGAATACAAGTCACTCCCCAACCGATAAGTGGTCAAAGGCTATGAACAGGCAGTTTTCAGACAAAGAAATTAAAGTTATTTATAGTCATATGAAAAAATGCTCTAAATAACTGATTAGAGAAATGCAAATGAAAACAATTCTGAATACCACCTATCAGATTGGCTCATAGGACAGAAAAGGAAAATGATAAATATTGAAAATGATTGGGAAAAATTGGAACACTAATTCATTATTGGTGGAGTTGTGAACTGATCCAATCATTCTGGAAAACAATTTGAAACTATGCCCAATGGTTTATAAAACTGCACGTACCCTTTAATTCAGGTGAATTTCAGAAAAACCTGGAAAGATTTACATGAACTAGCCAGGAGAACGCTATACACAGTAACAGCAACATAGTGTGATGATCAACTGTGATAGACTTAGCTCTTCTCAGCAATACAATTCCAAAGATCTTACAATGAAAAATGCTATGCATCTCCATAGGAAAAAAAAATTGATGGAGACTGCACACGTATAACTTCTATTAAATTACTTGCCTTCTCAAAAAGGGAGGAGGAAAAGAGGGAAAGAATTTGGAACTTAACATTTTTTTAAATAAATGTTTAAGATTGTTTTTACATGTAATTGGAAAAAATGATGTAATTGGGAATGTAATTTAATAAATTGGGATGTAATTTAATAAAATAGATTAAATGTATTTTAAAATAAGATTTATTTTTGTTTTCCACTTAATAGTATTTTATTTCTCCAATTAATAGTATTTTTTTCCAATTACATGTTAAGATAGTTTTCAACATTCATTTTGATGAGATTTTGAATTCCAATTTTTTTCTCCCTCCCTCCTTCCCCTCCCACCTCCTCAAGACAGTATGATGTTGGTTATACACATGCAATCATATTAAACATGTTACCACATTAGCCATGTTGTGAAAGAAGAATTAGAATAAAAGGGGAAAACCACCAGAAAGGAAAAAAGTTAAAATTGAAGACTTCGATCTGCATTCAGATTCCATAGTTCTTTCTCTGGATGTGGATAGCATTTTCCATCATGAGTGTTTTGGAGTTGTTTTAGGGTCTTGCATTGCTGGGAAGAGCTAAGTCTATCAAAGTTAGTTATCACACAATATGGCTTTTACTACCTACAATGTTCTCCTGGTTCTGCTCACTTCACTCAGCATCAGTTCATCTAAGTCTTTCCAGGATTTTCTGAAGTTCGCCTGCTCATCATTTCCTGTAGCACAATAGTATTCCATTACATTCTTATACCATAACTTGTTCAATCATTCCCCAGTTGATGGGCATCCCCTCAATTTCCAATTATTAGCCACCACAAAAAGAGCTGCTATAAATATTTATGTACATGTAGGGGCTTTTTGCTTTTCTTTGATCTCTTTGGAATACAGATCTAGGAGTTAGTGGTATTGCTGGATCAAAGGATTTTATAGCCCTTTGGGAATAGTTCCAAATGGTTCCCCTAACACTTGGACCAGTTTGCACCTCCACCAATAATGCATTAATGTTCACATTTTTTCACGATCCCTCCAGTATCTGTCATTTTCCTTTTCTGTCATATTAGCCAATCTGATAGGTGTGAGGTGACATCTCAGAGTAGTTTTAATTTGCATTTCTCTAATCAATAGTAATTTTGAGCATTTTTCATGGGGCTATTGATAACTTTGATTTCTCTTTCTCAAAACTGCCTGTTCATATTCTTTGACCATTTATCAATTAGGAAATGCATGTCACATTTTGAAAGTAATCAATAAAATCTTCAGGCTATTCTCAAAACTGTCATGATTATGTTTCCTTCTGAATTCTTGTTCTCTTCTGTGCTTTTAAAAATATGCAAATAACCTTCTTTGTCAGAACTATTACTAACCCCTTCTATCCTCCATTCAAATTAAAAATAAAGACAAAGAAAAAAAGCCCTTGTGACAAATAAGCATAATCCCCTCCCCTGCGGAATCAATCTACCCAAGGGTCATGTCCAAAAATGTATTTCTCTTTCTGTACCTTGGCAATCACCTTTCTATCAGCAAATGGATAACTAGCTTCATTACAAATCCTCAAGAGGCAAGTTTGGTCGTTACATTGATCACAGTTTTTAAGTCCTCAAAAATTAGAGTCAGATATGACTGAACAATAAATTTTTCTTCCCAATGTTACTGTCTTTGTATACATTTTTCTCCTGACTGTTCTCACTTCATGCTTCAGCAATTCACTCTACCCAGAGTTCTCTAAAACCATCTCTTTTGTCATTCCTTAAAGTATAATAACATTCCATTACATTCATAAATTACAATTTTTGCAGTCTTTCCTCGGTAGTATATGAGGCAAGCTAAGGCCCCATCTCCTTTGACTCTAATTCTTTCTTTTACTTTTATTTTGTCTTTTTAATTTTCTCCCCTCAGAATCAGGAAGTTTGTCTTGCTTGCAACAAATTCTCTATTATTATCCTCACTCTTTGCCATGCCATATATTCCCAATCCCCCCACTTATTTCCCTGGCCTGTAGTCAGGAGAACTCATCTTCCCAAATTCAAATTTGGTCTCAGACACTCTCTAGTTGTATAACCCTAGGAAAGTCAACTAACCCTGTTTGCCTCAGTTTCCTCCTCTGTAAAATGAGCTGGAGAAGGAAATGACAAACCACTGCAATATCTTTGTCAAGAAAACTCCAAATGGGGTCATGAAGAGTCAGATATGACTGAACAACAAGAGCAAGTTTTCAGAGTCTCTTCTTCTTGACTAAGATTTAACACCTCTTCAAAGCTGTAAATTCTTCCATTTCCTTCCTCCAGAGCTTTCATTTCATTTCTTCTAGGTATTCATGGAATTCTTATGGGAAATTATATTTTCCCCATAGAGTCTCTGCTTGCAGGCATCTTTTGGGAGACCTTGATTTATGACAATTTTTTTACTGTTTGGGGTTTTTTTCGGTATTTTTTTACTCTCTCCAGCTTTAACTCTTGAATTGGGGCTTTCTGCCAGAACATGGCTCCCACTTTTTTCCGTGCTTCTTAGGGGGGAGGGTAGGCCCTGCTTGATCTCAGTCTGGATTCTCTGGATTCCTACTTTGATCTCTACTCCCAGGGTTAGGCTCCTATGAATCTCTAAAGTTCATAGTGAAGGCTCTTTAGCCCCTTTGGTAGCATCTCAGGAGAGAGTATCAAGGGACTTCAGAGGCCCTGGTTGTGAGATGTCCCTGAGTAGTGCAGCACCATACAGAAGGGTTGCTGACCTTCTCCCTAGAGTGTCCAAGGTTCCTACTTGGGGCCTTTCAGACCACTCATGAGCTTTCTTGAAGAAGACCTCTGCTTGCTACCTTCCGACCCAGAATCCCCCATAGAGCATTTTCTTGGCCTGTCTCTGGTCATACTAGAATGCTACGGATCACTTGCCCTGGCTTTACTCATGACCCCCTTTCCTATTGTCCTCAGGCCTCTTGATTGACCTCTTGTCAAAAATCCTATATTGGTCACGTTCAGAAAAATATGTCTCAATTTACACTGTCTTTCACTTCTCTATCAGGAAGTGTAATATGCTTCATGAGTCTTGTGGAATCATGATTGGTCATTACATTGATCAGAGTTCCTAAGTCTCTTTTTTAACATTTGTTTATTTTTTTCCCCCACAGAATGGGAAGCTGTATTGTTAAAAGAAACACAAAAACTTAGGGTGAGTTTGAAAGAAGAGAGATATCCCAATCGCAGAGAAGGTTCTGCATAGTTCCCTGACTTCTGTACCAAAACTCCTGGTTCAGGATAATAGGGAGATAAAATGCTGCTTAGTTTCTAGAGCCAGAACCCTGGCTTGTGCTTGTGGGAAGGGGGGAGGAAGGCTGTGTATGTGTGTATATATGTATGCATGGGTATATGTTGGGGAGAGGGATGACTATGTGGGTTGCTCCCTTGATCCTAACACATAAACTGGACATTTCTACTGGGAATAGCGTCCTGGGGCAGATGAAGAGAAAGGGGCTGGCAAGAGCTGGGTAAAAAAGATAGGGCAACCAAGCTGGGTTTTTTGAAGGAATATCAAAATGACCTCAGAATGCTTCTTAGATGACTTTAACAGATTAAAAAACCCACCAAACTCACCAAAACCATGTGTTTGTCTTTCTTAGGGCAGGGTTGTTGTTTTTTTTTTTAAAGCAACACAGAAGTTACAGAGGCTACTTATGGGGGTGGGGGCTCAGCTCTGAAACCAGGATCTTAGACCCCCACCGCCTAGCCCTTAACTCCAGAGGACAAAGTCTAGAAGTTGGGGAATGGGGGGGAGGGAGAGGGAGACCTGCTTCTTCAGTATTAAGTGCATATGGAACAGGCCAAAATGATGACCCCTACAAATACACAAATGCACAGTACCCTGGGTATATGAGGATACCCATCTGTCCCCAGCAGGCCTCATGGAGTCATGGCCAAAGGGTAGGAAACAGGGGGATGAGAGAGGGGAGCTAATAGATGGGGATATAGTTGTGGATCTTGGTCCGGTTCCCCTGGGTGATGCACTCAGCAATCCACACAATGTTCCGGCACTCCTGCTCCTTGAGCTTCACAAAGGCATAGAAGATGCCAAAGTGGAAGTGGTTGAGAAAGGAAAGTTTGTTCAGTTTCACCTCCCGCTCCAAGAATCGGTCCTCCAAGGTCTTATCACCAGCATTGCTACCAGCCCTTTCAAAGACTCGTTTATATTGCAGGTGGTAGTCAGCCACCGTTTTGACCTCCTTGTAGTCCTCAGCCTGGGCCAGCAGGGCCAACCCCTCAGGGTAGAGCTTTCCACAGTGTGGAAACAGCTTGGCCCGGTCCTCCTTGGAGAGCTCAGTGCCAAAGGAGTTGACGGTGATGATGAAGGCTCTGCGGTCAGCCTCGAATTCCAGGAGAGGACACATGATGAGTGCCGTGATGCCCCCCAGCGCCGAGCAGAACCTGTAGAAAGCCTCTAGGTAAGCTTTATACAGCGTGTTGCGAATGATCTCGATGTTCATCTGCTCGAGGTCATCCTTAGAGATGCATTCTTGGAAGAATGAATAGAGTGGGGTGTCCACTAGGATAGCGTTATATAATTCTTCTGTCGTCTTAGCAATGCTCACGGCCTCCATCTGCTCAAAGCTACCTAGTGGGTGGCACTTTCGCACAAGCTCCGCGACGGTGCGATGATGCAAAGTCCCTCTCATCAGCAGAATGACGTTGTCAATCATGTAGCTGTAGGTGATGTAGTCCAGGAAGCTGGCCAGTGGTTCGTACGCCTGACTCCTCAGGAGACGGAACTCGGCCACCATCCTCTCCCGGAGTTTGTCATTAAGGACTGACACCGTTAGTGGGGATGTCTCATTTGCCAGAAAGTTCCCATAGTCCGTGGTCTGGAGGTGTAGTTTCATATCCTCGAGGGTCTCACACTGCTCCAGGTGGCGGTAATCTGCCAGTTTCAGAAACCCGGCCGTGAAGCCCCGGACCAACCCTTCCAAGTAGCCGTTGTCCACGTTGAAGTGGAGCTCTGAGAATGAGGGCATCCACATCTCGGCAGCAGTGGCAGCCTCGCGGACCTAATCAAGACCCCGCCCCCAAAGATCAGGTGACGCGTTGCTAGGGCCAGAGTTCCTAAGTCTTTTTTTTTTTTATACTTAATCCGGGTTAAATGATTTGCCGAGGGTCTCATAGCTCCTAAGTGTCTGAGGTCGCATTTGAATTCAGGTCCTCCTGACTTCAGGGCCGGTGCTCTATCCACTTCGCTACTCGGCCGCCCCGCCCAAGTCTTTCAAAGTTGTTTGCCTTAACCGTATTTTTATAGTACCCATTATCCTCCTGCTGGTTCTGCTTACTTCATTCTACATCAATGAGGACAGGGCTCATACAAGGGAGGGAATAAATAAGCATTTATTAAGTACCTTCTGTGTCCCAGGAACTCTGCTAAACACTTTACAAATAACATCTTACTGGATCTTACAGTTAGATGAAATTATTATCATTTTACAGTTGAAGCCACCCACTAGGTAGCTTTGAGCATTGGAGGCCGTGGGCATCGCTTAGATGCCAGGAGAATTATATTATGCTATCTCAGTGGACACTCCACTCTACTCATTCTTCTAAGACTGCATCTCTAAGAGGACCTCAAGCAGATGAATGTGGAGCCAGAGGTTGTGACTTGTCCAGGGTCACACAGTTAGTGTCTGAGGCTGGATTTGAACTTAGATCTTCCTGACTCCAGGCCCAGGGCTCCTTCCACTCTATCACCTCGCTGCCTCTTACAGGTTTCACAAAAATTACCTCCTTCATCATTTCTTACAGCACAATACTATTTCATCATATTGATATACCAGCACTTTTTCAGCCATTCCCTAATTGACAGGCATCTCTTCAGCTTCCAATACTTTGCCACAGCAAAAAGAACTGCTATAAATATTTCTGTAGATTCTTACCGTTTGTTTTGCTTAGAACTACTCCCTCCCTTAATCTACTCTTCCTTTTATTCCCCCCCACTTTCTTCTCCCCTTTCCCTCCCATTTCCTTATTAAATGAATTGCATTTCTGTATTCCACTGCATGTGTGTGCATTTTCCTCTCCATTTACCAGTTCAGATGACAGTGAGGTGCAAATGTTACCCATCCCCCCCTTCTTGTTTCCCTTACTTCTTCTAGGTCAGCGGTTCTCAACCTGTGGGTCAAGATCCCTTTGGGGATTGAATGACCCTTTCACAAGGGTCACAGGGGTTGCCTAAGATCTTCGGAAAACACATATTTCCGATGGTCTTAGGAACCAAGACACCGCTCCTCTATCCATCTCCAGGCGGGTCTGCCCACATGCAGATACACCCACATACAAGTATTAAAGGGTTGCAGCATTAGGAAGGTTGAGAACCACTGTTCTAGGTGTTCATGTGAGAAAATTTCCTCCTCCTTCCCTTGACCCCACCCTCACCCCCAAACAATAACAGAACAACTCCCAGGTCCTTTGTCTAAGCAGACTCCCTCTAAGACCCCTTAATGAGGATAGGGTTCACAGGGGACACAAGTCTCATCTCATATTAGAATATAAACAGCGTGTCCTTATAATAATAATCCTTTTTAATTATTTCTTCATGTTTACCTTTTTATGTTTCTCTTTACTACTGTGTTTGCGCTACAACATTTCGATACAGCTCTGGTCTTTTTGCTTGGAAGTCCTCTATTTCATTAAAAATCTACCCCAAAGCCCACCAGGATTAATTCAGTTTTTCTGGGTAAATTACTCTTCCTTGGAAATCTTTATCATTTGCCTTGCAGAATATCATATTCCAAGCTTTATAATGGTGGATACCAAATCATGTGTGAGGCTAACTGTGCCTTCATGGTACTTGAATTGTTTCTTTTTAAATTTAAGTGTTTTTTCTTTGACCTTGAAGGTCTAGATTTTGGTTATGATGTTCCTGGGGGTTTTCATTTTGAACTTTCTTTGGGGAGATAACTGATGGATTCTTTCTGTTTGGCCTTCTGGTTCTACGAGATCTGGGCAGTTTTATCATTCCTTGAAATATGTCTAGCCCCTTTCTTTGGTCATAGATTTCATGCAGTCCAATGATTCTTAAATGATCTCTCTGGTCTGTTTTCCAGGTCATTTGTTTTTGCTGTGAGATACCTTACATATTCTTTTTTTCCCAGTCTTTTAATTCTGTTTTTGTTGTCTCATGGATTCTTTAGCTTCTATTTGATCCATTTCTAATTTCTTGCTTGGGCAAGGATTTGTACATCTTGTGGCCAAGCTGTGAATTCTTTTTTCAATTCTTTCCTCTATAATTCTCATTTCTTTTTTTTTGGCAGGGGGGGCGGGGCAGCTAGGTGGTGCAGTGACCAGAACATTGGCTCAGGAGTCAGGAAGACCTGAGTTCAAATCTAGCCTCAGACATTTTCTAGTTGTGTGACCATGGGCAAGTCATTTAATCTCAGCCTGCCTCAGTTTCCTCAACTGTAAAATGGGAATAATAATAGAACCTACCTCCTAGGGATGTCGTGAGGGTCAAATATGATCATTGTAAAATGCTTAGCCCAGGGGTGGCTAGGTGGCGTAGTGAACAGAGCACTGGCCCTGGAGTCAGGAGGACCTGAGTTCAAATCTGACCTCACACACTTAACACTTACTAGCCATTAGACATTGGACAAGTCACTTAACTCCAATTGCCCCTCTCCCCCTAAAAAAGCCAAAAAAAAAAAATGCTTAGCACAATGCCTGGCACGTAATGAACCCTGAACAACTGTTAGCTATCAATATAATTTTCAACTTTTTCCTTTAGTGTTTTCATTTAATTTATAAAAAACATTTTAATGTGGAATTTTTTTGTATGGCTACATATATTTGTGATGGGCTTTGTTTTTCTTGCCTTCTCAATGAGTGAAGAGGAGGCAGAGGGAAGAGGAGAATCTGAACTTGAAAATAAAATGAAATTGATTTTTTAAAGCAAAAAAATTCTGATCAATAAAATGATAAATCGTGAGTCCAAAGGACAGAAGATAAAATATGCCACTCACTTCTTGCTAGAGAGGTAATGGACTTAAAATGCAGAATGAGGCATACATTTTTGGAAATAGCCAATATGGGAATTTGTTTTGCCTGATGATGCCTATTTGTTGTAAGTCAGGTTTTTTCCCCTCTCTTTTTGTTCAATGGGAGAGAGGGGAAGGAAGCTGAGGGGGAAATACTTGATAACCAAAAAAATAAAATTCAATTTAAAAAATTTAAATTCTTTAAACATTACTTCTTGCTTCATCTCTTCCGACAATTTTAGTTAAATTTGTTTAACTGCTTTTTGTTAAGCTGTTTTTGTTATTGTTATTTTAGTCTTTGGTTGTAAATGCTTTGGAATCATTCTCTTTCCCTGGGTCTGTGTCTTGAGCTTCCCTGTCGCCATAATAGCTTTTCATAGCAGGCTTCTTCTTTTGTTTGCTCTTCCATTTAGCCCACTTCTTGCTTTGGGGCTTTATGTCAGAACTGGGCTCTGTACGAGGGTAGGAACTGGTCCTGCTGCTGTTTTCTTGAGTTTTCAGGGACAACTCTGGCTGAGTGTCCCGAAAGTGCTGCAATCCAGGGAAAAGTTGGATTCCTGACCTTCTACTCTTTTCAGACCTGAGTTTAAGTCTAAGCATCATGACTATGGGCTTGCCGCACTTTGAGTTCTAGTGGACTGCCGCTAAGCTCAGCCACTGTCAGACAGCTAAAAAATCTCTTTTGATAAAGAATAACAGAACTGTAGACTCCTCTTTGTTCTGGGATTCCTGCCCTGATTATTCTACTGAGGGAATAGGCTAAGGTGTTAGTTAGAACTAAAACCATAGTGCACTTTTGGGATCTGAGGCATAGAGCTACTGCTTGCTTCTGAACTGGCTCGTTAATCAGTACATACCCTAGAGTCAAGGACTACTCCTCAATGGAATGCTGCCTCTAGATGCAGGTCTCTTCTCAATCCACCCTGGACTTGTGACCCCAAACTGGATTATTAGCAAATGTCTACCAGATTCCACCTTTCCCTGAACCCTGCAAAAGTTTAGTACCCTCTGAACTGGATTTGGGACCTCTTCTTGCTTTGACCCACACTGTCTTCCTATGTTGGAATGTTGTACAGCCATTCCTGACTAGACTGTCCCCAGTATCTCTAGACCTCTTTGTCTCCCTCTCATGACCTGGCCTGGAAAAATGACTCACTGATTTTTATTTCTTGGATTTCCTAATGAAGACTTGTATTTTCTAGATGTTTGAGGGCAGGAGAAAAAGAGCTTGCTATACCACTTCCCACCATTTTGTCATCTTCTAGCACATACTCTTGATTCAAGAAACTCTCAGAGCTTCTGGGAGAAAAGGATGGGAAGGGAATAAATATTTACGTGGTGCTCATTATTTTCCAGGCATTGTATTAAGTACTTTACTGTCTCATTTGGCCCTCACAACTATGGGGAGTAAGTGCTATTCTTAGCCCCATCTTATAGTTGAGGAAACTGAGGCCAAAAGAGATTGAGTGATTTGCCCAAGTCCACATGGCTAGTAAGTTTCTGAGGCTGAATTTGAACTTAGATCTTCATGACTCCAGGCCCAGTGTTGTATCCACTGTGTCATGTAGCTGCCTTGGAGCATCTTACCTTTCTACCTGTCAACCCTCATCCTTGTCATATTACCAAACCATTTTCTCTTCCTAACTTACAATTCCTTTTTTTTTTTTTTTACATCGATTAGTTCTGATCTTCAAAGTTCCTTACTGGTTTTGTGTTACAATCTGTTCACACTGTGGACCTTTCTTCAGAGATTTTAATATTCCTGTTTTGCTGCCTGATAGTAATGCCAATAGAACATTATTATTAAAAAAGATGGGCTTTTACTTTCTTGAGAAGCTTAGAGTCATTAAAGGAGTTTTGCAATTTCCTGAAGTCAGTTCAGCCCACTCTGCTTTCTTTTGTCCAGTTCTGAGTCCCACTCCTTGTCCTTCTGTACAGTGTATCCTAGCTCTTTAGAATTCGTTGTGTATTGAGGATAGAGCCAAAATGCCAGAGTAGTAGGAAGCGGTACACAAAACTCCTCTAAACAGACCTAGAAAATGCATCAGACTGAATCCTGATGGGGAAATCCAGAAGAAATCACAGTGAGTTATTTGTCTAGCTCAAGTCAGTATAGGGAGACAGAAAGAGAGGTCAGGATGAGGGGGGTCCAGGGAGGAGCTTTGTACCAGGGCAAGAAGAGATTCAAGGCTCAAGTATGGGCACCTTCAGACCCATACCACAGTAGCGCAGTGTATTCATCCAGTATCCAGTTCCAATCACAGATCTTGGGGGACTGGAAGGGAGACCTGTGCCATTAGGAGCGTTCCTAAGTAGAGAGCCCTGGGAAGTACAACTAGGAAGAAAGAAATTCAGCAGTCAGCTGCAGTGATGTGACTCAGACAACCCCCACCCCAGAGGCAGAGCACAGTCTCAGTTCCAGCATCTAGCCCAATTTTCCCAGGAATAACCAAGGCAGGAATCTCAGACCAAAGGGGAGCCTTTGGTTTTATCACTAAACCAAGTAGAACTTTCCACTGGCTGAGAGCATATAGTCTTAAGTCTACCAAACCTAAGCCAGAAACTTGCAAAGATCAGATCAGAGGGTAGCAATCAGACTTTGCCCTGGCTCAAATCATTTTGAGAGTACTGAAAGCTTTTGGATCCCCAGCCTGTCTTGAGATCCTGGAATAATAAAATACTCAATACTCCAAGAAAGCAGTAACAGGAAGAGCCCAGACTTGCCTTCTAGAAGTACAGCAGAGCCTAGATCTAAGATTAAGGCCAAAGTCAGGAAGTAGGCTGGAAGAAACGCAAACAAAAAAAGGACTCCAGCATAATGAGATATTGTGGTGGCAGGGAGACTCAAATCACATACACAGATGAGAATGACTCTAAAACATCTACAAGCAAAGCCTCAGAAAAATACACAGCCGGGGCACAAACTCAACTGCAATTCCTGGAAGAGATAAAGCAAAAGTTTAAAAAGTTTTCATGAATTGTAGATTTATAATTTATTTAAAATTATAATCTTTTGCTAGGCAAATTTTTTATTAACCTTTTTTTAAGCTTTAATTTCAGCCTTGTTCAAGAATAGTTTGGCTGCAAAGAATGAATCCCATATAACAATAAATCAAAAGAGCTGCGATGTCCAAAGGACTTCAAAATATTGGAGATCTAATTCTCCATATCCACAAACAAACAAAAACATTCTTGGGAAGAAAACTGTAAAATAAATGAGAGCCATGGAAGAAAGAATTGGAAATGGAATTAGCAGTTTGGCACAAGAGGTACAAAACCTTGCCCAATCAATAATTAGTCAATTAGCAATGACAAGCTAATGGCTCCATGAAATATCAAGAAATATTAGAAACAAAAATCAAAAAATTGAAAAACATAGAACAAAATATAAGAAATCTAATAGCAAAAACAAATGACCTGGAAAAGATGGAAGAAAAAAATTAAAGAACTAATATACTATCTGAACTCTATAACCAAAAAAAAAAAAAAAAAAGAGCCTAAACATCATATATCAAGAAATCATAAAAGAATACTGCCCAGATCAAGTAGAACTAGAGGACAATATAGAAATAGAAAGGAGCCACTAATCACTTCCTTTAAAAAATTCCAAAATAGAAACGCCCAGTAACATAATAGCCAAAATCCAGAATTTCAGGTCAAAGTAAAAATACTGCAAGTAGCCACAGTCAGGATCATACAAGATCTAGCAGCTTCCATTCTGAAGGTGTGGAGAACTTGGAACCTCCTTAAGGCAATGGATATGGGCTTTTAGCCAAGAATAATCCACTTAGCAAAACTGAGTATAATGCTAAGGAGCAGGGGCTGGGGGTAGGGAGGACGTATGTGTGTGGAATGGATCTTTAATGAATTAGAGGACTTCCAAGCATTCCTGATGAAAAGACCAGAGTTTCACAGAAACCTTGAAGTTCAAACATAGGAGTTAGGAGAAACATTAAAAGAAAAACATGGAAGAAGAATAAAGACTAAACAAGAATAAATTACTTACATTCAAATATGAGATGATACCGGTGTCCCTTCTGAATCTTATCATCATCAGGAGTCACAGAAGGAGTCTAGACAAGGCCTGAGAGTAGAAGGTCCTAAGAGAAAAATGGAAAGAGAGAGGAATAGTGGAGGAGGGAGAAGAGAAAGGAAGTTTAGGGAAAATTATCTCACATAATCAAGGTATGAGAGAAGACATCTGTACAAACGAGGAGGATAGTCAGGGGAGGAGCTAACATTTGAACCTTACTCTCATCTGAACTGGTTAAAGGAAATAAGAATACACAGAGAGAGAGAGAAACTTAGGTACAGAAACGCATTTCACTCAATAGGAAAATAGCAGGGAAGAAGGAAATAGGGGAGGGGGAATTAACAGGAAGTGAGATTGAGGGATTAATCCTAATCAAAACAAATTCTAAGGATATACAAAAATATTTATACCTCTTGAGATGGCAAAGAATCTGAGGGAACACTCATAATTAAGGGAATAAATGAATAAATTATACTGTATAAATTTGA
Organism: Pseudochirops corinnae; assembly: GCA_028646515.1. Lineage (NCBI taxonomy): Eukaryota > Metazoa > Chordata > Mammalia > Diprotodontia > Pseudocheiridae > Pseudochirops > Pseudochirops corinnae. The sequence continues at coordinate 295,315,698 of CM053587.1, read as the reverse complement.
TGGAATACTATTTTTGGTAAGAAATGATGAAAGGGATGGCTTCAGAGAAAGCTTGGAAGACTCATATGAAGATGAACAGAATCAGGAGAACAATTTATACGGTGGCAACAATATGGTAAAAAGAACGATTTTGTAAGAATTAGAAACTCAACAGTGTAAGGATCAACCACAATTCCAGAGGCTTAATGGTGAACCCACCTCCTGATAGGGAGGTGAAGGACTCAAAGGGCAGAATAAAACTTTTTTTTTTGACAAGGACAATGGAAATTTGTTTTGCTTGATTATACATGTTTGTAATTAAGTTTTGTTTTCCTTTTGTTCTTAAGCAAGGAGGAGAAGTTTGGGTTGGGAGGATAAGAAGGTAAATTTTTGCTGATTTAAAAAAATACAACTTTTAAACAAGAAATTCATTGTGAATTCTGGGTAAAAAACATTTTACCCACTTGGTCTTTCCTGCATTTGCTTTTTTCTCACCAAACTCTTTTTAGTGATTACAGATCTCTTCCAAGAGGCTCTTCAATTTTCCAGGGCTTGAGGCAATAAATACAATGTCATCCACTAATAGGAGCATCAGGAAGATCTCCCAAACCACTTGGACGGTGCCCTACACCTCCTTCATCACAATGGCCAACACCTTTGTGAGCATAAGTCTATCTCCTAGCTTTATTCCTCCACCAATATTTGGGATCATTGACCAAATCATTGACCAAGGTTATTTCTCTTATTATACCTTTCAGAGAATTCTGGGTGATTTCAATGTATAGATGTGAGATACTTTGCTCTAAAAGGGCTCATTTCCTCTACCCAATAAATTAAATGTTTATAACCAGCAAACAATAAGGAAAAAGCACAGGAGTATCTTAGATTCTCTACCTCTGGTAGTCAATTATGAAATGGTAAACAAATGGTCTGTTGTTGAATGTTGCTTGAGGAAGCCTGCTTGTTCCCTACCAACACCCTCATTAAGGATGCCTCTGATTCATATTTAGATGGCTCTCATAAAGATTTGACATAAACGGGAGACCAAAGACCTGGGCCAGTAGTTATTTCTCACTTGTGTGTGTATGGTAATAAGGTATTAATCTTTTTCCATGTCTTTGATATTTTCCCCTGCTTTTGACACCTGGAATACCCAACTCTCAATACCCTCATGATCGTGCCACCTCTAGATATTTGAAGACAACAAACAGAAGAGAAATGGAAAAGATTTGTAAAAAATTACCCTGAGCTGTCTCCTCTAGCAAGGACAATGGAAATAACATGCTTGGACTTTAACACACTGTGTACACAGACATATATAACGCTGTGCATGTTGATTGCAGAAGGTCTGGAATACCTCCAAGTTTAAGAGGGAAGGAGTCATGGAAACTTTAGAGCAAAATTGAGGAAATCAATCTTTTTTTATACTAAAAAAAAAGTAACAAGACATAAAATGGTAATGGTGAAAAGAGCCTTGAAATGAAAATCTGGATTTAAATCTCTAACTCTGCCACTTGTTAGCCCCATGTACTAATGGTACTGACTATGACGTCACCATTTCCAACAGAGTACTCCTTGGGCCCCATCGATACTTTCCACCACCGAATTACATCACCTCCTTTGAAATTCATACTGTCTCCAAATTTATCACCCAATCTAGATCCAGGTAGCTGTCAGCCATTGACCCTCATGACAGTTTGGTTCCTTCCTATTTAGTTCACTGCCTTACTCATGGCCTCTCTCCACCCCAACTCCTGCCCTATATTAGGGGACTTCAAGGTATATATTGATGCTCCTTCAAATAACCTAACTTCCTAGTTTCTCATTCTACTATATTTACATGACACACTCCACCTTAATTACATATAGAGACGGTCATACTCCTGACTTTGCCACTGCCCACAAGTATCCCACTTCCATGTTCATGAACTACTTTATCTGATCATAATCCTTTATCATTGCATCTTTCACTAGCTTTATGATTTCTAACCCTGTTCTCTATTCTCACCATGAGCACCATTCTACCATTTATTTCTTTCTCAAGCCATCATCTCTGTACTTGCTACTCTCCTGTCTACCTTATCTCAACCCCTTGGTGAGTCAATTTAACTCTATTCTTTCATCCTGAATCTTTTTCCACCACCACCTCCACCACCACCACCACTACCACCACTACCACCCTATCCATAGCTATTTACACTTTGCCAAACCCCAACCTAACCTAACCCCAACCCTTGCATTACTCTTACCATCTGTCTCATTCAAATGTTGATTTCCTCCAGAAAATCACAAAACCATGCTAACTGGTTCCCCTACAAATTTGTTATTTAATCTCAACTCGACCTTCACCACAGCAAGGCAATTATCTTATTCCTCTCTTATTATCCAGCTCTCCAGAATGGCTGTTCTAAAAAGTCTCCTCTCCTCAAGCCACCCATAGCACCCCATCTTCTCTGCTAATGACCCCAACTCATGTTTCAAGGAAAAAATTGGGGTCATTCACCAAGTTTCCTCTTCTCCCTGGCCTCTTCCTCTGGTATCACTCAGATGTCTTCCCCCATTCACGTCTCTACTCCAATCTCAGAAGATGAAATGGTCTTTCTGCTTGCTAAGGTCAATACCTCTACTAGAAACCTTGATATAATTTTCCCCCAAGATTCCCCTCCCACTGTAATCTCCACTCTCTTATTTTCAATCTCTCCTACCTACTTGCTCCTTCCCTGCTCCTATCAACATGTCATCATCCTTAAAAAACTATCACTTGACCCTATTCTCCCCAAAAGCGATTATGCCACAACTCATTCTTAGCTAAACTTCTTGAGATCAGCTACACTAAGAGACTCCACGTTTTACTCTGCTCTCTTCTGAACCTTCTGCAAACTAGTTTCCAGCTTCATCATTGTAATGTTAAGGAGATATAAGATCTTCCTGCCCATTAACAGGCCTCACTGTGGAGCCCATTAAAGGAAGCTTGCTTAGGGAAGGCTTGCTTGTAGGAAGGCTTTCACACCTTTTGTTAATTTCTAATTAGGCACAGAGTTAGGAAGGTTGTGATGCCCTCTGGCTCTAAAAAGGGCATATATTCTTTTAGCTTAGCATTTTGCTCTGGGGCCTACTTATTGGAATAATATCCGAGATTGGCCAGATGAGATTCTGGGTAGCCCTTAAGGAGCCCCTTCCTCCCCCAACTGCTTTGAAAAACCCAGATGTTGGAGCTTCTCTCTTTGGTAACTATGTATTCCCTTGGTCAGACAGTTGGATCTATCTATTGATATGGGCTAATTTCTCAGACAGAAGCCCTGTCTATTGGTCTTCATTTCTCTGTTTGTATTTTTTCTCTTTTCTCTGAAGTTCAGGGTGCTGACATTTCCCCTGAACTAATGAGTGTAATTAAAAAAGACTGTTGATCCCTTACACAGTTATCTTTCCTAGTAAAGCAGATCTAAGAACCTGTGCTAGCAGCCATCCTGAGTATGCCAGTGTGGTTGCCCCTACAGTCATTCAACTGAAACTGCCCTTTCCAAAGTCACCAATGACCTAACTGCCAAATCTATTGATCTTTTCTCACTCTTCATTCTTCCTGAGCTCTCTGAAAGCTTTTGACATCATAGACCACTTTTCATTTATGTCACACCCACTGTGGATGTTCCTCAGGGCTTTGTCCTAGACACCTTCTCTCTTTTCCCTCTACACCAACTCACTAATAATCTCATTAGCTGCCAAGGGTTAAATTAATATCTTCATGCAGAAGATTCCCATAGCTACATACCTAGTCTTAGTCTCTGTCCTGAGCTACAGTACTAAATCAACTACTTTTTGGACATACAGAATGGAATGCTCCATAGGTATTTCAAAATTAACTGGTCTAATACAGAACTCATGATTTCCAATCCATTCCTCTTCCCAACTTTCCTCTTACTATTGATGGTACCACCAGCTGTCCTAGGCCCACAACCTCAAGCTAATCCTCAACTCCCCACTCCTCCTCACCTCTCAGAATCAATCTATCACAAAGACTTATTCTTTTTCCTTTTGCAACATCTCTCATAGATTTCCAATTCTCTCCACTCATACAGCCATGTCTAGTTCAAGATCTCATCACCTCTTACCTAGACATTATAATCACCTCCTGATGGAGTTCCTTGCCTTGAGTCTCTGCCCACTTTGCCTAAACCATGCTTCAATTAAGCAAGAAATACTTAATGAGCACCTAATTTGTTCGAGACACTGCGGATATGTCCAAAGAATGAAACGAGTCCTACTCACAAGAAGCTTAAATTCTAAGTAGGGAAAACAAGTACATGTATAAATATATAAAATATAAACACAAAGTGAATAGAAATATAAGCAAAGTATATAATACATGCAAATATATGCAAAATATATAAAGTATTAAGTAAATAATTGCACATATATACAAAGTAGCTAAATACAAGATAAGTTAGGGTGAGTGGGCACTAGTAGTTGGGAAAGAAACAAGGAAGGCTTTTTGTAGAAGCTAGTGCTTGAACTATGTCAAAAGAAAGGAACTTTATGACATGGGAGGTAGGAAAGAGTGCATTTCAGGTATGTGGGAGAGCTGGGAGACAGAGCATTATGTGTGAAGAAGAGAGATGGCCAATTTCCTTGGATTAATTAGTTCAAGACTGATGTCCACTGAGACTGGAAAGAGAGGTTATGGACAGACTGTGTAGGGCACTTAAAGGTATATAGGGTTTAGATTTTATCTACAGGAAACTAGAAACCACTGGAATTGATTGAGCTTAGCTAAACTTAAGAAAAATTACCTTGGCAGCAGTGTGTAGCATATGACTTTTTCGGTCCTTGGGTATGGCCTTTTGACTGAGTCCAAGTTTTACAGAACAAATCCTTTTATTAAGGGGATTTGTTCTGTGCAATTTGGACTCTGTCAAAGGGTTGCACTTGAGGACCTAGAAGGCCACGTTCGGCCTTGAGGCTGCAGATTCCTCACCCCTGAAGTAATGAGATTCCAATTAGGAGGCTCTTAAATAATTTAGGTGAGAGATATTGAAGAAATAGTGGCCATGAGTGGAGAAATCTTGGTGAATTTCCTAAAGCACATATTGGATGATGTGATCCCCTACTCAATAAACTCAAATGATGCCCTCTTTCCCCAGGATGAAATATGAAATCTTCTGTACAGCATTTCAGGTTCTCCATAACCTGAGCCATTCCTAGCTTTTCAGGCTTCTTACACTTAACACTTTACCCTCCTTCACATACTTTAGGACTTTAATGACACTGACTTACTTGCTGTTCCTTACACATGACACCTCATCCTCATGTGCATGCCTTCGTACTGCTCTTTCCCAGGACTAGACCTGGAGTCAGGTTCAAATCCAGCCTCAGATGGGTTGCCTAAAGGGAGGAGGCCCTATCAAGGTTTGAGGGGGCAATGATTTCACACACTGTGCAGCCAGGCTCAAGAATCTTTCCCTACCCATTCCATCCAGCCATCCCCTGAATCCAGACAAAGACAGATACCTCACTGTTATTCCTGAGATTTTATTACAAATTAACAGGAAAGGGGGAAGAGAGACACAAAGCAACAGTGCTTCCCAATCCTGCCAGGCCCTGCCACTCCCCTCCACCAACTTCCTCAACAATTTCTATAGGTCAGCAACTGTCTCCAACCCCCTCTCATAGAAGAAGCGATGAGGCTGTCGTTCTGTGGGAGTCTGTGTACGGGCAAAATAGGACAGAAGGGAGGGAGTGCCAGAACTCCTGCCGGCAGCTGGTGGGGCTCCTGCCTCTTCCTCTGAGTCCTCCCTGCATGAGGGAGGAATGTGCCACGGTGAAGGCCAATGCATAAGCCAGAGTGATTCCCACCACTCCCACTCTAACCTTCTCCCCAACCCTCCACCAATCCCTGGTCCTGAATGGCCTTTTGGCACCTGCTCTGTCTCTCTCCAAGGCCAAACCCCCAAGACTGGGATTCTCCCTGGGAGTAGGTGAGTGCTAAGGTCAACATGTTGCCAGCTGGTCCCTTTGTTCCTCCCCCAAGGTGGCGCAGGGTCACCCACCAGCGCACGGGCACAGCACGTCCATCCAGGATGAGCTGAGCAGTGCTCCAGCTAAAGCGGACAAACTGGGGAAAGCCAAAGACAGGGTCCAAGCACTGGGACAGCCACTCCTTGGTCTTGGGGTCTGGAGAAGAAGAAGGGTCACAAATGAAGGGCCATGGCTGGGGAGGTCAGAACCAGGTGGAACAGATCTTGGGATCTGGAGGACCAAGATTCTTTTTTTTTTTTTTAATTGCATCATTCATTTCCACAAGATTTTGAGTTACATATTTTCTCCCCCTCTTTCCCCCCCCCCACCACCCCAAAACAGCCATCCCAATGTGTCCCCCCT